>ML685888.1:2120585-2398244 GCA_007922175.1 Pelusios castaneus | reverse complement strand
TTAGCACTTCCTAGCTCTTTCTGAGACCCTGGGCCTGATTCACCACTACTTTTCACCTAGTGTAGTGATTTACATTTGCATAAAGTGGGTCCAAAAGCATTCTAACATCAGACAGGTAGCATTTTATACCCACTTCGTACAGGGGTAAATGAACACAGAAGGTGCAAGTCAGTGGAGAATTATGCCATGTCTCTGTAGGAGGAAAAAGAACAGTCTCAGATTCTGATCCTTACTTACTTATCCCAGCATGACATGATAATAGTTTTCCCCTTTGTTTCCTACTCCCAAAATCAAACTCTAAAGATCACTGAAACACAAGCTAAGAAATTGACAGTATCAATTTTCTATTGTGTACAAAATGCCTTATTTCTCCACCTCCTGACCTACACAACAAAGAAGTTGCCTGGTGCTTCACCCAACCCTTAGTTACTGTGATGAGTCAAATCTTCTGCTTAACATGAACAGTTTTATGTTAAAAAGGGATGTTGCCTTTACTTGATGTAGTCCCTGGCTCCTACTATACAAAACTTAGATTCTAAATGCATTAGATGTAATTCCTTCTCCCTTTAAAATCAACTGCAGAATTCTCATTGATTTTAGTGGAAACAAGATCAAGCCCCACACTTTCACTATTTCTCTTCCATTTAAGTACTTTTGTAACATGAAGCAACATAAAAGCCATCAATAGAAAATACAGTTGTTTCATTCCTCTTGGGAGATAAGTAATTCCAGATTATTACAGTAGATTAATCCTAGCCAGAAAAGAAATATGAAAGTCAAACATGCTCAACTAATATTATAGCCCTTATGAAGCATGGATTCTAATAGAACATGAAAGTTCTACTAATGGCAATTTTATTTGACTGGCTGTCTGTGTGACTAGGAACAGGTTTTCTAACCACTTCTCAAACCTTGCTTCCAAGGCAGAGTAAAGGAGCACTGTGTTTACTGCAGCAGAAGGGACTAAAAACTCTGCAGTGTATTAGCTCTACCACAGTCATCTAACTTTGGTAAAATCTTGGTTCCATTGAAGTCGACGGCAAAACTCCTATTGACTTCAATGTGGCCAGGGTTTTACTCTGTATTCTAATGCACCAAAACCGTAGTAGCTAAGATAATGTATATAAAAATTAAGTGTCACATTTAAACTGCATGAAAAAAAAACTTTT
The DNA here is from genome assembly GCA_007922175.1 of Pelusios castaneus. Taxonomy (NCBI): domain Eukaryota; kingdom Metazoa; phylum Chordata; order Testudines; family Pelomedusidae; genus Pelusios; species Pelusios castaneus. Next base: position 2,397,075 of record ML685888.1, on the reverse strand, counting down.
ATTCAGTGGCTGCTACTTAGAGATTATCTTCATTTCTTTTTCCATTCCTTACCTCTTTTTCTCTCCACTGTCAGACCAGTCTTTATATTTCATTATTGCAAAAAACCCTTTCACCCCAGAACGGCTATTTTTAGCACCACACTGAAAGCCTGTGTCATTTAACTGGGGCTCTGAGACTTGCTTCCAGAAGTTTTTTGCTGTGTAGATGTACTCATATTGACCTACATGCTGTCCGTATTAGACAGTTTCCTGTATACCAATTACACAAAACCCTGACTATTCAGTCTTTACAGGAAACTAGCGAAATATGATATATTCTTTTTATTATTAGTTCCCCATGACACTTTGTGGATCTGAATGTAGGTTGGGGACCTTCTCTCTCACCCTGGATTTCAGTCACTATCTTGGGGACCTTGTAACTTTTCCTGGACTCTTAAGTGAATTCCAGTTGATCAAAAATGTACTTTTGGTCATGATTAATATTTATTCACTAGGTTTATTTTCTAAATTTCAATGGATTCAATTAAATTAGCAAAATATACAGGGTCTGATTCAAAGCTCATGAAGTCAATGAAAGACTACTCATTTAAAGAGGCTTTGGATTAGACACCTGAGATATTTTTGGATCTTTTTTTTCATTCAAAGCATTTAAGCCATAGAGGTTGCACCTCAGGTTATTGCACAGCATGATGCTATTTTAACAGAATACACTTAAAAAGACCTTCAAGTAACGAGCACCTACATGTCTGGAATCTTTTAGTGAAAGACATATCAAAGGGAGAAGATACCCGACAACAGAATGTAGGATGGCTAAAAGAACAGAGACGAGTAAAGAAACAAGAGACCGAAGGTGCTTGATAATACATGGGGAAGAGCAAAGTGACAGCTAACGGAGTGGAGGTAAAAGAAAATATCTTGCAGAAAGTAGGTCAAGTTTGAGCATAAAATAGGCAGATTCAATATGAAAAGGTGGGGGGGGGGCGCGCGGGGGTAAAAAATTCAGGTGCATGTATTTTAAATTCAGAACACCATTAGAGAGTTATGTGAACAATCAGAATGAATGATACAATGAGAGGTACAATGTTTTAATTAGCCAATTATTTGTTATGCTCAGCAAGACATACACCTGAAAATATTAATGTTATTAAGGCCAATGAATTATTGGGCATGAATATAATGTTTGTGATTGACAGCTCTGGAGGCTGAAGTAGTCTAGAAAAGCACACATAGCAAGTCTGGCTGGAGATATGGACAGGTGGGGTAATGAGGTAGGTGGAGAGTTGTGATTACTGTAAATGATTGGCGAGGGACTCCAGCTAATCTCTATTCCAAAGCATCATATTCTTTTCATTATCCCGTCCTTGTGTTACCCTCCTCAGAACATTTGTTTCATCCACCTATTATGTCTTGTCATATGGTAAGCTCTTTGAAGAAAAGATTGCAGTTTACTATAAATTTGTATGATACCCACTACATTGGGGCCCAGACCAGGTATTTAACTCTAGGCACTACCACAATAAAAATAACAGTACACATGGAAGATGGTGCAGCAGGGTCTCAGTCAGCATAATTTCTCACTTGCGAATGTCAGAGCAGCGAAGGGTGGCTCAGTTGAGAATGGAGCATCTCAGTGCGTTGGTTATAACGAGAGCTGATTGGAGGAGAACAATTCTGTTTCACATCAAGGTTCCAGAATTTGTTTTGGTTCCACATTGGAATGAAAATAAAATCTTTAGAACATTTACAAAGAAAAAAAAGGTGGTGTGGGGGCATAAAAAGAGGGAACATTTGTGAGACACCTTATAGGTACCAGGGGTACACCTGCACAGCAAGCCAGATCCCACATCAATGAGTCTACAGCCCACCCAGCAACAGCATCTCTCTTTCTCATTCTGTTTCTCTCTCCTGGATCCAAAAACCTTCTTGACAAAAGCTGTGTGGAAACAAAAACATTTCTGTAAAATGTTTCAGCTTCAACAAACAGCATATTTTACTTAGATTTTATTTAGGTGGAAATGTTCTGTCCAGCTTTATTTACAGTTACACAGCTGCTGTGTAAGCAGGGAGGTGGAGTGCAGAATTAGTTGGGATTGGAAAACAACTCACAGGCAGAGTGGTGTTGAAGTAGGGGTAATACCTACACCTCGATGTTTCGACAGCGATCTTATTTTAGAGTTAGAAAAGTCAATCCCCGTGCTCCAAGTCTCCAGTGAAAGAGCCCTGTTGCTTCTCATTCACGGTGCTTTTATCCATTGCTTGCATAGCCACTACTTCTCAATGTTGAACATGCCTGCCCACTAAGCACAGTCTCTTGAGTTTCTAACCTACCAAGAGGCTGTGGTTTCTAGATGACAGACAACGTTTCTCCCATCATACTTCATGAAACAAATGGGGGGAGGGAGGTGTTGGATTTACATCTCAGAGTTCTATATATAGAACTGCGACCTGCCCATGGTCTCTCTGTCTGCCACAGTGATGAAGGCTGCTTTTCCTGTGTCCCCAAAATTATTGATTTTTCCACCTGATCTTAGCCTCACCCTAGGATAAACCAAATAAGGGTGATCTTTAGCTCTTTCTGACTCTCAAGGAGAGGCCTACATCTACGGCCACAAGTGACACCAGCATTATGCTTAAATTCTATTATCTGAGCTGCCTTAATTGTTTTGAACAACTTCAAAGCAAAGCGGCCTGGTGACTCACTGCACTTTGCGTAAAGCTGATTTGTTGTGGGCAGGGGACCGTTGAGTAGTATTCTCCATCAGCAGTCTTGTGGTCTCCGTTTTTTGCTGCTTTTGCAACCAGCATTGTGTACTCACACTTCCTGTCCATTTCAGAGAGCTTCCCTACTCTCCTCCATTCCAGTGGCCCGTTTTCCCTGCTGCGGATGAAGCTGTTCCCTGAGTCAGGGCCGTGCATGGTGCTTTGGTGAATTGAGTTTCCAAAGTCATAAGTGAGCATAGTCTGCTCCTGTATAAGACAGGCAAACAAACTTCCCCAAAATAATTCCTGGACTATATCTTTTAGAAAAACATCCTATCTTGATTTAAAAATTGTCCATGATGAAGGATCCACTGCTACCCTTGGTAAATTGTTCTAATGGTTAACTACTCCCTCAGTTAAAATTGCAAGCCCTGTTTCCGGTTTGAATTTGTCTAGTTACAACTTCCAGCAATTGCATCATGTTAACCTTTCTCTGCTTGACTGACAACCCTCCATCAATCATATGTTTATTGTTTAGATATGTGCTTATACCACACAATCAAGTCACCCCTTAACATTCTCTTAAACAGATTCCAATCTTTGGCTATGTCTACACTACAAAAAGTTAGGTCAACTTTGTTAAGGTCAACTTTAAGTCGACTTAAAATCGAACTTAAGTCAACTTAGAGTGCTGTCCATGGACGTGGACTAAGTCCACTTTGTTAAGTTGACCTAACTGCCTTTAGGTCGACTTAAACATCCACACTGGGCTTAGGTCGACCTAAAGAAGGGTTAGGTCAACCTAAGCAGGCTTAAGCTAACCTACCCCACAGTTCTTAGTAAGTTGACTTAAGGAATTTCTTAAATTGATAATGAATTTAATAAGTTGACTTAATGAAAGCCTAGTGTGGATGCAGCTTTGTTTAACCCTCCTTAAGTCGACTTAAACTGCCAGTGTAGACATAGGCTTTGTGGTCTACCTCTACAAGGCATATTTTATAGTCCTTTTGTCACTCATATGTCTCTTCTCTGAGCCTTCTCCATTTCACCACCATCCTTTTTGAGTTGGGGATAACAGAACTAGATATGGGATTCCAGCACTCGTCACATCATTTGCAAATACATAGCTAATGTAACCTTCCTGCTCCTAGCTGATATTCCCATTTATACATCGAAGGATTGCACTAACCCATTTCCCCACAGCCTCACACAGGGAACTCATGTGCACTTTATTATCCACCATGACCCCCAGATCTTTTTCAGAGTCAGACTTATCTGAAGATAGAATCCCTCATCCTGTAAGTATGGTCTGCATTCCATGTTTATAGATGTATACAATTGCATTTAGTCATATTAAAATATATTGTTTGCTTGCACTCAGCTTATCAAGAGATCCAAATCAGTGTGTAGCAGTGAATTGTCTTTTTTATTACTTACCATTCCCCCAATTTTGGGGGCATCTGCAAAGTTTGTCAGTGATGATTTTATGTTTTCTTCCAACTCATTGATAAAAATTTTAGATAGCATAGTACCAACAACTGATTCCTGCAGGACCCACTAGAAACACACCTGCTTGATGATGATTCCACATTGAGAATTTTTTAAAATCAAAATGTAGTGTGGTATTAAGACAGAGACCTTATAGAAATCTTAGTATATTACAACACTATTACCTTTATCAACCAAATTTTTAATCTCATCGAAAAAAGATGAAATTAGCATGACAATCTATTTTCACAAACCCACATTGATTTGTATTAATTATAGTACTCTCCTTTAATTCTTTATTAATCAAGTTCTGTATCAGCTGCTCTTTTGTCTTGCTCACAACTGATGTTAAACTGACAAGCCTAACTACCTGCATCAACCCATTTAACCTTTTAAAATATTGGCCCCACATTAGCTTTCTTCCAGTCTTCTAGTACTTTCCCAGCATTCCAAGACTTATTGAAAAAAATCGGGATGAATGATTCAGCAAGTTCCTCAGCCAAGTCTTTTAAAACTCCTGAATGTAAACTATCCAGACCTGTTGATTTTAAAATGTCCAACATCAGTAGTGGCTGTTTAGCATCCTCCTGAAATACTAGTGGAACGGAAGAGTGTCATAGGATGGTTCCTTATCTTGTGTTCCATTTTTATAGGAAAAGTATTTTCATCATTCAGGGATGAAAATATGCTTAGCAGGACATTTCTTCTATGCTTATTCTGCACAGATATGACATGAAGGCTTGCCCTTATTGCTCTAGAACTTTTGTATTTCTTATGTCTGGTAAGTTTCTTGGATCTCTATGGGTTCTTCCAATTACTCAGTGGACACGATCTAGACCCCCTCATGGGGGCCTGATGAGTGTGTGAGAGACCAAAAGGAGGATGGAGTGAGACTGCATTTGCATTGTTGCATCTGACGAAGTGGGTTGGAGCCCACAAAAGCTTATGTCCAAAGAAATTTGTTAGTCTTTAAAGTGCCACAGGACTCAAGTTGTTTTTGCTGTACACAGACTAAGACAGCTACTCCTCTGGAGAATGTATTTGGTTATGATTGAGCACAGAAGCAGGTAGGTACTGTACCTTAATGTGAAAATTGATTTCTAAAAATGCTGGTGGCTAAATGCACAGCTTAAGACAGAGTGATCAGGCAAATTGCATGCTGAGCGCTAGGGTTGAATTTAAAAAAAAATCCATCAATATCCATGCTAACCTTTTGAAAATTCCTGTGATTTTTTTGAGACACAAATTGGGCAAGGTAACATCTTCTTTTGGACCAACTTCTGCTGATGAAAGTAACTAGCTTTTGAACTACACAGAGCTCTTTAGGTGACTTTTGCGGCATTCTTCACTGACAGCCAAATCATCTTTTCTGAAAATACCCCTGCATCTTCCCAGTGCTCCCCCCAGAGTTTTGGCCATCGTGATATTGCTTAAATACAGGAACTGTCCTATGAGACCTTGAAATCTAATAGTTCTGCTACTTGATGTTCTATGCATGCACTAAGTGCACTGCAGAAACTCATCCTTTTCTAATAACAATGCTCTGAAACACTACCACTCTGTGGCAATTTAAAGCTAGGGCAGATATACAACATACTATCTGAATTCTCTTGAGTTCAGATGAAAATTCAGAAATAAATAATTTAGCACAAGGGCTCATTAAATATGTACACTTTTCATTTAAAAAAATGCTCCTGAAAATTAAATTTTGTTTAAAAATTCTAACAGGTCCAACGAGCACCATAAAGCAGTTTCCCAAACATTTATTCAGACATTCACAGTCCATGTCATGCCTCCACAATTGTAGTTTACTGGGGGACTATCAAACTGGGTTATTCAAAATGGAGAGAATTTAAATACCTGTTTGAAACATAATGCAAAATCCTTCCCCTCAGTTGGGAGAGTCTTTAACAAATGGCCTAAACACTCCTTAATTTTGGAGTAGTCTCTTCCCAAATGAGACTCTGCAGAATTTATCATTCTGGCGATCAAGGTAATTTTTCCTTAACTGAAAACATGTACATGTCATTACTGGTAAATTTCCTTTGTTTTTCTTCAGGACTTAAAGGACGGCTCACTCTTTATCTCAGTCTCTGGGCTAGTGAGCCTATTCTATGTAACAGCAGATCTGCCTGTCTCAGGAAACCAGCCCCATTTGGTACTAAGCAAGAAAGGCCAGGATGCTCAAATAATCCTGTCGATTGAAATAGCAGGTGATGGCAATACTCCCAAAGTTGGGTCCTTGAATCAGTGTGCGCGCGCACCGCAAATTTCTCACTGCTCCCTCCATACCCGATTGTGTGCGAGGCCACACTGATGTGGGGTCTGATTTCAGCTCCCCCGCACGCAAGCCTGAAAAATCAGCCTCTAAGAAATTATTCTCCGGTTTAACCCTCTTCTCTCCCCCAGCGTCCAGCCTATGCTGATTATTATTGCACCGAGCTACGCCCAGCAGCAGCAGCAACTCCTCTCGGAGTCGGCGCGAAAGCATAAGCAAGGAGCAGGAAGCAGCACCGCTGCGGCCGGTCTGGTCACCTGACTGTGCTGCATTGAGAGCCAGAGAGACACGGGCAAACCCCGCACCCATCGCTGCTCGGTCGCCTTAGTGCAGCGTGGCCGGTGTCCCGCAGCGCAGCCAGCCATGCTGCCGCTCCTCCTCCTGCTGCTGGCCCCGCAGGGATGCGGCGCGCGCTACGAGCCTACCTGGGAGTCCCTGGATTCCAGGCCGCTTCCCCCCTGGTTTGATGAGCTCAAGTTTGGCATCTTCATTCACTGGGGCGTCTTCTCAGTGCCCGCCTTCGGCAGTGAGTGGTTCTGGTGAGCCCCCCACCTCCTCTATGCCTCTTTTACCTTCTCCGGCTCCTTCTGGCGCTAGACTAGTCTGTGTTGGCCTTTCTTGCTTGCTTGCTTGCTTCATCAAGCTGACCCTTTCCTTCACCATCCCTGCCCCAGGCTTGTGTGATAATTAAGAAGTAAAACCCAGCCCCACATTAGCTGAATGCTGCGCCCTGATTTTGTAAGTGTTTTCAACCTGATTCCAGGTGTGGATTCCAATGAGATTAAGTGAATAAAACCAACCCCTCACATCTGAAGAACAAACAAGGCCTGTTTGTTTAAAGACTAACACATTTATTTATCGCATGAGCTTTCATAGGAGAAAATCCCACTTCATCTTCAAGCATCTGACAAAGTGGGATTTTCTTCCATGAAATTTCATGCGATAAATAAATTTGTTAGTCTTTAAAAGGGCCATCGGATTTCTTGTTTGTTTTGGTAGACTAGACTAACATGGCTATCCCTTTGGAGCTTCATATCTGAAGGTTACCTTTGCATTGGGAGTATTTAAAATGTAAGCCCACATACAGATATTGTAAGTTGCTCCTGTGTTTATAATGGGCTGGCCAAAATCCCCAAATCAGAGCAGTTGTGGAGTTTTGGCTACCGATCTACGCAACTGGTTAGTTACTCAATTGTAGAGTTTGGGGTATCCAATGAGGCTTGAGCCCCTTAGTGAACCAGTGAAATTAGAGAGAGATTATTTTTTTGTTTACATTTTGTTAAAGCTTATTTGTAGAAAACTCAGGCCCTGGTTCTGTGAAAACTACACGAATAAATTTACTGACATCGTGAGTGTTCACAGAATTAGTCCCTTTGTTTGGTAAACTAATTTACCATTTCTGTTCCATGCTCTGCCACCAACTTCCTGTGTGATCTTGAGCAAGTAGTGAATCCACTCTATTTGAAAAATGGAGGAAATAACATCTCTCTCCCAGGGATATTATAAGGCTTATAAATTCCAAAGGGGTAGCTGTGTTAGTCTAGTTCAGCAAAACAAACAAGGAGTCCTGTGGCACTTTTAAAAACTAACAGATTTATTTATCGCATGAGCTTTCGTGGGAGAAAATCGTGGGAACAACCTCTGTGCGTGAAAGATTTCAGTCTACACAAAGCGTGTTTCTTTGACAAACAGAAGTTGGGCTGATAAAAATTATGACCTCAGACACTTTTTTTTTTTTTTTCCTATCTAGAAAACACTAAACCACAGGGCTGCTGCTAGGCATTTGCTGTTCTGGAACTTCCTGTTGGTGATGGTGGTGGGGATGGTCAGGCTGGAGACATGCTGCTGCTGATGTGGGGTAGAGATCATCCTTAAAGGAGCAGAGCTCCCCAAAAGCTGTGCTGGGGTGGGGGCAGCTGGATGGCTGCCTTCCCAAGTAGCTACTGTAAATGGCTCTTCCCTTAAAAAGGCAGAAGCAAAACAGCTGTGCTGTAGCTGCACTGGTATTGCTGTTCCTACTCTTCTAGAAAACAAACAAGGAGTCCTGTGGCACTTTTAAAGACTAACACATTTATTTATCGCATGAGCTTTCAGAGGAGGAAATCCCACTTCATCAGATGCTTTGAAGGGCATCATCCAAAGCATATGACGAAGTGGGATTTTTCGCCCACGAAAGCTCATGCGATAAATAAATGTGCTAGTCTTTAAAAGTGCCACAGGACTCCTTGTTTGTATTGCTGACTTAGACTAACACAGCTCCCCCTCTGGAACTGCTCTTCTACACACTTGAAGAGGTCAGTAGTTGGCAGGCCAGGGGGATTCCTACAAAACTAGCAGCCACGTAGGTGCCTCTGTCCTGACCCAGCCCTGTGTACCTGGTAGTAAGTTTTCAGGGATTTGGGGCATAGACTATTTTCCCCACTCCCATCCAATTTTAACTTATGCGCAACACAGCTCAGAATGAGAGACTGGGAGTCCCTCAGATGAAAGGTAGATCGGCGTGTCTCCAGTTGTCAAATCTGCTATTGCCAGAAGCAGTTTTATTTTATTTCCAGTGTCCTTCCACAGTGTCTGTGTCAGTGTGCATCACACATTAGCGTCTCAAACCAGGAACTGATTATTTTAACTGTATGTACATTTTTAAATGACACGGGGTATTTTTGTTGTATATTTGGAAGGTGGTACTGGCAGAAGGAAAAGAGAGAACCCTATGTAAAATTTATGGAGACGCATTACCCTCCTGGCTTCAGGTATGAAGATTTTGGCCCTTTGTTTACAGCAGAGTTTTTTGATGCCAACCAGTGGGCAGATATTCTGCAGGCTTCTGGAGCAAAATATGTTGTCTTGACTTCAAAACATCATGAAGGTAAGCAGAATGTGTGCAAGTGCTGGTAATTATTGCAGTGCGTGGTTCATTTCTTTTAGCAGAACAAAAACCCAGGTGAAGCTATTGTGTCCAGCTGGCTAGCTGTTAAAAAAGATGGCAAGGCTAAAGGTTTTGCTTGTTAGCCCAAATCTCCTATAAAAAGCTGGAGCTTTGATCGAAGGAAGAATTCATTATTAGCACATTATTCCTCCTGCTGTGGGTTAAAATGACTGAAGTTTGGAGTGCTGCAGAGCTTCCTACAGCAGTCCCAGAAGTTGTTAATGTCTTGACTGTTGTGTAATTTAGCTTTAGGCTTTTATTATTTAAAGCAGGGGTTCTAAACCCTTGGTGCATTGTGACACAGACAGGAGCTCACCCAGCTGTGAGTGACACATCACCCCTCTGTCACCAAGCTTTAAAAACAAAAAAAAAAAAGGCGCAGGCCATTGCTGCAGAAGGCCACTCTGCTGAGACTTTCCGCCATGGCAGTGGGATTCAGCAGGGAGATGCCCAAAGCCTTCCCTGCTGCTGCTTCTGTGGGTCCCCGCGGAAGCAACTTGTGGCCGAAAGAAAACCCCTGCTGCCAGAAGGGTTTTGGTGGTGGGAGGCGGGAGTGGTGGTGATCTTTAAGCAGCGGGTCGTCTCCAGGTGACACACTCAGGCGCTCTGCCATGAATGTCACGACACAGCGATTGAGAACCGCTGGATTAAAGACCCACAAGAGTAAATTTATGTTCTGCTTCATGGGGAGATGGAGAGTTTGTTAGCTCTGTACACTTCTCCAGGAAACATGCAGTATGCTGGTGGGAATCTGTTTATATGTGTTGAAATACACACAATTATATTTCAATGTTAGCAGCCTGATTTCTATTAATACTGCTGCAGCTAGAAATGCAAATCAAGATCAGGTCTCCTTGGTGCTAGGTGCTGTACATACACATAATAAGAGACAATCTTTATTCCAAAAAGTTTACAGCCCAAATGGACAAGGTAGACAAAGGCAGTATTATCATCACTATTTTACAGCAGGGAGACTTATGCACATAATTTTTAAGTGACTTGCCCAGGGTCACACAGGAAATCTGTGACAGAGCAGTGGACTGATCCAGCCTGTACATTAATCTGTTTGTCTCAGTAAAATGGGGATAATGATATTTACCCAGTTCCCAGAGAGGTTGTAACGGTTTGTTAATGTTCGCAAAGCTCTTTGAAGATAAACGTCTAACCTCTCAGGCCTTGCTGTATTCTGGTTTAGGCTTAGCTGCCACGGAGTGGTATTTTATATGCCTGCACTTGGCTGGTGTGTTGTTAATCCAGGTGCCTGAAAAGTTAAATGCACTAGTAATTAATGTTAAGTTTAACTTTTTAAAGACTATTCTATGTTTTTCCTCTGCCAAGATAAATTTGAGTGTTTAAGTATTTTGGTATGTCATGAAAAATAAAAAGGGAGCATTTGGATGTGATGTAACAATCAAGAGACCAGAATAATCTTTGAATGCAAATGTTAGCGAGAGAGTTTTTAAGTCACTGAATGTGTCAAATGTCTACCTGCTCTTGGTTGTGTAGTAAGATTATATTTTTGATGCATCCAAGCAGTCATCAAGATGCCTCCAAAAAGTCCCTGTATTTTTAGCCAGCTTACAAGGAAAAGCTATATGGCATGAACATAATATAAGGAAAGAATAATTTTCCCAGTTAGTGCAGAAATTGAGTTCTGTGTTGAATGTAGACATGGTTCTTCAGATACGTATAAATGATTTTTAGCAACATCCTGATATTGGATTCTTCTAAAGGAAGAAATATTATGGTGATACTTAGCTAGATTCCAGTGATAGTGCAAATGGAAGTGGGTGAGGCCTACTTCCTCTTTCTGAGAAGCTGCAGTCAGTCTGTGTGTTTCATTACTAGAACAGCATATATAAGAATACACTTAAAGTGGTTTTTGTTCTCTTTTTATCCTTCAACTTTCTCTTTCTAGGTTTTACTTTGTGGGGGTCCAAATATTCCTGGAACTGGAATGCTGTCAACTTAGGGCCCAAACAGGACATTGTGGCTGCACTAGCAACAGCTATTAGAAAGAGAACCGACTTGCGCTTTGGGCTGTATCACTCTCTCTTTGAATGGTTCAATCCTCTCTTCCTTTATGATGCCTCCAATGTCTTCAACACAAGACAGTTTCCAACTGCCAAGTCATTGCCTGAGCTGTATGAGATTGTGACGAAATACCAACCAGAGATCCTGTGGTCTGATGGGGATGGTAACGCACCAGATACTTACTGGAATAGCACTGGTTTTTTAGCCTGGCTGTATAATGACAGGTATCTTGGTTTTTAATCATAAATTTAGCCCTTAAATCAAAACTTCGGCCAATCTAAAGCTTCTGGCTCATTTTCCACATATTGTGTGGGAAACTCGGGCATACACAGGAATAAAAATGTGGCTGCTTTTAGAGCGGCACTTTGTGACCCCTACAGTTGGAGGAGCTGGCTGTTTCCCAACTCCTTCGCCCCATAGCCCTGCACTGCCGGAACTCATTCCCCCCCAAGGTGGCAGGAGGTGACTCTCCCTCCACAGTCCTGGGTCGAGGAACTGTCGTCTTCTGCCCTGGCCAGGGGCAAAAGTAGCTTACTCACCCGGCCCCTGCTGGAGACTTCTGTGGGGGTGGGGGATACGGGGAGGGAACTGTGTACCTGCTTCACCCCTCTTGCACACAACCCTGCCATTTGTTTCAATTGATGGGCACTTAACCATATACACACTCCCGGTGGACCCAGGTCATATCTCTCTCTCTCTCTCTCTCTCTCTCTCTCTCTAAAAGCGATCAAGTGAGGAAAGAGTATTTCCTTTAGAAACCACATTATTTGATGTGGCTGTAAAATTGTGAACATTTTTTGTGAAAAATTCTAAGCGGGTCCACCATTTGTGTCATGGAGATGGTATGGCCATTTTATCTATTTTTATTCTCCTTTAAGTAACAGTGATCTACTGTGAGGCCAAGTAAGGTGGTTTTGGTAAGAATATGATCAGAACACTTCCTTTACACAATGGGCCTTTGATATGGCACATAAGGTAGAGTGTGTATTCAGAGATCTGTGGTGTAGTCTTTATCCATGGGAGCCAGAAAGCTTGTCTGAGTAAGGAATGCATATGTGGGTCTATTTACTATTCACATTCTGTGTAAGACCTTAGAGACGGAGACATCTCAATCCAGATTTCTTACCCATTTGCATCATGTAAAGAGGAAAATTTAGAATATAGAAGTCATCTTGATGGAATTTCTGGGGAGAAGAGATGACATTTAGTCTAAATAATTGAAAATCATACGTGTAAGATTTCTGTAATTTCAGCCCAGTTCGGGATACAGTTGTAACAAATGATCGCTGGGGAGCTGGCAGCATTTGCAAACACGGTGGATACTACACCTGCAGTGACCGCTATAACCCAGGACACCTTTTGCCTCACAAGTGGGAGAATTGTATGACCATAGACAAACAGTCATGGGGTTATAGAAGCAATACGAAGCTAAGTGATTACCTCACCATTGAAGAACTAGTGAAGGTACAGTAAAAGGGATGTGATACACAACATCCGGCCATTATGTCTGATTGCTATAGTTTACCAATGAAATAGTAAGAAATTATGACTTTCTGGTGATCATTTCCTTTGATTATATTATCACACTCAGTACAGTACTGACTCTACCTTTTCTGTGCACATCCCATGGTTTGAGTCTCCTCTCTATTACACCAGTTTGACTTCAGTGGACTTACCTCAGATTTACACATGTAAGTAAGATAAGAATCAGGCCCCTACATTTCACTGTGACTTATCACAAATGAAAGAGGCAAGCCCTTCAGCGCTTCCTCCTCTTTGTTTCTTTAAGGCTCTTCCTACTCCTAATTTGTGGTGACATATATGAGGTATTTAAGCTGTGGATATTTAGTATGGTTCTTTATGCATTTATGCTATTTAAATACAAAAGTTATTTTTCCTGTACTTTTCCACTCATATCTCCCAAAATATTCTGCCACCAGCAGTCAGGGAACCAATCCTGCTGCCACTGAAGTCAATTGCAAAACACATTAAATTCCATAGGAGTGGATGGGCATTCTCTACTGAATCCCAGTTTAAACAGCATATAGCTAATTGTTTCCCAAAAAAGTCTACATTCATGCAATACAAAGAGTGATATTCTACATTAAATGTTTCTATTTTATGCATACAAAAGGATAAACATTTTCCAAAGACAGGATAGAAATATGAATGTGCCTTACAGAGTGGTGGAGATAGAAATCCAAGTCTGAATTCACTATCTCTCGCTCAGATTTGAAGGTTGGTTCCTGAGGGGGAATTTGGGTTTCTCCATCCCTCTTCAGTAGAGATATTTTTCTCATTTCACCCTTAACGTTGCTTTATGAATTTGACAGTGGTGCTGAGAACTGATTGATGATGCACCCAAAGAATTCAAACACACTTCTGCCTCCACAGAGGTCTTCATTGCCCTCCGGAGTTCAAAGGGTGCTCCCAAACTCACATCTTGTACACTTTTAGAGACAAGCCATCAAATCAACTAGAAACTTGAATATTTAAAGAGTAGCCACAGCACATTGAAATTTGCAGTTGGTGTAATGCTCAATTATTGTGTGTGTGGCTCAATTCTGCACTGTAATAGCTGAGTTAGAGATAATTTTTTTTTTTATTTTAGATGTATTGATTTCAGTGGGGTTTGGTGTAGACACAGGAGGACCAAATCAATTGCAGGAATGGGGGCATAGTGTGTACACTAGGAGGTACTGCAGTTTACTTCAAACTGTTACATACAAGATAGTTTTGAAAATAAATGAAAATAGTTTAAATGCAGAAACCAAAGATATTTGCTTAATTTCTTTTTATTCTACTGTACAAGGCTTTTTAAAATGTAACAGTTCCCTGATCACAGAAATAAGATTGAGGGGAAAGTGTGTGTGTGAACATGCGAACGCTTCACAATATCGAACTACAGTCCAAAACTGTGACTATGATTTCAGAATATAAATATAAAATATTGAAATATTAACAACACTGACATATCTAGTACCATTAGGGTTCAGAATCAATTTCCCAGTTAAACAAATGGGGAGCAGTTACTAACTCATAATGCAGACAGACTGAAAAAGTCAGATGCAGTCAGGCATTACAGAAATCACCTTTGGTATGTTTTTTTCAGCAGTAGGAGCTCAAGTGGAAACTTACATTTTGTAGAAACTATTGGAACCATAAGCATACTCCTGGCATGTTGCGATGTCAAATATTGACTCAACCCTTTCATCCTATATAATTGGAGCAAAGTGTAATGTTTTGGTAAGAAAGAAAAATGTGTATGCCTTCATTGGCCATAATCTTTAACATTCTGACTTTTCTAAATGTTGCAGCAACTCGTAGAAACGGTATCATGTGGGGGAAATCTCTTGATGAACATTGGTCCCACCCATGATGGTCGCATTGCTATTGTATTTGAAGAACGCCTACGGCAGATGGGTTTCTGGCTCAAAATCAATGGAGAAGCCATTTATGGAACTAAACCATGGAGAACTCAGAATGACACTATCACATCAGGCGTATGGTAAGACTAGTGAAACAAAATGCACCAAATATAACTATTAAGAAGCTTATGTGAAATTGTTCAGTTTCTAGTGGACAAGCATTTACAATAAAGAAACGATCACCTTAAATCTGTATGCTATTTGGCTGTCTCAGGCGATTACCCTTTTAGCAAGCCAGAGTAAGTACATAAAGGCTATTTGTGCCTCTTAGAGTAGCTGAAAAACTAAATCAGGACCTAGGAATTGCTGTTGAGTACTGATCAATCCAATATAGAACTGCTTATAAGAAATAAGTCAATATCACTTTCATGAGACACAATTTAAAGGCATTTTAAAAAAAATAAGCCACTTAAAGGACCACCTCTTAGAAAGAACTCCTCAGTATGATAGCTTCCAAAGCTGAGGCAGGGGGAGAGGTAGTTCACAGAAAGAAACTCTGATCAATAGGATGATGGGCATGACACCCGTCTAATTGAGTACGATTGTTTGATAAAATAATATATGACAGAGCCAGGCCTGAGGGCAGGTACATTAGCCACAGGCTCAGCAAAGCCCTGTTCCCAGGGTAGCTGGGGCGGGGCTGCTTTGAGCCCATTAAGGCACCTGACTAAGGTATCTAGGGTCAGTTGGAGCACCTGACTCAGACTCTAAGGTCAGGAAGGGTGGAGAGCCCAGCCCCAGGGCAGGAGGGACTAAGGATCCATAGCGGTGGGGGGTTTGGAGGAGGAAAGATTGTGCCTCAGCTGGCTGCCACAACCTGAAGCGCAGGACCCACGGGGAACTGAGAGAGCTCCATTTTCCACAAACAGTAATGTTATTTTTGGTGAAATCACCCACTAAACACACTCTTTTCTAGTCTCTGGACTCTGCTCTACTCCATAACTTCTGTTCCTTGGCTGCACCAGCAATCCAGCCATCCCTATCTGCATTTTGGCCCTACTCTGTCTCCTTCCCTTGTGGACTGTTCTGTACTCCTGTCCCCAGCATCGGTTATTAGCTATAAATAGTACTACTAGAAACAAAATGATGGAATTAAAACTCAAACATTAATATATAAGAAGGGAGGGAGATAGAAGTGTTTCAAATATTTGCACAAAGGCTTGTTAGAGAACAAGGGACATTTGGGAAAAATGTGCTGGAATCCAACCTTTTTTTAATAATAGTTTTACAGGATAAGTACTGTATTGTTTCAGTTCTGATAGACAATTCTTGTGGTGTTTGTGAACCTCAATTGCCACCAATTTTTAAAATTACTTTTCCAGTCCTCGTATTGTTACATGTACATTGTCTAAGCAATTACAAGAAAAACTGGACATAAGTTACATGACTCCTCCATTTCCAAACAGGTACACGTTCAAACCTAAAGATGATGTAGTCTATGCCGTTTTCCTTAATTGGCCAGTCTCGGGGACTCTGGAACTTGGTGACCCCAAAACCATTGTTGGAGAAACAGAAGTAAGTCACCGTTTCCTTCTTTGCTACTTCTGTGAGCTTTCTTATGCACTATTTTTGAATAAATAAAGGAATACAATCATAAGATTAGGAAATATCTGAAAAATGTTGTCACTGATGAAGCAGGTTGCAGCCCATGAAAACTTAAGAAATTGATTAGTCTTTAAGGTGCCACAGGACATTTGTTTTTTCCAGTCAACATTGAACATTTTTATTTTCAATAAAACATGCCTGACACCTTCATAAAATAGAACAGAATGGGTGGAAAAAGGGAAAATTCCATCTTTCCTGTTAATTTTCAATCTGGGACCCTTCATGTCAGACAGTCTTCATAGCAAGGTGTTCCCTGAGTCCATACCAACTAGGATGGAGCAGATCTTTCCTCTGAGCCTGGACTTAAGACCAGAATTCCCCAGGATGATAGCTTCCAGAGCTGAAAAATGCTAACTGTATCAAAGTGTAAAAATGCTGTTCAACTCAAACCAGGTGGAGCACAGCTAGATTTTACTTACTGTTTACAATGTAATGGAAGCATCAGTTGTACTAAATCAGAGTCACTCATGACATCCAGCCAAATAAATTGAGAATAGAAATTATACCACCCTATGTACTATGTGCAATAGTGTAATTTCTATATTGATACTTAGTGATCCTCCCCCCCCCCCCCCAAAACCATGCTTTATAAATGAAGAAAGTGTTAAAATAAAAACTGATTTTCCTGATCTGAGTGGAATGTTAATTTCCCTTACAATAAAGAGCAGTTCAGTTAAAGCAGATTCCAGAGTATCTTCTATTTAAAAAAACCCCAAACTCTTGTTTCCCATAAAATACCCATGTTGGCATCTGATTACTACTTCTAGGCGAGAAGTACTGCAAATTTAAGGAACTATTGATTTACTTTCAAAAAGTGCAACATTGCAGGATTGTGTTTGAATCCTCATCTCTTTCTTGTACATGTCCTGCTTAATCAGCTGAAAATTGTGTTTTGTGGTAGAGGCTTTGGTCTGCTAGTATGGAAGTTTTTATTTAAAAAATGTAAATCGCACCATTGATTGTGAGACAATGAACTGGTTTGTATACTGAAACCTGGCACTTTACATAAGGAGCAAATGTCATAAAAATCTTTAGATTTTCCCCTTATGTAGAACGTAACCATAATCTGGACCACATCATAGGACATAGGATCATTGTTTTTATCTTATTTACACAAACACCTTAGAACAGGGGTGGGCACAGAAATTTAACTTTGACCTTGACCCTTTTGGAGGAGCACATTCTGTTGTTTCCTCACCTCCTGGACCGGCACTTACTCTTCCCTCCCTCTTAGCCACCATGGCCCAGGGAGGAGCTTGATCTCCCTGCCACTGCAGCCCCAGGGTCAGAGGAAATCTGTGGCCCCCCAGCCCCACCTAAACAATTATTGGGGTTAGGAGGGGGCCCATACCCCGGCTAGAGAAGCAGCTGCTTAGAACCTTTGACCATCCATGGGAGTGGTAAAATAGTGCCTGCAGTTAATTCATTATGTTAAAAGACCAGTTGAATGTTTAACTGGTAGAGAACATTGGAATCATTGGAACAACATTCATTTTAAATAGACGGATTTTTATTTTTTTCCCCAGGTGGAGCTCATTGGACATAAAGGACAATTGAAGTGGGTGTCACTGGGAGAAAAGGGAATGATAGTGACTCTCCCTCAGTTAACCCCAAATCAGTTACCATGTCAGTGGGGCTGGACTCTGAAACTGACTAATGTAAATTGAATGATATTTTGGAGACTGACTGGCCTTTTCCAAATTCTGCTCCCTGTTTAACACTAACCGTCTTGAACACTTCAGATTTCTAACTTGATACAAACTACGGAACTGCCTATACACAGCTGCTGATGGGTACTGATTTAATTCAGACAAGGCTGTTCCAGAGTCAGTAGGATGAGGATTTGAGTAGCTGAATTGGTTTTAACAGGAGTACACACGATCTATGAAGCTAAGTGTGTGCTTAAGTCTTTTCAGGACCTCACCTCATGACTGGCTGCAAAGAATGTTAACCTAGGAAAGTCATGGAGCTGTAGGTATTTCAAACAGCTCCACAGCATGAGGAATTTAACACAAATTGAGGGAATTGTTTTTAAAAAAAAAAAAAAAAAACCCCAAATGCCAAAAGGTAACTAATTTTTTTCATGTGCAAAATAGTCTACCATGTAAAATGTAGGAGACTGAAGCGTAGTCCTGAGTTATAAAATCTGCTGTTACGCTATGTTACACACTGGTGCTGTATGGTTCATTAGTTATGGTTCTAGGTACTAGAGCTGCCATGGGTTATTTATGCTGATTGGGTTTTGAAATAGGTGCCTTTCATACTTAAATCCATCTGTACATGGAAGTCACTCTATAATCGTCCCACCTTTATGTGCTAAGGCGTTTTATTTTTCTAATCTTCGCAAGTGTCTACCAGAAACTAATGAAAACAAATGCATGATTACTATAATGAACCAGAAATTTTAATAGATGTAAAGTTTTAAAATGGTGGTGTATTTAAGCGTAGACATTCTTTTATGCTTGTAAAATTATTGCCCACAAACTTTACATTAAAATACTTTATTGCAATGCAGACAGTGTACTGGCTCAATTAATACAAAAAGAAAATATTTACAAACAAATGTACACAGTGATAGCTGTGCATCAACAGCATAAACACAATAGATCCTGTAAAATGGATGTATTCCCAGTCTTAAGCAGGAAAGCAAGCACCCAGCACTTTGCTCAGGTACATGCATCAGTTATCAGACACTCTTTTGCCCTAGGAACATTAAATCCTCCAGGATGGCATTTGTAGCACTGAGCAATGAAAGGTGGCTTGTTAAGTCTTTATAGGGGAAGGCGAGAAAAGCCTGAGTTCATTCAGTTTACTGTCTGCTGCAGTTTCTAGCACTTTGATTAGAGAGCACATCTTCACTACATCCAAACGGAGTCAGATTTAACTGTAGTTACCTTAATATTGGCATCATCTGCCTTGTGTACAATAAAAGTAGTTCTAAGTTATTAAATAGAGTTGAAACTTTCTTACTACAAAGTCAGAGAGAACAGTGATTCTTCCAGCTTTTTAAATCAGGTGTTGTAAGCAGGATTTTATTATATAAAACAAAAATGGGTGCATTCCCAAGAATTTCAACAAGTATAATCTTTTTGAAGGTCTAGCAATTCTACACCTTTATGAAATTAATCAGAATCCTTTAATAAATAAGTTCTCCCTGGATATTCACAAGGGATGTATAAAGACATGATCTGTTCCTTTTGCTGCACAGTTCATTTCTCTAGTTGCTGAGGAGCACTAAAAGCTTCATAGACATTAGCAGCAAAGTCTTTCACTTGTTCCATCATCAGCAGATCCTACAAGTAGTAAAAAAATCACTCATTTTAAAGCATCATCCCCATTGCTTTCTGGCTTGAAGCACTTATAGGTGTTGAACGCCATTGATATCAGAAAGTGTTTGAGTTCTTTACTCAAATATAAAAATTTCTCACATTTGAAAACCAAAATTGTGATCAGAATCACCAAAGCCCTCTGAGCAAGAGATCATTCTGCATTCCCCCATTTACCACTATCTGGTGTCCCCTGCCCATCAACAACAGCAGATGGTGGGCACGTGAGAGTCCTTGTCTATACTTACTGCAAAATTTGGTGGCAATCAATGGGAGATATACAAGCTATTCTACGTAGTTTGTGTATTTCCCACGGACTTCCTAAATTCTAATGAGCGTGGTGTCCTCCCTATGCTGCGCCGAGGGGAAATGTCCTCCTGTCAACGCAGTGTTACTCTTTTTCTGGGAGTGGATTTATTAAGTTGATTTCTGGATTGACTGAGTGGGTATCCACTTCTGCTCAATATATCCCAAAAGAATCAATTCGACAGTGGCAAATTTCCTTCTGTCAGTAAAGACCTACCCTGAGTGTGCTTGAGAGAGAATGCACAAACTTTTTTGGGGAAAGGGAGCACAATTAAAATATCTCCGATTCTTCAGTGGCACCAGTTCCTGCTTTTTAAAAGACTCTGAACTAAAGCTCATCACATGAACTAGGCAATATACTTTTGATATAAAACACTGCATTTAACAATGAATATGTCAGACTTGGAATACTTTTAAGATACTAAATCCAAAGGCTTCTTACCTGAACAAAGTGACTAGGGGTTTCACTGCACACTGAATGGATCTGTCCATTAATTATGGGAATGATCTTTGCCAAAGGAAGACTGACACTGGAGAGACTAGAGGGAATAAAACCACACAAAGATGTAGGCATAAGTCTCCTTTCGATATTGCAATTTTTTTTAAATACGCATGCACACTCTTTGGGATTGTTACAACTCTGAAGAAGTCACTTTCATCTCTTTTACCTTAAAAGAGTAAGAATTTCAGATTTGCATCATGTCTAGTTAAGTTTACTTAAAGAACAAAGTTTCTTATCAGGCAGGATCACTTGGAGTACTCTAAACTCAGGGTTTTTAAACACTATTACTAAAATAAGCAAAAAAGTAAGCAGCCTATTCTCTTTTCCGCCCAATCTCTCTGGTATTTTCCAGCAAATGTCACCCTCCATTGCTCCAGTAGTTGCCACCAGTCTAAATAAATTGCACTACAGTGAGTCAGGAGGCGGTATGCTCTAGCAGACTAAGCACAGGATAGGGAACCCAGAACACAAGTTCCAGTTTTAAGGCTGCAAAGGACTGAGTGAGTCCTTGGTCAAGTCAGGTTATATTTCTGTTTCCTCACCCATAAAATGGCAATGTTAGTATTTCCCCACCTCATGAAAAGGAGTAAAATCCACAACTGCTTATGAAGTGCTATAATTATTCTCCTCACCAGTCAATTCCATTATAGAAATGCCATGAAGCCTGAAACTATTTGCAGAATTTATTGTAAAATCAAAAGCATAATCAAAACAGAACACACAAAATACCGTCAAGGTAATATTTACCTGTTTACAGAGCCACTTTGACACAGGTCCTGTTCAGTGGGTCTAAAGAACTCTGCTATATTGTCTAATAGTCGACTGAATCCTCTGTTTAAACACATACTCAAAACTGTACTAAAATCTGGGCTGTAAAAAAAAAGTTTAAAAAAATGTTCATATGGTTTCTAATATGTAATTTTTCAAAATTTTTAAAACATCTCCCCTCCAACAAATTGGGTACCTATACCATAATTTAAAGTAGCAAAACCTAAGAATTCCCCATAGATGTATCTCTTTCAGCCCACTAGAACAAACAGTTTTTGCAGCAGCTCCAGAAAATTAACAAGTTTGGGTTCTGGTGGGAATTAGAGATCACCCCTGCCCCCAAAATAAATAAATAAAAATCAAAGAACACCTTGTCAGCAGTTCCCTCTCATTAATATTGAGGAAATTCCACCTTGAGCACCTCTGCTGTTCTCAATTGTGGCAATATGCCACAAAGACTAGCCAAGTCCCAAACCATTTAGGGCTTTACAAGTTTTAACCAATACACTGAACTCCATCTGGAAGCTGAATAAAAGCCAGTGCCACCCAAGTTGTCTAAGGCATTTATCATTAGAATAAGAGCACTAAAACTTTAGTAATCATTTCTACTGAATAATCTCTGTCATAATCAAGGCAATAAAATCCTCAAGACCTTTAGAACATCAATTAAAACAATAGCCTGCCCCTATCTTAATACATCCATGTTCAATGTCTGGCAACATTTCCAGTGCCCAAAACCTCATTTTTATAATGCCCTTGTACAAGAAAAACATTTAATGCACTGCTAAAACCATGCATTGAAACGTGTGAACTGGAATCCATTTAAAAAATGGACTCTGAAAAAAAATATGAAGCCCAAGCTCCTGCTCTTTTACATAAATAAAAGCCTGGAAGAAAGCCATTGATTTCAATGAAACAGTCCTGGGCTTACACTGATCTAATGGAGAGAAGTTGGCACAAGTTATTGTAGAATTACAGAAAATGTGGAGAAATTAGGAGAAAAAAGACCTTTCATGTCAATGTGTGTCTGCAAGATTATTCTGTACAAGTATATTTTCTAGTGATGCATCTTATCGAGATTACAGTGATTAATCAGATTGTTTTTAGTTTTTAGAAACCTAAACTTGTTTGTTTTTTTTTCAAAAAGGCCCAACTGAGTTTGGTATTCATATCCCACTGAATTTGAGCACTCCACCCTTTTTGGTACTTTTGAAAATTGCAAGGGGAACACCCACCACCATAGAGCAGCAATTATGATAAACATTTTAATGTTAATACAGATTACCAGCACAAGTTCTCTTTATACCTTTCCAACATATCTCTGGTTTCATTAAGTAATTTAATAGTAGCAACATCTCTTTCTGTAAGTCCACAGGCCTAGGAAAAGCAAAGAAAACATCCCATTTAATAGGAACTCCATTAGCAACTGGAACAGAAGTTAGACTACAAATGGAATGGCCTTGTCCCAAAGTTAGTGTTGCAGGACGATGCTGGTAATACATATGCATCTAGCGTTCATTTCAGAACCATCTCAGAACAGGAGTAAATGATCCAGGGACCATTTGGTAGAAGACACGGGTCAAAGTACTTTCCAGGGATCCCCTGGGTCAGCTATCTGTATAATTGTTGATTGATGTATAGTATGAGAGATTTTCATTGGGAACGAATAGTTGTCAACCATTTCAAAATGTATGTGGGATGTAGCTATATTTGTATTTTCAATGTCTTGGAGTTAAGGCAGGTCACCAAAAGATGACATACTTCAAATGTTCTTTTCAGGCCAGAGGTAAGAGGTAACTTTGCCTATGTTGAAGAAACTACATTTAACACAAAGTAACTGGCAGCAGCTCTTATCAAAAGGTACTATTACCATGCTACAATAATAATGTTGCGGTGCACAAAATAGAACAAAAATGATGCCCACAGAATTAAACAAATACCTGGGTGGCTAATGGGTTTTCTTCATCTGGCATCATATAGCAACACAACAGAGATCGAGATCTAGTCTTATCTGAGTGGAACAATTCTTCTTGCTGTTCTACCAACTTTCTGATTTCTTTAAGTTTCTGCTCCAACTCCAAAAGAGACAGAGTATGTTTAAGAGAAACACTGTGGAAGAAATGAACTAAAATGTTAATTGTAGAGTCAACAACATGAATTACATTTATTTCCTTGTGACAAACTCATATTAAAACAAGAAACATTTTCAGATATTGGTCACCCCAGAAATCTGTTGCAATAAACTAAGTCTTCTAGTGTGTCTTAACAGATAAATCAGGCATTTTCAGCTACTATTAAGTCATTAACTTTCCTCATTTTAATATTTCTGAGGCACTCTCCTTCCTCCCCTCCTGACACAGGATTTAGAAGCAATCAGCATGGAAAAGAAGGGGGGGGAAAAAAAATCACATTTACCTTCCAAAAACTGTCTGCACAGCTTGTTTAACTACAGTTATTAACTCAGTTAGACCTATGGACAGAAAAATAGGTACCAAAAATTATTCAAATACTGCACACAGTGGTATGATATAAAAATAATACGTTGACAAGTATCATACCATCTCCTAGAAGGTGTTGAATACTTGATAAATATTGCTGTTGAACTTCAGGGGGAGCTAGGGGTGTCTGTCAAGAGAAAAACAATGTAATGATATGACAGCCACTAGTATTGATTATTGCATGAGTGCTGTTTTATTTTCAGGTATGTTGTACCCATTCTAGATGTAGGATTTTCCTTTCCCAAGTCCTAATGCCATGTGTGGGCTTCTCCCGGGTCCTTCTAATATCATGCATGGGCTTCCCCAATTCTGCCTCACTGGTGAGGCACCATCTTTCTTACAGATCTCAGTAGTTTCACAGCATGGAACAGGACAGGACAAAGTCTTCCTCACAAAAAAAGCTGGGGAAGAGGACCTAAGAATGTCTGCTGCAGCAGGTCCATTCTTCAGCAGCAGGTCATTCTGGTCAGCCTTCTCCTCCCAGCCTTGCATAGAATTACCACACACAGGCTTGAGCAAAAGATGGAAGCAGCCAATTTCCAGGCATCTAATTTAGCAAACTGTGCCCCACTGTGAACAGTTCGTAAGTGTCCTTGGACACCCAACAAGAGGACCTCCAGAAGAAATCAAGACTCAAACAAGGGCTCACAAGCTGACATGCTGAAGGTGGGAGATGACCCATCTCTCTCAAGCCATTCACCCTTCTCCAATAAAAAAGGAGGCTATGGCTTCTGCTTTTCACACCCTAAAGGATCCTTTTACCTCTCCGGCAAAAAGGAGCTTTCTGCAGGTAAGCTCCCTACTTTTTTTTCTTCCACTCTATTATAGGGGCCTCTCTCCATCCCTAGTGTCAAGAAAAGCCTCATCCCTCATTCACTCTTTCCTCAGATAGGAAGTCTCCTGAAGATGGCAATCCCCTCTCCACCTTCCTGCTCCTCAGAAAACCCCAGAAAAGCCACCCTAATGTAATGCGGTTATAGAGGCTCAAGTCTAACAAAAGCATTAAAACTTTCTCTGGTGAAATAGAAATTCTTGTTGGTGACAGCCACAAGACAGAACAGAAAACCAAATCTCTTACCTGGCTAGTTGTTTTCCATGATTTGGCAACACCGGTATGGATACACATTCAGGAAGCATCAAGGGACAATTCGAGTCAGGTAATGTGACTAGAAAGTCAGGGTTATAATAAGCCAATCATAATTTTTCTTCAGCTGTGGAAGACTGCAATTTGGGACAGCCTGTTTATATGCTGGGAGGAACTAGGCATGAAAATCCCACATGTGGATTAACTACCACAGACCGTTTTGTCCATACTGATATTGCTGTATCACAGAAAATTCACGAGATGAGAGAAATTTGTACTTTTGTCTCTTTAAAACAAATAAACCCCTCAATTTACACCTGTGAGACTCAGAGAGGGTGATAGGTGAAGTTACTAGTATTTTGTTCAGCCCAGTGTTAAGGATTTCAAGCAACATGATTATTAGTACTTCCACTGACCAATACATTTTGCTGCCAGAAAGGTTCTCATACCCCCTCCTGATTTCAGCCCAAATTTTCCTTTCCATAATTTCACCCCCAAATTCATCTCTCACCGAATAGTTCCTCTCCATGAATAAAATACTCACTGTGCCATTTTTGCAGACTGCTGCATTATCCAGGTAGATGTATCCGCCAATAATATTTAATTGGACTCGCAGAAGAACTACAAGCATACAGGTACTATATACAGCTACAATGCTTCTGGTGAAACCTTAAGCAGGAAAGAGGAAATAATTCTGAAGTTACCTATCAAAAAGGGTAAATGGGAGCATTCTCCAGAGCTTATTTTTACTGTCGTTTTCCTGTCAGGTGCTAAAGGCTTAGTTGTCCAAACTAGGCCCCAGGATCAAGTCAAGGCCTAAAACGAGGAAAACCACAACTGTTGATTTGGCCACCAAAACCTGACATGTATGCAAGCTCTTGAACCGGATGCAGCCAGCCGGCCGGCCGTTGGAAAAGGGGAAGGTTAAAAGGTCCCTAACACTCTAAGTAGCTAACCGCATGAATCAGCAGATACTACGCCACTGCGGTTTTGAGCAATAAAAGGAGGCCTTATGGGGGGGGGCAAGTCGGAGTTGTTTTAGTTAGCACTAGAAGCAGGCCCGAGGGGCTGATCACCCCAAAGGCGCTCTCCGTAGGACATGGACAACAGGACTGGATGTAAAGCATCGAGGCCTGGCCAGCTGAGGGAAGGTTCAGATTAGCAACCCGACATCAATTTCAACAAAGGAAAGTAGAGGCTCGGAGTAGCGCCCGGCCCTCGAGCACAGCAACACAAAATTTAAGGTTTGGCTCGGCTTTATGCTGAGACTTTCAGGTAGTGAACAACAGCAGCACCAACCTTAGGTTTGGTGCTGAAGTAGGAATTGGGGTCGGTGTAGGGTTTATGTTGGGTATGGTTTTGTTAGTACTTTTGTCTGTTTGTTTTGTGTTTGTAAGTGATAAGAAGGATAAAAGATGCAGAGTTGTGTTGGAGACTGTGTGCAAGGAAACATTAACCAGTGACCAGGTTTGAGACTTAGCCTGTGTGCAGCCGCCCCAAGGCCTGCAAGGGTTTTGAAAGCAAGGATGTGCAGGTGAACCTCGTGACCCACTGGATCCCCTTCTTGTATGTGTATAAACAGGTGCCCCTGTGCTAGGTGTTCATCGCTGCTACAACTTTGCTGCGGGGGAGGGGAAGTGTGAACGGGGGAATAACCGTTGACCAGGTCTGGGACTTATCCTGTGTGCAAGGGTGCACAGGTGAACCCCGTGACCCAACGGGTGTGAATGAGATCCCTATACGATAGTATAAAGGGTCCCGTGTGGTTGTGTCTTACATATTGGCTTGTGTTCTTGATTGTTTTGGTTTGTGTGTATTGGACTTTGTTATATTCGCTATATCATGTGCTTAAAGCCATAATTGATGAAAAACCCTGAATCTGTATGCAATAAGTGGTATTGTAGCTTAGAGTGCCTGTGGATATACTGGGTGTTTATTGTACTACTAATCACTGCCTTAATCTGGTAATCTGTGTAACCTGTATTCAGTAATCATCAATAAAAGTCACATACATAGTGAATAAACAAGAATTCATTTGCCTGGGGGCTTCGGGAAGCTTCCCCAGCATTCACATCTAAAGAACCGGGTATTTGTTTGGGCACCTTCCCCCATTAGGGGATAAAGCCTGACATTTCCCATGTCATTGATTCTCTTAGATCACACACCCCTCAAAGACATTTCACATGATCATGCAAGTCTAAATATGTACAGCAGTGATAGCTAAAATGCTTAATAAAATTCAGTCATTCGCTGTAAAACACACTAGATTACACTATTAAAATAAATTGCACAAGTTACCTGACCTATATACAGTTACAGCTGATCCCCTTCTATTCGGCTAATTAAAAATGGGATGTTGCATTGAAATTCTCATTCTTCATTAGACCAGGGAAAAAGATGTAGAATACTACATTAGCCTTCATATGTAATTTGGAAAAAGAAGGTGCAACAAGAGCCTGGGAACAGGAAGCTGCCTGCTATAGTAGGGGCTGCTACTGTTTAAGAAAGGAAACGGGAACCAGCATTGGCACTGGAGCAGCCTGCCACTTAGCAAGAGGGGATGTCTGGAAGAAAGGGTATGAGGAAGCCAGGCAGTAAGTGTGTTTGAGTACCAAGCAATATGAATATGAGATGAAAGGGACTAGAAAACATGGACCAGCTGGATGAAGTAGCATATAGAGAAGAGCTGTAGAAGAGAGAGGAAGAGGACCTGTGGAGGGGGGAGGGGGGGATAAAGCAAAGAGAAAAACACATCACCACACAGGAGCTTGTAGGGATGTAAAAGGTTTTCCGTTTAAATGGTAATCAGCTGTTTAAATGTGTTAAACAGCCACTTACCATTTAAACTGGGGGAGTCGGGGGGTGAGGAAGGGACAGCTGGATTGACTTCCCCAGCTGGGCAACTCTCAGTAGCAGGGAAGTGCAGAGCCCAGAGTGGTGGAGGGGGAAGGGCAGGCAAGCCACAGCTGCACAGAGCCAGAGGTGGTGGGGGAAAGGGGAGATGAGCCACAGATAAGCTCAGTTCCCAGCAAGTGAGGAAGGTGCAGAGACGGTGATGAGCTGTAGCTGGGCTTGGCTCAGCTCCCCACGAGCAAGAGCTGTCCAGCACGTTCCATCTCTTCCCGCCCCCCATCTCCCCACCAAACCCCAGGGTTTAACCATTCTAAAAACAGGTTGTTTAAATGGATTTTAAATTACACTAATATTTATAACCCTAGTAGCTAGGAGTCAGGAAAGGGTATTCAACCTTTGCCCAATGAATGATAATTCATTGGACAACTATTCAGCTATAAATACACATGACAGCATTCTTCCCTTTTCCCCCATCCCAAAACACATGCATAAAAAAACCCTTGTTTTATCATTGTTCGGTTACTATGAGCTTGGGGGTGAGGTGGGGGGAATAAAATCAACAACTGGAAGTACCCTTCTCTCAAGTCTGTGGAGAAGTTTTATTCTCCAGCTATTGCAGAATGCCCTAACTGTTTGAGATTACCCATTGCATAGCACTGCATCTGGAACGTGGTCACACTGCTTATGAAACAATGGCTTCAAAAAAAGGACTAAGCTATGTGTCCATTGGACAATCGGCCTTACAATGCTTTTATATGTTTGTAAGACACTGGCAACATATCGCCATCACATTATGAATCAGTTCCATGTTTATGGTTTTCAGTCTGCTCACAGGCTGGAAAAAGTGGGGCAAATTTTCAAATTCTGAAATCCTTAATGATAGTTGGATGTCTGGCACTGAAGGCATGCTCAGAAAAGTTTCATTTCATTCATATGGCTGACTCAAGAATACACAAGGCTGTATTTTATGGTCTGCTAAAGCAAGGCACCCAATCTTATCCTGGCAGGTATGAACAATAGAAAGACGCACTACAGTCAAACATGTAAGATTGACCCCAGCAACTGGGAAGTGGCAGCCCCCATTACAACAGGGTGGAAGCAGTTTTGTTGTGTGGTTATTAATTGCTTTGAAGCAAAGCACAACCTTATGTGAAAAATGTGAACAGCACAAAGAAAGGATACAATAACATGTAACTGTTTGGGATTCTCACACTGATCTGATCTCACATATGTACATTCACCTGTAGGTTTTGCTGAATCCTCGTAAGTCAACATTGACATGAGATTCTGCCATGAGCTTACAGTCCTTCTGAGCACCTATTTTGTAGGCAGATTTTGCCCAGTGGTGCAGAAAATGTGGCAAACATATAATTCCATTGTTATTCCGCTCGTCTCATTTCATGAGATCTTACAGCCTTCCAAGACTAAGGCCTTGTATACACGAGCACCGTATTCCGCATTAAAAAACATTACTGCGCGTTAACAAGCACACTGTACATACGTTACACGTTATTGCTGCGCACTAAGCGCCTTGTTGCTGCGCATTTCAACAACCACTCCGGCGAGAGTGGTAACAGCTGTTGCGGATCATCTACTGCGCCTTTGTGCTCGTGTGTCAGCTTTCTGCACAATGAGCAGACTCAGGAAATGTCCCATCATTCCTCAGTCGTCCTCTCTGGACTTCCCCTCACCCTCTCTATGGCAGTGACGAAACTGTCCCCGCCTACAGAGGGGAGATGTGACGGCATGCACATCCGTGCAGCCCTATGGCATGACCTATATAACTTTTCTGTTCAGTTTTGCAGTATAATTGTGTGATTTGATGCCAATTACGGTATACCATGTTCCTTTGTGAATGCTCAGATGTGAAGCATGATACAGCGTTCAGACTCTCAGAACTCTCTCTAGCACAGTGCCTGGAGGTTTACATGACAAAGGGAATGCTAATACCCTCCCTGGCTCAGGTTACAGCGAAGAACAGGACAGTGAGGGGAGTGGCTGTCAGCAGTTGGTTACAAGAAAGACACAGAGAAGCTGCAGACTGACTCCAAGCGCGTACTCAGGGAAAATGGAACGCTGGGATACGTGCCCAGAATTCAGTGCGATAATGTGCATCACAGCGAGGAATCCTGTGACATAGCAAGGAGCGACGTGTGTACAAGCTGCAGCGCACTAAAATCCACGTGAGTCTTACAGCGCAGTTAAGAAGTTGCGCTCTAATTTGATCGTGTAGAATAAGCCTAAGTGAGTTAGGCGTGGCATCTGACTCTTATAAGCCCTTATTGTGATGGCTTCTATTATAGCAATATCATACGAAATGTAGTAGAATCGTGACTATATGAACATTATTTGCAGAAGCAAAAGCAGCCCTCTCCTGAGCACTTACATCTCCACTTATATTCTAAAAGGAGAAGACAAAAAAGATTGTTATAATAATACATGGATAAAATATTTCATTTCTACTTACTTATTATCTTTAAGTCCTCCCATATTTCTAACTTGTTTGGCGGCCTGTGGGGAAAGAAATAATGAGAAATATTATGAACATTTAGATTAAAAATATTAAAAGAAGCTAAGTGAAATATCAGCACTGCTAGGTAAGTTTATATAACTACAATAATTAATCAGATTAGGACTGTGTCCACCATCATTTGTTTCTAGTTCAGGAAGAAGTGTGTCTATAAAGCACTATAAAATGCTGGCTATTTTTCAGAACAGCTTTGATGTACAAGATTAATTTTTGGTGATTTGGATAATAGCTCTTTTATTTGGTCTCAGTTAATAAGATTAATGAGTCAGTATTTAAAGAGAGAACCTTGGTGGAGAGACATATTAAGGAAGAGTCAGAGGAATGCTATGTAAACAGTAACTCACACATTTTATTCTGCTGTGCCAGGTATATCACAACAATTTTTTAAAAATTGAGAGAAAAAATCTTGACATTAAAAAAACATACCAGAGCATTCTGTTAAGCCAACACATTACAGGGCTTGAAAATATACTGTTTTTTGCTACTCATTATAGACAAATACTTTGCATACCGAAAGGGGTGGCCTAGGGAAAAGGACCCAACACCATCCACCTTTGGAGAACTAATTTTTTCAACTGAACATGAAAGCAGTTTCTAGAGCTTGTGATTATAATCTTCTCAGAGTGAACTGATGTGGCCTTCTTAAGTCTCTGAAAACACCTCCAACATCAAGTGACAGAAGAGCGAAAACTGACTACAGTCATGCCAGTTTTCATTGCTGTTCTTCAGTACTCTGAGATGCAGTGAAAGTGACCAAAAACACATTACCTTTACTTTTATTTCTCAGGAAGGCCATAGCTGGCAGCAGAAGCAAGCATTGGAGCTATTCGCTAGGGAAGACCATAAAAAGACGGGTGGTGTTGAGTAGGGAGTTCAGCAGCAATCCACTTTCCTGGTCACAAGAGCCAGGATTGCTAGGGTGTGGAAAAGGAGACTGAGGCCTGGTCTACACTGAGACTCAGGTCGATGTAACGCCACTTAAGTCGACCCTCTAGTCTAGAGCATGCGTCTACACTCATGCAGCTGTAAAGTCGAAGTAATTGCCACTGTAAGTCAGCATTGTAACATCACCCCCGCAAGAGGTGTAGTGTTTTGTTTAATTTTAATAATGCGATTTAACATCAGGATCTAGCCCAGAATTCCCTGTTCTTGCAATCCTGTCTTTCCTGGTATTTTGCACCTTGGCCACGTCATCAGCAAATAGCTCCTCCCCTGCCTGCAGCCCCAGGAATTCCATTTCCTGCTTGGCATTGAGATATGTTTGAAACGCTGTCAGTAACACTGCAGAGACGAGCAGGCTCCATGCCTGCGGCAGAGAAAATGAGGCAAAAAGCATTTCCTATTTGTTTGTTTCTGAGAAGAAAGGAAGGGGCACACTGCATCACAGGAGGACAGCTGACTTCCCACTAGTCACAGCGCTTTGTTACACTCTGGGACAACCTACCCACAGTGCAACACTTCTACATTTGACATCACAGCTAGCAATGGGGACGCAAGAACACACACTACAGTGTACGACTTCAGCCATGGTGTGTCTTGGCTCTGAAGCAAAGGACACCCAGGATTGTAGACATACTTGTTTTACTGATTAGTTCAAGATATAAAACTGATTAATTGCAGAGTTCCTTAATCACATACATTTACTTAAATGATTCTTCAATACATTTCCATTTTAAAATCATGGCTTACTCTGACAAAATTATTGATTTAATATGCTGTATAAAATTAACATACCAGCACCGAAATAATTTAGAGATTTTTTCCCATTGTTTTTGGCAGCTAACTCAATTACAATTAAGACACTGTTGGAACATCTACTAAGTCCATTTCTCAGCGCTCAATAACCACTTTAAAAAGCATTTCGTTATGCTGCTTGCTAAATTTTCTTTAAAACTAAATGAGACAATAACTAGTTAGGTCAGGGCTCGACAAAACCCAGGCGCCAGGTCACCATGGTGACCAGAGTTTGTAGCCTGACTCCTAGCTCTGCTGTGGAAATGCTGTGGAGGAGCACCCTCTGGTGACTAAAAATAAAACTGCTGGCACCTAGCTAGGAGCCAATTTTGTCAAGCCCTGGGTTTAATAGTTCATTAAGACAGGACTCTTGAAGAGGCTTGCCAATAGCTTTAAAAAAGCAACTGTTTTGGTAGCTACAATGTTTTCTTTAGCTCCCCCAAAACACTGTTCTGTTGAATATACTATTGTAGCCTTAATGTAAGTGAAAGCATCTTTTGATAGCTATAAGGGGACTGGAGAGCTATAGACTATGTAGTTTTGCTCTTTTACATCACTGGTTCCAATACAAACCAGGTCAGAAGTAAAGTTGTCATTGCTACCTGATGGCTATTCTGTAGCCTACGTTCAACGGGTTGTGGTTCACAACCACAAAAGCCATTATCAAAATTGGTAGAGGTATGTCCCTAAAAATTGTGCAATACTTATTAGTGTGGAACATGCCCCTATCTGTTCTACTTTAAATTCACTTCTCATAGCTCACTTCTTCCAGATAGCGTTCCACTTGTAATCTCATCTTGCATACTCTCCACTACCACTTGCATGCCTGACCTTGATAAGATTACATAAACATTTTTACAAATTCAGTGTAAGCAACTCACTGAAAGACACGCTGTCCTGTTTAACATGTGGCCTGATATCATAAGCACTTCCACTACAGGAATTCCACATGATAAGTACTAGAAGCTAGGGCTCTTAGACTAAATGCCTACAGGCAAGGCTCTTTTCTTTTGTTGTTTGTGAAGTGCCATACGTATGCAACTACATATCTAATTGATCATGATATTGTGAATACCAAAATGTACTGTTGATTCAAGGGTCTAGAGAATCAAAATCTCACATGCTCTTTAAACTGAAAATGCATCACTTAAAGTCCAAGTCAGGGAAAAACGGTGACTCAAAAATCATTTAGCACAGTTTAATACAATCAACTATATCTTCTTACCTATTTTTCAATAAAGACGTGAGGCTCTCAGAATTCAACTGATGCATTAGGGCATCCCTCAGTGTTGGAAGCATTGACAACACTAGCATAAAAATATAAAAATAATAATTGGTAAACTAAAGAAAAAACAGGCAACCTAACTGTGCCTGCTTACCTCCTCCCTCCAATAGTTGAAAATATTATTTTTTTTATTCCTAATTTACAATATAGAGCTGCCTGCTAGACATGTGCGATTGGAAGGAAGGACAAGACACACAGGAAGGTTTGAAAGCCTACTGCAGCATGACCATAAGATTTAAGGTTTCCAATCAGAGTTTAACAAAAGCAAACATTAATTCAGTAAGTCTTGTGGAGATCAAACCACCTGGTACCATCATTTTCAGAGGTCAAGGTAGGCTCTTTTCAGTTTACATTAACCCCACGCCCCAGTCAAAAAAACCCAAACCAAACCAAACCAAAAAATCTCCCACAACAGTAAATGACTTAGTACAGTCAAATGTAAACTGCATGTAAAGTCCCAGGAATGGTTTGCTTCACAGAAGTCCTTGCTTGTTCTGTTTCCTGACTGAGAACTCCTACTCGTGCAGGAAGAAAAATTCTCACCTGTCCATCTAACTGCTCATATCCCAGAGACTGGTCCCCTTGTCAAAAAACAGTCTTTCCAGCAGCTCCAGCAAGAATATTTCCTACTTTCTAGTATCTGCATTTGCCTTGTTTGTCAAGTGCATGAGTCTATAAATCTCAACTCCAGGCTAGTTCCCAAATTGTCTATATTTTGTGCCAGGCTTAACTGGCTGGCCAAGTTAGACTTCTGTTCCTTCTTTTTCTGTCTTTCAGATACTTAAGGTAGATACTACAGTGAAGGGGGGCTGACTGCCTCACAGTCTTTAAGACATTTATCTTTGCAATACTTCTGAGAGATCAGGAAGTGCTATTATCCCCATTTTACAGATGGGAAACTGAGGCACCAAGTGACTTGCCCAAGGTCATAGAGGAAATCTGTGGTGGAGCAGAGAACTGAATGGGGTCTCCCGTCTCAGGCTAGCACTCCAAACAATGGGGCGTCTTTCTTCTTTTTAACCGACTCAAAACTGAATACTTTATTACCACACACCAACTATACCAAATATAATTTAATCCCTAAGCACTATATAAATTCATCCTGCAATAGAACTGAGTGTGCCAAGTACTTTACAGACATAAGAAAAAGTCACTGCCTCAAAGAGTTAAGAATCTGCAAGAAAGGAAACTGATGGAAGATGATAGAATGGGACCCAACACAAGTGAAGTGCTCAGAATTCCCACTTGCACACGCACTGTTAATGCCATTTTGTGCCATTGCTTTTACTCGCAAATAGGAATTACCTAATTATTTCACATATAAAATCTTAAATTTATATAGCTTCTTGTAACTGGCCAAAAACTTAAGATTTGGCTTCCTTCAGTAGAGGGGACAGCATTGAGCTTGTTTCCAAAAGGTGCCTAGCTGACAGAGATGTTTTACGGTTAAAACATGAAACACATAGAAGTGATAAGGCAGGCAAACTTCCCTTCATCCCAGAATATCTCAGAGCCAAATTCCTTATCTGTCAGGAGGATAAAATGAAGGACGGACATGCACAGTATTTAATGATAATGTGTGTAGAAATTAAAAAACAAAAACGAACAAAAACCTTCAGAACGAAGGTACTTACTTGTGGGATGAACAAGGTTAGAAAAACCTAATTTTCTTCATACAGTCAACCCAGCACTATAGAATGGAGAAGCTTTTCTGTTAAGGACACATTGTTTTCCAAATGCTCTGGGTATTCTGAATCCCTTTCAGCAACCCAGAGAGCTGTTACATGCTTCAAAAGGGAAAAAAAGAAATGCTGCTCCACCCTGGTGTTTTTATAAATAATCTTGAACCAACTGTATTTTTTTAAATGAACAAATAATGCACACCATCAGTCCCCATCTCTAATCTACAGATTATGCTGCAATACAAAAATAATCCCCACTACCTTATAGTGTTATATTGAGGATAGCATAGTTAAAAGATGGAAGGGAAGACTGCAAATTCTTACTGGATGTACTAAAGGTTATCTACCAAGTTAATTCTATATAACTGATTATGTTTATATTATTAATCTTTGGGGCTTGCTGTAAATCTACCCACTCCTTAAGTGTGGGGACCACTTAATTCTTGAATAATATAGTGCTTAGGGACCTTAGAGAATCTTGAACATATACTAATACTATTTTGAACTATGTTTTCATAAACAACTATTCAACACGGATGCTTTTTTATTCTAACTAGCTGCCGTGTTAATTTTCTCCTTCCATCTTGTGGGTTTGAATGTTTTGTATAAATCCTCATAGGATTCTTTCCATGCAAAAAATGAATTTTCTTGTCTTACCTGTCATATTGCAGGTTCTCTGATTACTTTCAAAATGATACTGCCTTCGTGCTTGGGCAATATATTCAGCTGCTTCTCTTTCTTGGATTTCTTTAATTTTCTTCTGCCCATATTTTCCCAGTAGATAGACTCCTATAAAGATAGGTATATATATTTTAAGTGACAAGTGGCTTTACAAAACGTCATGAAGTTCCTCCTACTTCTGTCTCCTTTTGTTCTTTTTTTTACTACAGGTCTCTCTACTTCATAAAACAACAAGATCACGTGCGTCTTCAAAAATCTGCGTGTTGACTATTTGGGATGGAATTTTTTCCATAAAACTATTAAAAACTGGAAATTCAAGTTGAAAATAAAATGCAATCACAATGCTTTGAATTTATGCAAGAAACATCTTACAAGCAGGTGTCACTTACAATTTAACAATGGGGCTTTTGGTGCAACAAACAACAAATATTTTAAAAGGTTGGAGAATGAAAAACAGAAATAATGTAAGAGGATGATAGCGATAAAGAGTGAGGGAGAAAAGTTAAAAGGCATAAAACTCCAAGAAAGGGGAAAAGATACAAAAGGAAAGAAAATGGACAGCTCAATTTTAGACAAAAGATTTTGTTTAGATCTTTGTATAGGCTTGGCAGCAAAAAAAGTTAGAAATAAAATCCTCAACATCTGAAAGTGTAGGGGAATCCTAACATACAGAAATGATATTAAATCTCTTTACCTGGAATAAAAGGCACAAGGGTTAGCAACCCATTGTAGGCCTGGTCTACACTAAAAAGTTAAATTCCAAAGGGGTAGCCGTGTTAGTCTATTGTAGAAAGACAACAGAGTCTTGTGGCACTTTTAAAGACTAACAGATTTATTAATCGCATTCTGGATCTGTGCACAGTGAAATTAAGCTGATATAACCCTTGGTGTAGAGAGTGGTAGGCCAACAGAAGAATTCTTCAGTCAGTCTTACAACTAACTCTTGTAGAGGTGGATTACTTACACCTACAGGAAAACTCCTCCAATTACTGTGGGAGTGCCAACACTGAATTATAGTGGCACTGCTGTAGCATTCCAAGTGTCAACAAGCCCTTATTAGCTCCAGGGGGGCTTCATGACTGGTGGTAGAATGAGTGCATAGGATATTTTTAATCAGTGATGGCAAATGTTCATTTCAGCTATACACACAACTGAAATTACTTATTCACTTAATTAATGCAATATTCAATATCTGTAAGGATGATGCAACAAATGGCTTCCCAGTGTTACAGTATGAATTTTGTTAAACTATCATTAAAAATTTAAATATTCAAGATGTGTGTTGCTTTCAAGGCCTTTGAGTTAGCTCAGATTTACTAATCTGACGTAAACAACCAAATGGACACAGCCTAAATGTTTTATTTATATTGTTTGCTTCAGCTGATCCTTTTAGTTTCTCCACAAGCAATGGGGGGATCATAGACATCAGTAACATTTTAGTAAAATTCAATCCCTATGAAAATAAACATGGTAACAGGAACGAAAGATTTTCAAATACAAGTTGCCTCAACAGCTGTTGTACCAGCACCCTCAACAAAATTCCCTCTCTACCTCAAAACAAACAAACCCCTCCACCCTCCCCAAAGAATATCTACCATGTAAAAAGCAGTCGATCTGCTGTGCTTTATAAAGCCACAATTTTGCATACCAAAATTATTTGTTTTATGCATTCCATTCATAGGGTCTTGAGCAATTTCTCAGTTCATCAATGTAAAGTTCCCCTGTCCCCAAAAGTTCTATATGAAAACAATTATCCTTTCCAAACAATTCACAAGAACATCACGTTTTCAAAACTCTTTCAAGTTAATACTCAAACAAGTTTGGGCAGCACCTATATTACAAGACAAACAAGTTCCAAAGGGGTAGCCGTGTTAGTCCAGTTCAATAAAACAAACAAGGAGTCCTGTGACACTTTTAAAGACTCACAAATTTATTTATCCATGCGCTTTTGTGGGTAAAATTCATGGGATTTTTACACACAAAAGCTCAGGCGCTAAATAAATGTGTTAGTCTTTAAACAGGCCACAGGACCCTTTGTTCAGAAGGGGTAGCCGAATTAGTCCAGTCCCGCAGAACAAACAAGGAGCCCCGTAGCCCATTTAAAGACTAACACATTTATTTAGTCAAATTCCAAAGGGGTAGCCGTGTTAGTCTATTGTAGAAAGACAACAGTCCTGTGGCACTTTTAAAGACTAACAGATTAGTAAAGTTGCTTGCATTTGGAAAGGAAGATGTCGTCTGTCTGGCTCTGTGCAAGTTGTCTTTCCACATTGTTTTAGTGTGTGAGCTTTCGTGGGAGATCCCAAGCGCCTGATGAAGTGGGATTTTCTCCCACAAAAAGCTCCTGCGACAAATAAATGTGTTAGCCTTTAAAAGTGCCCCAGGGCTCTGTTTGTTTGGCTGAGCTAGACTAACCCGGCTACCCCCTTGCAACCTGTCAGCTGTTACAAGGCGCCTGAGCAAAGCCCAAGCTAAGGAGCGGGGCGCCCCGACCCCCCAGGGCCTCGCTCCACCACCGACCAATCCATTTCGCCGGGCAGGGGGGGACAGCCGTGGCTTCTCCTGAGCGGGGCGGGCGCCGCTGCAGCCACGCGGCTGGTTGGCCCCTGCCCTGAGCTGCCCGTGGACCCTGCCCGGGCCGGGCTCCCTCCAGCCGTGGCGGGGCCGGGAGGGGCGCGGGTCACTCACCGCCCAGGACGGTGCCCAGGAAGAGACATTTCTTCTTGTGGCGCTTGAGGAAGCTCCACAGGGCCCCCAGCATCCTGCCCCCAGCGGCGCCGAGCGGCGGCAGGCAGGGGCCAGCGGCGGCTGCTGCTCGGAGCCCAGCGCGCAGCTCAGACCCCGGCCCGCCGCGGTGCCGCCGCCGCCCGGCTCCCCCGGAAACAGCCGCCCGGCGCCTTCCGTTCCGGGCATGGAGGCGGCGGCGGAGGGCTGGATGGACCGAGCGCTGCGCATGGTGAGCGAGGGAGGGGCAGCTCCCGGGCCCGGCTGGAGCGGGAGAGACGAGCCCGAGACGGCCCCGTGGAGAGCGCCGCGGGTGGTGTTATTTCTAGCCCTTGATGGCGCCAGTGGGAGCTCCCGCCGTGCACGGCGCTGGACAGACCCGGGGAAGAGGTGGCTTTTGGGGTAGGAGGGGTAGGTGAAGCAGGCGGCCGCCTAGGGCCTCTAGCATAAGGGGCCCCATCCCAGGCTGTCACCTGCTTCTCCTACCCTACCCCAAAAGCAGCATCTGCCTCAGTCGGCGGCTGGGGCTGCAGGGGAGGTCCAGTGGCGGGGAGCTGGGGTGGTGGGGGCCTATACAGTGCCCCCCATGGGCCATTGCCTAGGACCCCAGATAGCCTAAGGCTGCATCTGACCCCGGGTTACAACCCCACGGGCCAAACATGGGTTTCGGCACCTCACCTGCCGCCAGGGCTTTGCAGCCTAGTTGGCACCTGTTAATTCCCTGCCACCAGCCCTGCGGGCCCTTGGGGCTGAGCAAGGGAGCTCTTCTCCAGCCAGACCTCCTGCCCTGCCCTGGGGTTAAATTGGTGCAGCTTTGTGCCTAGCCCAGACTTGCCCCCATAGTTCCCACTGATGTAAGTCATCCACTATTTCCACAAGAGACATGGTACTTGAATCAATGCAGTTACAGTGTGTTACTTACATCACCTTTTGGCTGTCAGACCTGCTTCTGGGGTTTGACAGCTGGAAACCTCCTATCCCCGCCCCAGGGCTCCAGCTGTAAGGTCCATGCAGGACAGACAGATCAAGCCTCAACCTTGAGACTGTGAGGCTACAGGTGCCAGTGCCTCAAAATACCCCACACAGTTACCTTGCTGGAAACAATCCAGGTGAGGACACTCACTGCCAACTGAAGGAGTCAGTAGAGGGTGAATGTGAAATACCATTTTAATTTTTGTGGTGGCTATACGTTAATTTAACTTAAGCCAACTTAATTTTGTAGTGCAGTGTTCAACTTAGTTATGTTCATTCAACTAAATAAGTTGGACCTGTTCTTTTATTTCTCTCAAATGCTGAAGGATGTGTAATTCTTACCTCACAAAGATATTGCGAGGCTTTAGCAATGTTGGCAGAATGTGCTGAAATTCCCTGATAATGGGGGTTACATCACTGTAAAGCTTAAATAGAAAGACTTTTTATCCCTAAATTGCCGGAACACAGTACACGTATGCAGTGTAAGTGTACTCTTCTCAGTCCTAGGATATTAAAGACAAGGTGGGTGATGTAGTGTCTTTTATTGGAACAGCTTCAGCTGATGAGAGAGACAAGCTTTAGAGCCACATAGAGCTCTTCTTCAGGTCTGGGAAAGGTACTCAGTGTTACAGCAAAATGTAAGATGGGAACAGATTGTTTAGCATAAGTTGTTAACACAGGGCTCAGCACAATTGGCTCCCGGCTAGGCACCAGAAATTTTATTTTTCATCACCAGAGGGAACACATCTGCTGCATTGCCTCAGCAGAGCTAGGAACCAGGGTATAGTCGCCAGTCACCATGGCAACCTGGCTCCCAGGTTTTGTCAAGCTCTGAGTTAGCACGTATTGTAAGAGACCATATATGGTAGAGTGGCACACCACAGGACATATCAACTGAAAGTGGCATCAGACCTTGTCAGAACAACGGATGCAAAACTTGCAGACAAGCCGCATCTCCATTGCTACTGATGAACATTCCTCACAACACAAGTTTCAAGCTCCATGGATCCTACTTGTGCCTATCACAAGGTGGTATACTTCATCCAATTCACTAAATGCCCCAATAACTGCTATAAGGGCAAAACCAGACAATCACTATGTTCACTCACACAGAAAAATGGTAAAAGACAAAAACACCGTCACCTGTAGGTGAACACTTTTTATGAAGTGATCATTACATCTGACAAATCAGTCCTCATCCTCAAAGAAAACCTGTACGGTGCTTTCAAAAGACGATCCTTGCAACTTAACTGCATAACCCTGCTAAACACTAAAAATCATGGAATGAAAAGGGATACTGGATTTATGACTTATTAGTACAATCCCTAACCCACTCTCTTTTTGTCCTATCACTGCAGATGTGTCAATGGGCCACTATACCTTGAATGGTCCCTTACAATGTGTGCTAACTGCTTACTGGTCTCCTGCAGCAGGAGGGTGGGCAGCTGCTGGGAGGAGCACTGGAGGTTGCCCCCCCCCCCCCCCCCGGGGGGACAGGTGAGCTCATGTGGCTACAGCTGTGCTGCTGCTGGGGACTGGGGAGCCCTGGTGGCTGCAGCTGCTGGGGCTCCACAGTCCCTAGCAGCAAGAGAGGTAGCCACTGGGCAGGTCTGTCCTTTGGGGGGCAGGGGAGGTGAACAGGGCAATCACCCCAAGCCCTACGGTTATGCGGGCTCCATGCTGCCCTGCTCCTAGCGGGACAGCGGGGGGCCCATGCTACTCTCACCCCATGGCTGTGCTTTGCCTGGGCCCGGCCTGCTCCCACCCATCCCATTGCAAGAAGCCGAAGACAGCGGGGTGGGGCGGGAGCGCTTTGCCCAGCCTCTGGGCTGGCCCTCCCCGCCCTCAGGATGGAGCAGGCAGGCCCAGGGGCAGGGCAGGGAAGCAGAGCTTGGCCTCTGGGCCAGCCCGCCCCACCCCTGGGGGGCAGAACAGCTGGCTCAGGGGAGGGGCGGATGCGTGGGGCCCAGGGGCTCTCTGGACTGGCCCGCACAGCCCCCCCAGCATGAGGGGGCTGGGGGACCCCACAGGCTGATTGGCCCCAGGCCCCACCCCCCTTTAGGGGCAGCCCTGCCTCTGGAGCTTCCTGGTCCCTGGCAGCAGGGGAGGCAGCTACTGGGCTCCCAATCTGGCAGCAGGGGGGCTGCTGTGGGGGATGGATGAGCCCCTGAGGCTGAAACCCCCCTGCCACTGGGATCCCAGAGCCCCGTGGCTGAAGCCGCACTCCCACCAGGACTAGGAAAGCCCAGGCATCTGCAGCAATACTACTGCTGGGGAGCCCGGGAAGCCCCGGCCCCAGTGCCTGGATTCCTGGCCAGGGTGGGAGACAGCAGGGAGCCTGTGGGCTCTCTGCCAGGAGCTGAGAGATTGCTCTTTAATCTCCCCACACTGCTTCCTTCACTGATGGAAGTGGCCCTCGTGAGGACGCACTCCACAGACAGAAAAATGGCTGTGTGGATACCAGCCACCACTATAATTATAGCAGTGGCTCTCTGCTGGCAAAACTCTCTAGTGTAGACATAGCCTAACAGTTACTTTATAGTCCCTCCCTGTCACTGAGGTTTGTGTCTTGGGTGGGTCATTTTTGTCTCTGGTTTCTCTGTTCCCTCACCTGTCCCAACTATGTCCAAATCCTGCCTGCTGTACCTTCCCAACATGAGCTCTCCAAGATCTTTTCTTTCTTTCCTTCCAGATAAATGTTTTGTCTAAGGCCGCCTGTGATGAACTGGGTCCCAGTAACTACTTGCAGCTAGTTCACTTTATTCTGTTAAATTGCTGTGAAATTATTCAGTGCCTTTTCAGTGTTTTCCAAAATGAGATGAGCCTTGAAGAGAAACAGCATATCATACATTATGGAGATAGTTTTTTCCATGTTGACATATATACCATTTTAAAGGAAAGCTACCAAAGGACTCAGATCCATCCATATCCATATCTCTGGAGTGATGACTTCAATCCCACAGCTTCCAGGTTGCTTCCACAGTACACCTTTTTATCTTAGATTTGAGGAAAAAATCATTTTTTGGTTTTGTTTTCTTACAAAATCTAACTAGGGGAGTAGCTCCTTACTGTGTTATCGAAAGATATATAGATACCATATATCATGGACTAGATATTCAAGAGCTAGATTTTTTTTTTTCAAATTGTAAGTGCAAATAATTAGGGTTGACATTTTTCACCTATAATATAGGGGTACAGTCAAGGTCACTGGTATCCAAAATTACCTTTATTGAGCTTATAAATCAGGAGGTGTACATAAACTGCAAGCAAAGACGATGGTAAGTTATTGTCTCTAAACTGCAGGGGGGTGTCAGTTGCACCTCTCTGCAGTAGCCTGGCTCTGTGTGACTGAGAGAGATTCACACAAAGGCGGGCAGGCAGGAGTAATTACCTGCTTTTGTGGATTTTACATAGGGCCAGAGCTATAGAAGCCACGTGTGAAGACGTTTGAATGCATTTTATCAGTTTCTGTCTCATCATCATACTCCTCCTGTCCTCATCAGCACTACCCATGTTTGTTGTTCCGCTGGCTTCAGGGCAGGAATATATGTTTGCTACTTGTACAGAATATTTGCTGCAAGGTTTCCTTAGCTGAATTTAGAAAAGACATAAAATATCCCATAAAATATCTGTCATCGTATTGGAAATACAGAAAGCTTCTGTGACAGAGTGTAACTTTGCTATCGAGTGTACAGTGAACACAAACAGCAGTTAAATTTTATTTGGTCTGTGCCTTATCATTAACACTCCTTCCCCCCATTTTCTTGTCTCTCTCTCAGGCTAAAGAAGCATTAGAAAATGGGGAAGTTCCTGTTGGCTGCCTAATGGTCTACAACAATGAGATCCTAGGGAAGGGGAGGAATGAGGTCAATGAAACTAAGAATGTAAGTCACAGAAAAAGTCTCACTGACATCTAGTTACCTCAGCAGGGCCTGGATTTCACCCTTGTGTCTATATTTTGGTTCCATTTCATATATTTTTCAGCTTTGTATTTCTGCGCCCCTGACATGTTTTTCGGTAAGCTAGCCATTCTGGTTTTTTGCTATCAATTTTTGCATGTTTATTTTTCAGAGTATGGTGTAGTAATTTCAGTATGCTTTAGCTGTCATCTGGGACATTTGTGTAGTTCAGGGGTCAACAAAATTGCTGCTCAGTGAGGTGCCCAGCTTCAAGGCAAGGCACCTAGCTCAGACGCCCCCACCCTGGCCAAAATGCTGCAGAATCCCTAAAGGAGCCAGTGATTTTTTTTTTTTGTCACCAGTGGATGCTCCTCCACTGCATTTTCCTTAGGCTGCCTAGCTCCGCAGCAAAAATGCAGCAGAGTACCACCCTCTAGTGACTAAAAATAAAAACAGCCAGCTCCTAACTTAAAAAAAAAAAAACAAAAAATAAAAACCATAGCTGGCTCCTAGGTGCCACCCTGCAACTTTTAGTCGCCATGATGACCTGGCACCTGGTTTCTGTCAAGCCTGGTAGCAGTTACTGATTATAATTTATGCGAGTGATGAATTTCAGAAGTTTCCACTTACCTGCTTATTAGACACGATAATTCCTCTAGGTCAGCGGTTCTCAAACTGTGGGGTTTGCTTCCCAAGGGAGGCACAGGAAGTGTGTCTAGGAGGTGTGAACTGTGGGCTTTTCTCTTTTTTTAAAGAGCTGTGGGTAGCTGGGGCTAGTGTACCAGGGCTGAACCCACTCATAAGATGGGGATAAAGGGAACAGTCAGAATTCTGTTGCCTCGGGGCTGGCAGCCTGAGCCCCCAGAAGTTGGGATCAGACTCGCCTTTCCCCTCTTCCTCCTAATCCTTCCCTGGGAGGCAGCCCAGGCTCAGGCACTCCTTCCCTCCTCTCCCGTCCCTCAAGTGGAGGCCTCCAGCTGTCAGCTCCAGGTGGCAGGAGCAGCTCAGAGGAAAGGGTGACAGTGGAGCACTCAGTCTGTTGTGAGAAGTGATACAGTAGAACCTCAGAGCTGTGAACACCAGGGTTACGAACAGACGGTCGATTGCA
The DNA here is from genome assembly GCA_007922175.1 of Pelusios castaneus. Lineage (NCBI taxonomy): Eukaryota > Metazoa > Chordata > Testudines > Pelomedusidae > Pelusios > Pelusios castaneus. The sequence continues at coordinate 2,352,664 of ML685888.1, read as the reverse complement.
TACTTCATTTGGAACTGGAAGTACGCAATCAAGCAGCAGCAGAGACAAAAAAGGCAAATACAGGGTGGTACTATGTTAAACTACTCAAAAATAAAGGGAAAGTCCAGAAATATTGGCAAGTTTAGGAAACTATTTCTGTGCTTGTTTCATTTAAATTACGATGGTTAAAGTCAGCACTTTTCTTCTGCTGAGTAAAGTCTCAAAGCTGTATTGAGTCAATGTTTGGTTGTAAGCTTTTGAAAGAACAACCTCAATGTTGTGTTCAGCGTTACGAACAACCTCCATTCCCGGGGTGTCTGTAACTCTGAGGTACTACTGTGTATTGACAAATATCACTTTTCACATTGCCACCCTTTCTTCTGTGCTGCCTTGAGACCTGGGTGCCCACCTAACAGCCAGCCGCTCTCTCCCCTCTGCCTTCGGAACTAGGTGATGATATATATACTTGGGGGAGGAGAGAAGGGAACAACTACAGACACAAAGAAGGGGGGCCTGATCAAATAAGTTTGAGAACTGTTGCTCTAGATCGGAATATTTATGACAAAGAATATATTTTAAAAAATCAGAAAAGAAAGTTGATATACACAGATATAACGTATAGATGTACAATGTATACAAATACATTTATTTTACCTTGTATATTGTACTGAGTTCTTATTTATGATTAAAGCACCATTCACATTTCCTGTGACTCCAGTAAACTGCACTAAAGATAATGCATTGTAATGCAGACTACTGGTAATTTTTTTTCTTTCCCATATATTTGTGGATATGAATTATGCAGGAAAATCTTGCTAATTCACACTAATGACTAGGAGACAGATGGCAAATTAATGAATTTTGTGATGTAGCATTTATATGAACAAAACAAGGTATCACTTTCCAAATGTACTTTGACAAGTGTAGTTGGGTTTTATTTATTTACAATAATACTTCCTTGATTGATGATAGTGGGTTTTCCCAAAAGTTAGCCTTAGTAGTATGAGACCTAACTCCAGTATTCTATGAAAGCTTCCCTGCAAGTTATAGGATAAGCATTTTAGCAAATCAGCTGTATTTTCACCCAAATTATGTTAATAACAAAGACTTATGCTACACAGAATTTCTGCTTTCCACATTTACACCTCATTTTTGCAATCAGATCTGCATGGGTAGATCCTATAGCCCCACAGAAGTCAATGGAGCACTGGGTGGGTACAAAGATTTGCTCCAAATGGATCTGATTACAGCATCAGGTCCTCAATTTGTATTAATTTCATCCAGTAAGAAAAAAGAAGGTGGCTTATAAATTCAGTTTCAAGGAGATAATGGTGGCCTAATGACCCACTTCCATTTGTGTTGTAACAGCTTTGCTTATCTCTCATTCATGAAAATTAGAAGCATAGTACATGTTAGGGGATTCAGTTTAAAATTAGTATAAACACTTCTCCCACCACTAAAATAAAGGCATCTCTTGGATTACCCACACCGGGTATTTAATCAACATTACACCATTATTTAGAAAATAAAATGAAAAATACTAAATCTAATTGAAACATGTAGGAAGCATTTGCAGAATGTAAAAAGAGAAATTGATTGCAAAAAATCAACATTAGCAGCCCTTTCTCCTATAGGAAAAAGATGTAATGGGAACTTCAAGCACTCAAGTTTCACATTTTTGTGGGCTTAATTTTCAGAACTGAGCACATACCAGTCACATGGAAGTCCCTGGGCAGTGTGGGTATGCAGCACTTCTGAATACCTGTACCTTGTTCTTCAGTGACTGCCCGCCATCTGGGTTTTGGCTGAAAGATGGGGTTAGAGTGGCAGTGATTACTTACTAGAAAATATATAACTAGGAAAAGACCAAATGTTTTCAAAGTTTATCTTCCCAGTGGTTTTTCTTATTCCATTTTCCAGCATTATTTGACTGGACGCAAGGTGAACTGATAAGGGCACTCAACCTCCCTTTTCCTCCTTATTCTAAAACTGGTCACTTTGTCTAAAATTTTTCTGAAATCTTTTCGAATTTGGCAAGCAGCTGAAATATCTAGTTATTCTGCATATTGTCACATATGCTTTCTTTCCGTTCCATGTGCCAATAGCAAAATCAGCAAAGCAGCCTCCTACCAACCCTATTTGAAAATTTTATCATCAGCTCCTCCTTCTTGCCAAGGTTGGGGATAGGAAGAAGGGCTGTATGTATTAGAGTCTTTCATGTTGCTTAGTAGGAGCATGTATCTAGATTCAGACCTTCAAGATTGTTAAGCTTGTCATTACTTGAATTCATTGAGCAACAGTGCAAGAAATACCTTCATAAGGCAATCTTTTAAAATAACCTGATGGTTGGTGCACAAGACCTAGCCAGCATTGTTTGCCCTCCAGCAGCTCTCACGCTTGCCGGATTGTTCTCAATTTTTCCTCATACAACCCTACTATTTCCTCTGTAATAATACATGTGGCCCTTCCCAACAAGAAAAATGTTTGGAATTTCCATCTTTGTTTATTTGCAAGAATCCTCTTCCCACTAAACTGTTCTCCCTTTGCTTTGTTACCACATGCAGGCTTCGCCTCTCTGTTTATCTCCCGTTTAGTCATGCCAGCAAGCGTCTTTGCCCAGAGCATCTTGCAAGTACAGTGTGTAATCATCGAGAAGGAAATATTGTTTCCACTCATAAATTAGTAATGATGCCCTGAGATAAAACAGAACTATCAGCTTTAGTGCTGTCAATTTCACTTGTTGATTCTTGTGTAAGATTTAGATTGTTTATTCTTCAGGGCAGGAGTATTCTGGGCACTGTATTAATACTGTCATGGCTTCTTCCCTAATGTCTTCCCCTTCAGGTAATGTCTCTTTTTTCCAACACCTTTTATCATTCTCCAGTAAAAACAATTCTTTTCTCGTTTCATTGTTATTGTTTATCTGTTTTGTTTTATGTAATAATCATAGCACACAAATGCTATGCAAATAGTAATTTTATGTATTTGTCTTATAGAAGATTGTAAATGGACTCTTATGGCATAATATGAAAGTGACCCTATTCATATATTACACTCCACATGCACAACCCCTAAAAATGACACATGGGTTTGTTTCAATATACCTGTTTGCAGAGTTACGTTTTAATGCCTCGTGGACTCAATCCTTACCTTCATACAGCTCATGGTTGGTGCAGTGGAGTTGTCGTGCAGGGAGGAAAAGTAGCTCTACCTTTATGCCTCCTCTGATCTTCAGGGCATAAGTTAGAGCAGTCACAGGGCTGCTCTATATTACATTGCTTGTAATGATCTCCTGGGGATGCATCTTCTGGCTAGGGATTACTGGAGTGCAGTGACCCCCACCCCCTGGCATTCTCAATAAACACATCCTTCATAGATTGCTAGAGTCCAAGGCCAGAAGCAAGTATTGTGTCAGACTAGGTGATCACAGGCCACAAAACATCCTCCCCAAATAGATCCTAGAGCATACATTTTAGAAAAAAAAAAATCTCATGTTGGTTTAAAAAATTGCCAGTGATGGAGAATCTCCCATGACCCTTGCTCAATTGTTTCAGTTAATTACTTTATTAAAAATTTGCACCTTATTTGCAGTCTGAATTTGTCTAGCTTCAACCTCCAACCATTGGATCATGTTTTACCTTTTTCTGTTAGACTGAAGAGCCTATTATCAAATATTTGTTCCCCATTTAAGTATTTAGAGACTGTCATCAAGTCACTTAAACTCTTTGGGTGCGTCTACACTTATAAATTAAGTCGACTTAACAAGCTTCCTTAATTTACTCCCGTGTCTACACTGGGCTTTCCTTAATTCGACTTTAACTTTTCCTTAATTCGACTTAAGGAGCAGTTTGTTTGAATTAATAACACCTCGTTTTAATTCGACCTAGCACTTAAGTTGACTTTATTAAGTCAACTTAAACCAGTGGAGATACGAAGTAGTGCCTAGGTGGACCTTTTTAAGTCTACTTAAAACGTTAAGTGGTCTTAATAAGGTCAAAAAGGGGCCATGTCTACACTTGAAAAGTTAAGTCCACTTCTGTTAAGTCGACTTAATAAGGTCGACTTTGTCAACTCGAAGTCGATCTAACTTTTCAAGTGTAGACATAACCTTTGAGAAGTGAAATAAATCAAACTCCTTGAGTCTGTCATTACAACTCATGTTTTCTATGCCTTTAATTATTCTCATGTGTCCTCTTTGAATGCTGATTTTTTTCAACATACTTCTTGAACTGGGTCCATCTGGATATCAGAACTGGACACACTGTTCCAGTAGCAGTTGCACCAGTGCTAAATACAAGGGTCAAATAACCTCTCTATGCCCATTGAGGATTCCCCTGTTTATGCATCCATGGATTGCATTAGCCCTTTGGCCACTACAGCCTTGCATTAGGAGCTGATGTTCAGGTCATTACCCAAGACAATTCCCAAATCATTTTCAGAGTCAACATTTACTGAGGAACCCTCAGCTACCATGTTAAGGTCACATTTCATCACTAAGTATATGGAAGTATATTGATTTAGATCCACCTGCAGATTCTGAATAGGAGTTTGAAATTATTTGTTTTAGCAACATATCTGCATATATGGGCCCCATCAACTTAATATCCAAGCATATCACAATCAAGTGACTTTGCACTTGCGGCACCCTAGTAAGATTTTATCCCCATTTTACAGATTGAAATTTGAGTCAGAGAGATTAAATGACATGGCTACAGTCACATAGGAAGTGTGTTGCAGACCTGGCAGTTGAACTCTGATTCCCACATTCCCATTCTGTGCCTGCATCACATAAACCATCCTTCTTCTCCTAGATAAACATTTTAAAAAAGAAAATTATCTTGTCAATATTCATTCAAATAAATGATACTCAGACTTGAAGAGTCACTATGTAATTTAATGGCATCACAGAAAGTCACAAAATAATCAGAATGATGGTGTGACGTTATCTTGTGATGTTTGTTTTGTGACATTAACTCATTGGGACTTGTATACCATAATGCAGACATTACAGAGCAATATCAGGCTTTTACTCTGTGATTGTTTTGTGGGTCCCTGGAACTCTATTAGATACTTACTGTATTCTCTTTGTGTTCATTATGCCACACCTATCACAGTGATACAAGTGTCTCCTCATCATTTCCACTTTCCCATCTTTTCTGGTTGCAAACGGGAATCAAGGTCACTCTGGTCTGTTTACTCAGCATTTTCCTTACATATAAAGAAGGATAGGGTGAGGGGAGCGCTCCTTATTTGAGCCCTCTGCTTGTTCTGCTCAGGAGTAGACAGAATGAGAAGACCTCTGATGAAGCTTGTGGATTCCGTGTGAGTCGTACATGACTAAAGTCTGAGATTGAGTATCGTTACTTCAACTAAATGTGTGCAAAATTGAAATTGCACTCTGCATGAACTCAGTTCTCCAAGTGGAACCAGCCAAAAAGAAGAGCTCTTTCAAATTGCATTGCCATGATGATAGAAATGAAAGTATCTGATTCTTAATAGACAAGGTGTAGGCCACTTTGTTTTTCCTAAAAAGAGAAAGGAATTTATGTTGTGCTCCCATTTCACTTGAGTGGTTAAGAATAATAGAGGTAATCTGTTTAAAGTTGCAGATTAATGCAAGTCTTTTTTGTCTCCCTAAAAATTCCCAGGCTACTCGACATGCAGAAATGGTAGCAATCGATCAGGTCCTAGACTGGTGTCATCAACACGACAAGGATCCTGCAGAAGTATTTGCACACACAGTGTTGTATGTAACGGTAGAGCCTTGTATTATGTGTGCAGCTGCCCTGCGCTTGATGAGTATCCTTTGGTTCCAGTTCATGCTGGGAAACATATGTTGGTTTGTGACTTTCAATTGACTCATTTGGTAATGAACCAATGGAGAAGAGCTTGATGTTGTCAAACAAAGCTTTATATGGTACCAGTTTATCCATCAGAGCATGTATCCATGCTACAGTTCCTATACTGAAGGCCATATGAGCAAGAATGAGAGATTTAAGAATAAGAAAAAGCAACTTGCAAACCTGGCGCTTATAATGTTTTCTCTTAGGGGTGTGACAGTAAATCTCAGAAAGGTCAATTACTGTACACAGTTAATCCATGCCAGTGTCCAGTTTTAGAAAATGTAACGAACTAGTAATGCATGTCTTCCAGTGTGTCCTCTTTTGGAATTTCATCCCAGCCATCTTCAAAGGCCCTAGAGCAGGATGACTATCTGCAGAAGCCTAGGCATGCTGTGTGTGTTACCCCGATGTAGATGCTGAGTGCACAGCCATCCCAGGAGTGAGGGTTGAGTGTAGACTAATTTTATTAAGAATGCAGGCACAACTCACTGAGTTCAGAGGCCAGTTAAATGAGGACATTTTACTTCATTCCACTGGTTTATTATTAACTAAATTCCTTAACTCTTTCATATAAATCCCAGTGGTTGTTTATGGCTGTCAAAATGAGCGATTTGGAGGTTGTGGTTCGGTCTTGAACATCTCCTCTGCTAGTTTAACAGACAGCAGGGAACCATTTCAGGTAAAACATCAAGATGTTCTTGTATTTAATGTTTAAAACCAAGAAGGCGGTTGCAGCTGGTGGTGAGAAGCTGAAGTAGTGAGGCTGTAGAAGAGTTCTGACATCAGCAGGAAGGTACCATATTGCATCACAGCATGAACAGCTGCTTTTCAGACTGACCAGCTGTTGATTGGTGAGAGGAGAGAATGGAACGTGTTTGAGACTGGGGTCTGAGAGCTTTGTACACTCTCCTCCTGAATGCTTTAACGTTTCAGTGGAACGTGGCTATTTAGCACTCTGATATGCCCAACTGTGCAAAGGAAAAGGCAATTTTTATCACAAATGTTATTTTTCAAGCAATTACAAGAGGACGAATGCATACAAGTTAGCACCTTCTTATGTGGTTGTACTCTCTGCACTTCGTAGTGTTGAAAACATCCTAGCTCATTCCCATTCACATATTTGGGCTGGTTACAGTATATTTTGTGGATGGGAATGTTACCGTTAAAGGGCCAAAGAGAATTCAGAATTGTCTTTTAGGAATAGGATCACAGAATAGCTACTTGATAGGAACCTAATTTACAAATACCCATGTGCATGTTTATTAGGTCTTCTTGACACTTAAAAAATAAGTCAACCTAATACATGTCAACCAACAGCCACCGCTGTAATTTCAGCGATGGCTGCCCTCCTTGTGTTGGTTGAATATGTCCTCACCAGGAGCACTTCTACTGACCTAAGGGACAGTGTGGGGAGCTGAGAGACTTGGTTCTCTGCTCCCTGCTGGAAACTCAAAGGCTCCTAGGCTTCCTGTGGGCTGCCCCCACTACTCCTCAATCCCGGCCAGGAGCTGTGGGAAGCTGCTGGGGACTTATCCCCTCCCATTTCCCTGCCAGGAGCAGCCACGCAGGGATTCTCCACTCTTTTTTCTCTGCTGGGAACAGCCATGTAAGGATTCTTCTTTCCCTGATGGAAGTGTGGGAAACCACATGTGGCTTTCCCACTCTCCCCCTCCCCCACTGGAACAGGCAGCTTTGTCAATTTCATGCCTCTTCCACACCCTCACGCCAACCCGGGGAAGGAGGCGGAGAAGCACCTGTGTTTTTGGCGCAGGCTTCCGGAGACCAGCAGCTCAGGCTTCTTGTCTCACTCAAAGTGAGAGGTCCAGGTGCATCTCCACCTGTTCAGCACTGGGGCAGCCTTGTCAGTTACACAGCTGAGCTGTTCCAAAAGGGGTGTCAGTCTGGTACAGCCAAACAAATGAGGAGTCCTGTGGCACTTTCAAAGACTAACACATTTATTTATTGCATAAGCTTGAGCTGTGAAATTGACATGGCTGCAGGTTCTGGCCACCTCGGCTTCTTCCCCTGGTCCCAGCTGAGAGCTGGAACCAGCCACCTGAGCTTGCAGCAGCCCAGGGTTGGGTTTTCTTGTCAATTAAAATTGACAAGAATTACGGCCCCACACCTGATTTAAGGGAACTCTGTGTCTACATAGTCACTGTGTTCCCTTAACTATGCCGACAAAAGTCCTACACCTCTCACTGAAATGGTTTTGTTGTCAAAAAACCAGGGCAGTTTTGTTGGTGGGGCTTGATTGTAGTACATACATTACTTCTGTTTTGTCAGGCCTTATAGTCCCAGGGGTTAGTGTGATATACCAGAGTAAACTGAAAGTACACAGCTAGTATGTAGAGAAGGAAATGGAGGTTGCAGAAGAGTTTTGCTTATAACTTCTATGGATGATGAGCAGGTCTGCCAACTACTATACTAAACCTCAGCCTAATTTTGAAAACAGCCAGGGTCTTCACCCTGAAAACAAGGATTTCTAATCACAGGTAATTAGAGATGTACTCTATAGAAAAGAGAGTGCAGTTATCACACACCTAAGGTGTTTATTGTGAAATACAAGACATCTTGATTTTGGATGCTTTAATGAACACAGAGTTCTAATTTCAACAGTGCATTGCTGGATATCGAGCTGAAGAAGCAGTGGACATGTTAAAAACCTTCTACAGACAAGAAAATCCAAATGGTAAGTTTCCCTTTATTGCAACTATCTTAATCATAACTGAAAAAAAAAAAAAAAAAAAAAATCAGGCACAGGCATTGTCATCTATCACATTTCATGTCCTCTTTTTTTTCCTTCCTCATTTCTGGCAGCACCAAAATCAAAAGTGCGGAAAAAGGAATGTAACAAGTGATAATCCTTTACTGATGGAAAACTGAACAATAACAAAACAATGATTTGTGGAAAGAGATCTCTTCAGTGTTCCATTTGATGCAGCCTTTGGGAATGGAATCATTAATGCACTTTCTACTCATCTGTACGGTTTCAACTGGTTGAACATTTTCTGATTCTATTATTTTCTATGGCTGTTACCTTGAATGATTTCTAATCACTAAACATAGTCTTTATGATAAGTGTTTGGCGGGTGATATTTTGCATTATAGTTCAGACTGAACTTCGTTTCAGCCACAAACCTGTGCTCCACTGCAGTAACTCTCATACTGTTCAGCACATGAATATCATCTGTGTCCTTTTGTTGGTGGAGTAGCATCTTCCTGTTAGATAGCAGGCATTGTAGAGTCTAGATCGATCCCAAAAATGGATAAACAAGCCACATTCATATACATACCCTGCTGCATATTGAATTACAATACAATTAAGAGTAACAAGAGGATAACAGAATGACACTTAAGCAACTGTACTGATCTTGAAACTTGAGATCAGACAAATAACAATTCTTTGTTTGCCACTGTGTGTCTACTGTAGGCCAAACTTTCAAAAAGCTTCTGAAAAGTCACATATAAAAAGGCAGATACAGGTACAAAACTGAAAGTCTACTTAATTTGCATAAACAAATGAAGATTTGCATAAGCAAATACCAGTTTTGCATGCATAGTATTTGTATGTGAAGTTGTGAAGGCTGGCATGAAAGTTTATCCCTCTTCCCCCTCTTTTGAATGTTAGCATATAGAAAAATGATTTACTGTTAAGAATTAAATCCACCCATAAATTGGACTCATTCTAAACCATCAAATTGTGGCATTTGAAATGTGTAATCACAGATGTGAAAACCAGGAAAGGAAAATGGCACTAAGAGAAAGAACAAGATGAATGACAGTCTTCCTTTTGGAATATTTGTTAACTAAATGTGACTTACATATGCTTTTGCTTGGCCATGCTGTAATTCATAATCCAGAAGAGGGCCTTACTGTTCCACTAATGAATAAAAAGTATAGGTCTAAGATGAATCTCTGATTGTATTATTTTTGGTGGATATTTACCTTGAGGAAAAACACCTTGAGATTTAGTCGGTTGATTTGCAGAGATTTTGTGTAATGTTTTTTTTTTTTTTTTTTTTTTTTTTTTTTTTTAATTACAGAAGAGATTAGAATTCTATGCATACAAAAGTGAAAATCATGGTACAATTAAATATTTTATAAAACTTGAGTAACATTGAAAAAGTAGAATTTTTTGTTTTTGACGGTTAAATAGAGAAACTTGTTTGTCACCACATCTCCCAACACCTTGGAATTTATTTTCTTTCTATAATTTTCTTATTGCTTATAGTTTTTTGAATGGGGGGGGGGGGGAAGGAAATAAAAAAAAAGATTGTGCTGGGCTCCTGTATGCTGTTTTTAATATTATTGTTACCAGAATTTAAAATTATTCCTTTTGTTTTTATTTTCTGTCTATTGTGTCTCCTGACCCAGTGGACCCAATTACTGCTAGTTTGAATCTTATCTTTCCTATAACCAAAAAAAGTCACTGCTTTTTTAGATTCATGAGCATCATAGAATCTTAGGGTTGGAAGGGACCTCATGAGGTCAGCTAGTCCAACCCTCTGCTTAAAGCAGGACCACTCCTACTAAATCATCCCAGCCAGGGTTTTGTCTAACCGGGCCTTAAATGTTTCCAAAGATGGAGATTCCACCACCTCCCTAGGTAACCCATTCCAATGCTTTAACACCCTCCTAGTGAGAAAGCTTTTCCTAATATCCAACCTTGACCTCTCCACTTGCAACTTGAAATCATTGCTCCTTGTTCTGTCCTCTGTTACTACTGAGAACAGCCTAGCTCCCTCCTCTTTGGAGCACCCCTTCCAGGTTGCTATCAAATACCCCCTCAGTCTTCTCTTCTGCAGATTAAATAAGCCTAGTTCCTTCAGTCTCTACTCAAAGTCATGTGCCCCAGCCCCTTAATCATTTTCATTGCTCTCCACTGGACTCTTTCTAGTTTGACCAGCAGGGGACAAGAGCCCCTGGCCCCACTCCATTTTGGCCCCGCCCCAGCACCTACTGAATATGCGGTGGGCGAGGCTGGCACAGGGCTGACAAAGGTTGCCGACCACTGATCTAGCCAGTTTTCTATCCACCTTATGGTCCACTCATTAACCCATACTTCCTTAACTTGTTGACAAGAATGCTGTGGGAAACCGTATCAAAAGCTTTGCTAAAGTTGAGGCATACCACGTCGACGGCTATTCCTGCACCCACAAATCCAGTCTTCTCATCATAGAAGGCAATCAGGGTGGTCAGGCACAATTTGCCCTTGGTGAATCCATGCTGACTGTTCCTGATCACTCTATTTTCCTCCAAGTGTTTCAGGATGGATTCTTTGAGGACCTGCTCCATGATTTTTCCAGGGATTGAGGTGAGGCTGATTGGTCTGTAGTTCCCCGGGTCCTCCTCTTTCCCTTTCTTGAAGATAGGTACTATATTTGCCTTTTTCCAGTCATCTGGGACCTCCCCCATTTGCCACGAGTTCTCAAAGATAACAGCCAGCGGCTCTGCAATCACATTGACCAACTCCGTCAGCACCCTCGGATGCAGTTCATCCGGCCCCATAGACTTGCGCATATCCGACTTCTCTAAGTAGTCCCTAACATGACCTTCCATCACCGAGGGCCGCTCTCCTTCTCTCCATTCTGTGTTACCCAATGTAGTAGCCTGGGAGCAGAGGTGGCTTTTGGGATAGGTGAACCAGGCACCCGCCTAGGTCCCCAAGCAGTAAGGGGCCCCACTGCCTGCTTGCCTACCCCAAAAACTGCATTTGCCTCGGTCAGTAGCAGGAGGAGGAGCTGGCTGAGGGAGATAAGGTCATGTGGTGGGGGGAGCTTGGGCCAGAGAGGAGGGGCCCCCATGGTTCTATAGGAGCCCCCCCCAATAGCCAAAGGCCACCTCTTCCTGGGAACTGACCATGCCTATGAAGACTGTGGTTAAAAAAACAAAAACAAACAAAAAAAACCCCCAACATTGAGTACTTCAGCCTTTTCTGCATCATCCACCACGAGGATGCCTGCCCCATTCAGTAAGGGACCCTGACCACCTCTGATTCTTTTCTTGTTACTGACATACTTATAGAACCCCTTCCTGTTATCCTTCACATCCCTTGCTAGCTGCAACTCCAATTGCCCTTTGGTCTTTCTGAATTTATTCCTGCCGGCCTAAGCAACATCTTAATATGCCTCCCTAGTCATCTGTCCAAGCTTCCACTTCTTGTAAGCTTCCCTTTTGTGTTTCAGCTCCCCGCAGAGTTCTCTGCTAAGCCACGCCGGGTGCCTTCCATCAACAGAGATGTAGTACTGAAAGAAGATGCTGTCAATTCTCTTCCTCCATTAAGCAAGGTCTACAAGGGAACCTGAAACAGACTGCCTAAATATTCACAATTTAGGTAAGAGTTTAATGCCTAGGATGATCTTACTGTGAGAAAGGATATACTTCTGATTAAATTCCAAAGGGGTAGCCGTGTTAGTCTATTGTAGAAAGACAACAGAGTCCTGTGGCACTTTTAAAGACTAACAGATTTATTTATCTGTTAGTCTTTAAAAGTGCCACACTTCTGATTAAGGCAGTTTACCAGTGACTCAGGAGATTAATTAAATTCCTGGCTTTAACACAAACTGCTTTAATTACCCCGAACAAGTCATTTTAAGACCCAGATCCCACCAAATTCTTTTAAAATCGTTGAAAAAAAAAATTAATGGGAGTTTAGCACCTAAATACCTTTTGAGGATGTGCGCCTCATTCTCTCTCTGCCTTCGTTTTTGCATCTGTAAAATGGATACCAATGCTTCGCTATCTCAGTGTCTTGGAAGGATGCTCTGAAACTCTGGTGATAGGAACCATTTAAGTACACATCACTTGTAATAGGAAAATAAATACTTTTGATGCCACGCCTGATTTTGCCAACCTTACTGATATGGAGGAATGCTTACTCACAGGAGGAGTAGTCACTGAAGTCAATGGGACTGTTCACATGAGCAGTAACTCAGCAAAGGCACAAGAATCAAGCGGTTGGGGAACAGGACCACAATGTACACCATACAGCTGACAGTGGTTGACACAGTGAGAATCTATCTAGGACTTCTGAACTGGGAGAAAAGATAGTGGGTTTCTTTAAATGAAGCCCATCTCAGAGGGAGGATTTTTTTTTAAAAAAAAAAAAACCTAAGGATATCAATCTTTTAGGAGGCCAACTATATTGAGTTGGATTTTTAAAAAGCCTATTAGGAAAGAGGATTTTAAATGAGTTCATATATAAGGAATTGAGTGAGATGGTTACCAGCTAATAAAACTGAGACATGCTGTCTAATAACAGACTCAGAAAAACTACAGTCTTGGTTCAAGGTAAGACTCTTACCAGACCTCCTACCAGCAAAATGGCTGACCACTCTGTTAGTAAGGATATCCCCACCAAGTCCAAAATGCTCGGTTCCTTTGTCCTCTTAGATGAAAGATAACTTCAGGTCCTTTGCCCCTCTCTTTTGTAGTGTAATGAACTTTTGACAAGTATCTCTCTCAAAGTCCAGTGCCCTATCTCAAAGGTGCCATGAAGTCTGATGGAGAAGGTTCCATGAGGTTTCTTCCCTGCTGATGCTTTCTACAATGCAAAATCATCTTTTCCTGCAGCCTCCGATATACTAGTGAATGACCACTTGGCTGATTGCCAATTGTTAGTATTTGCAACTGGATGAAGGCATCAGCCTTTCCTTTGGGGAAGGAAGTGTTTGCCCACTCATTAGACTTGTCCCCAAACACATTTTATTCCCTGTTTCCCTCACATTTGCATAGTCCTTTGGGTATTTACTATATATGCACCATGCAAGAATATTAACCATCACTGTGTTGTGGTTTTCCAATAACAGTTTACATGACATCTATTAGATACAGATTACAACAAATGAATTGGGCAACACTGAACTGGTCAGGGCAACAAACACACTACTGGATATCAGTGAGCCCCTTGCCCTGCGCCACCGGTATGCTCTTAGAGTCGCAACGAGTTACATAGATAAAGTTATTTCCAGAAGGGATATAAACAGAGACAGATTAAGGGAACTCAGGGCCCTGGACCCCAGCCACCCTGGTCTTCCCCCGGCCTGTGGTCCTGGCCTCCCACTGGTGGTCCCCCTCCATGGGCCCTGGCCCCCCACTCTACTGGTCTGCTCCAGGGGCAGCAGGGCCAACTGACATGCAGTGCGGCTTCTGATGCGGCCTGCCAGGGCCTGGAAAGCTGTGCCAGAGGCTGTACATAATGCCAGCTGGCCCCAGCCTACCCTATCCCCGGGGACAGACCAACCGGCTCAGAAGCAGTGCGGGAGTGAGGAACCTGGCTTCTGGGCTGGCATTCCCTGCTCCTGGGGGCAGACCAGATTGCTCAGGGTGGGCCTGCCCCTCCCTCCAGTGCCAGCAGAGCACAGGCTCTGTAAGCCTGTGCAGTAATCTGACTCCAATATTTTAAGGCAGGGGTTCCCAACCTTTTCAGTAACATGGCACACTTCAATGAGAGAAACAATTCCACAGCACACCCAGTTTTTTCAGCTGAATTAATTGCTCATAAATGTCACATTTACTTCCATTTTCTATGGTTAAGGTCTTACTAAAGGGGTTTGCAACATAGTGCATACAACAAGCTAAAGAAGGATCAAATGCATTCATGTTTCAAATCCATTCCAAAAAAAAAAAATACATCTCCTCTCAGTTTTGCCCGTTGGCCACCTGCATTTAGAATGTTCACATTTCAGAATTGAAAGACCGATGCCATGCTTTTAATTTGATGATTTTCACAAGTTTTAGGAGTTGTAATTTTGGTTGGATGGAATATTGTTTAAGATGAAACAATGTTTGTTTTACACTGATTTTCATTACCTTTGTACAAAATTTCACGGCACACTTGGACAGTTCTCACAGTACACCAGCGTGCCGCGGCACACTGGTTGAAAAGCACTGTTTTAGGGCATAACCACTGACCAAGCACTGACTGATGGGAGTTGAGAAGAAACTTACTCTACAGGGTATATTATTCCATAAGTGTCTATTAAAATTTTCTCTTTTCTCTGAAGCGTATGGTACTGGTCACTGAGAGACAGGATATTTGATCGTCTAGTGTAGTAGTTCTCAACCTTTTGTGGGTCGTGACACACCTAACCCTAACCCTACAGGACATACCAGCCCCCCCCACCTTCTAGTGAGCTATGTTGCGGGCGGGGGGGATGTGTGTGGAAAATCACTGGCAAGCAAACCCACCACATCCCAAATCCCAGCTGAGCCAACAGCACAGTGAGTGGCCCAAGGAGCTGGACAGAACCAGAAAGTCCTCTAGGAGTCTCAGGCTAGGCCAGTGGTTCTCAACCTTTTGTGGATTGTGACACACTTGGTGGTGTATGCAACCCTACAGGACACACTGGCCTCCCCCAACCTCCAGTCAAAGCCACCCCGCCCCTGGCTTTCTGCGACATACTTACTGCTGTGCGGCAATACAGTAATGTGTCTTAACACAGTGGTTGAGAATTGCTGGTCTATTGATCTGTTCTACTATTGCAATTCTAATCGTAGAATGTTAGGGTTGGAAGGAACCGCAGGAGATCATATATACAAAGCCCTGCTCAAAGCAGGACCAACCCCAACTAAATCATCCTAGCCAGGGCTTTGTCATGCCTCACTTTAAAAACCTCCAAGGGTGGAGAGTCTATCACCTCCCTAGATTACCTATTCCAGTGCTTCAGCATCCTCCTAGTGAAAATGTTTATCCTAATATCGAATTTAGGCCTCTCTTGCTGCAACTTGAGATCACTGCTCCTAGTTCTGTCATCTGTTACCACTGATAACAGCCTAGCTTCATCCTCCATGGAACCCACTTTCAGGTAGTTAAAGGCTGCTGTCAAAATCTCCTTCATTTTTCTCTTCTGCAGACTAATGTCCCCAAACACCAGTCAAAACAGCCTTCTATGCAAAATGCAATAAAATTAATAGACCTTGCATCATGTTCTGAAGATCTATGAACTCAGACTCTGTCAGACAAAATCAGGAAGGTAGGTTTCAGGTTTGTTAACCCTTCACCAGAATTCTCAGCGTCTGCTTCCTCTGAAGTAGAATTCTAGGATCAGTAGTGTGAAAAGATCCACATCTCACCTCAATTACTGGTGGGGAATACAGGGAGAGAAGCCATTAGAGTTCATAGAATCCTCGAATATTAGGGCTGGAAGGGACTTCCTGAGATTATCTAGTCCGGTTAGGACTTACACGTAATGATTTACTGGGTCAAATCAGAGTCTTGACCTTGGCTGGAAATAAATTGGAATCCATTGCTGTTCATGGAGCACAAGTGTAACTTGTTCCATGGAAGAATCTTTGCTAAATGTGCAGGTAGCCATGTTGTGGCACGAAGCTTTTATGATTAGAGTATTACAGCAAACCAAGGTGGAGGTGACTGATGCATGAAAAACTGGTGGGTTCACATCCTGAAGAAATGGTTGCAACCTCCTCACTCTGGGCCCATCCAAAGCCTATTGAAGTTAATGGGAATTCATCTATAGACTTCCCTGGGCCTGCCACAGTGAATGTGGAAGAGAGCATCCTAGATGATCAATCCACCTGGAATCTTGGCGCAATCTTATTAATTATTTGAATTAGTCTCACTTGACTTCTGCTTCATTATTTCCAGTTTTGTTTGTTACAACATGGCTAAGAGACCTGAAAGATGGCAGAAAACTTCCCTGTCCCCCCCACAATATGCTGCCGCATCAGACTTGTCATGGGATTCTGTGATTTAAACTGGAGAAGACAGTCCAAGGCCTTATTTCAGTCAGTGGCTTGCTTGTCAATAAGATTTGGTCATCAAAATCTCTTGAATCAGTTTGGAGGGCAAGAGCACAAAGCTACACGGCTCTCCCTGCACTAAATGGATTGTGATCGACAATCCAACAATATAATAAGTATGTTTTGTGACTGGTGTGACAGGTGAAAGCATTAATTTAAATTACAACTTGGGACTTTGAAAGGCTTACTGAGCCATTCCCTTCTCATTATGAGCTCCTTCCAATATTTGAAATGTAGTAACACCTTTACATGACAGTTTTATTTATTTAAATATGTACATTTATGGAGTTCTATTAAGTGTTTTTAAATGCATGCAGGTCTTTTGCAGATGTGTGTATGTAGCATGGCACATAATTACCTTGGCAGGCTTAGAGCACTGATAAAAGAATATATTTAAAAAGTAAAGTCCTTAAACTTTCCTAGCAGTCGGCAGGAAACCTATTCTTCTGTTGTATTATAGCAAGACCTAGGGAGAGAGCCTGCACCCAGGAGGAGCTCCAGTGTAGGCTGTAACTGTTAAATCTTAAAAGAAAATGCTTTTGATGGAGAGGAAAATAGAGTAACAGAGGACAGGGAGAGGAAGACAATTAGTGCTAGAATACAAGAAACAGCTGTTTAATCATTTGTTTTGCCTTGTGGCTACCCATATACATTCTTTTAATTAAAGAACATCTAGAAATGGGTCATTTTCTATTAATTCTCTGAAGCAGGCCTTTATTATTTTAAGGGGCTGCATCTGAAGTGAGGTTACATGCATTTTTCAAAATTGTAATAAATCAGTAGTCAAGAATGCTAATTTTTTTTTATTTCAACTGAAAAAATTTTTGCAGAGATTTTTGGTGTGGCAGATGGCCTGTGGTGATCCAATAGGATGTAAACCTCTAGTTAGGTAGTCACTTGGCAATAAAATATATGAGTTAGCCGGTGTTTCCATAGAGACATTATACATGTTCAGGGCTGAATGCCTTACTTTTGTCTTGTTCAAGATACACATGATTAAAAAAATAAGAAAAAAGATAAGAAAATAAAAAAGCTTGGGACTCTGCCGACATGGAGGTTGAGAACTGTATAATTAATCTTGCCTTTCTTAGGAGATTGTATGTCTGTTAGCCTCATATAGCCTGAGGACAGGAGTGAGTTTGTTACTTCACTGCTTTCTGGCGGAAGAGCAACTCAATGACTTCAGCTAAGAACGTGTTTGCCAGCTATTCTTACTCCCTTTAGAGGGGGTTGGGGTGCGTGGGAAAGAGAGAGAGTCTGCCAGCTACTCTTATTGCTTTTAGGTGTGGGTATGTTTGTGAGAATGTGTCTGCTTTTGCTAGCTGCTCTTACTCCTTTTGTGTGTGTGGCCACAGTAGGTAGTAGATGATGCTATTGGGTAAGGTAGAGGCAATTTCTGGAACTAAGGACTTGTTCAGATTGTAGAGATATCGGGTGAAATCCTGTCCTTAATGAAGCTAATGGGAAAACTTCCATTGAGTGTAGCTGGGGCCAACATTGCACATGTAGTTTTCCCATTTTAATACAAAACACCTCCAAAAGACAAAGATTTTGTCGTGAGGCTTTTGAGAAGTGTTTCTATAAGTGACGATCATGAAAAATTCACTCAGTCTCCACAGGATCCTATTTTCCACTTGTGTAAAAGTAACCTTGAATTTTGAGAGGCAGCCATTAGGTTGCATTACACTGTGAGATTTATGTTGCTCTGATATCATGGTGATGGGAATTGCATAAAATCCTAGACAGGCAGACAAACTGTAAATTAGCATGGGCAGGGGAAGGGGCTAGCAAAAGCTGTAGATACTGAGGATTCATAGAAAATTCTGCCTCTAACCCCCAAATAAAGACTTCCCTCCTTTGTTTCGCACAGGAATGCCCAGCAATGTCAGCCTCAGCCTGCGTTTAGTTCTGACAGAGCTGAGTGTGAGCTGGCTGAAGCTCAGCTCACCAGATATGGAGGGAAAGGCATTAGATTGAGGGAAACTGCAGAGGAGACGGCAAAGATAACGCATCGGTCTCTTTGATGGAGGGAGCGAGTGCTCCTGTGATTTTAGATCTGCAGCTGCTGTTGAGGATCATATTACAGCAGTAAGTAAGGTGGCTTTTTTTAAAGTCTGTGCCTAGTCAGACTATTACTATTACTTTTGGATGCGGCTACTGCTCACCAGGACTTTGCCATGCACTCTATGGGGGGCTACATCTTAAAATCCTTCAGACTGAAGCTGGAGGAGTGGACAACACAGCATGTCACACTAGAATTCTTGGCTCTCCACTGGTTGCCTCTTAGTATCTAGGTGAAATTTTTAGCTAATAGTTCTGATCTAGAGATACCTAACAGGCTTGGAAGCTGCCTACTTGCAAGACAAGACCCTCTCTCCAAAGAGCTATGATGTACACCAGAGCTGTGATTTAGCAGAGTGTCTCAAGTTTGATTTCCCTTCTTATAAAGAAGAGGGATCTGCGGCTAGTGTTTTCTCTGCAAAGGTCCCACAACTCTAACTGGTTTCCCCCTTGGTCTGAAATTGCTCAAATTTCAGAATCTTCCAGGCACAATGCAACAGCCACCTATTTGACAGAGGGTGTGAGAAAAGATGAGGGTATACTCCTTGGGAGAGAAGTGAAAGGACCTTTTCCACATTGATTCACTGGCAGCTTCAGTTAGTTTCTTCTCCTTTTACTGTTATATAAAGCAGCTAGATGGTCATCATTCCATGTCTAAGTAGAATTAATTGTTGGGAGACTTACAGCTTTCTCTGTCAGTGTTTATCAGTACATCTAAATAATTAACACTGCTCCAAGCAGCACTAAATAACCAGAATCTTTTAGACCAGTGGTTCCTAACCTGTGCCCCATGGACCAAAAGTGGCCAGTGGGGGGTTTTCAAAGGGCCCATGACTCCTCATATGCATAAGGATGCAGAGAGAGAGAGTGGTTCCACAGGGCTAAAAGACAGGTGCAGGCTCCTTGCTGCAGGGGAAAGGGGCCAACCTGCTGGTGGAAACTGGTGGCCCTTGAGGGTTGTAAAAATGATATCTGGAGCCTTCAAGCCAAAATGGTTGGGAACCACTGCTTTAGACGCAAGCAGAACATCACACAGAATGTCTACTTTCTAGTTCTGCTACTCCCTCACCTCTATCTGCCACATGGAGTTTTTGGGCAGGTGTCATTAGCAACTGCATGGATGTGGGTGGGGGGGGGGGGGGCGGTTAGCTCACAGAGCCATCTTTCTCTGACTTGCCCTCATATTTCATGACTTTTTCCTTTGATTTCCTTTTCCAAAGTCCACATCAAGTTGATCCGTGACAAGTGGAGAGGCTGTGGGTCATTTGCTTACCAAATGACCCATAGTGAGGCCGGTGCATCAAATCAGTATAAACTTATTTTAAATAATGGGTGAAGATAGAGTTGAGTATCTCCCATAATTTTGCTTCCAGGTATTATATTGCAAAACAAAGTGCTTAAAGGGAAGAGAAAAGTAGCTTTTATTTTCTTACTTTTAAGCATAAAGAGTCTATGCTGTCTGATTTAGTGTTGCCTAGGCAAACATCACTTTAACCTTGGAACAAAGTTAAGTAAGCACCTGTGTGTTCTTTGGCTTCACCCAAACTCTCATTCCGGCCAAGAAGCCCCAGGCCTTGAAAGGAACTGAACAGGTATGCCTACTTAGGATTTGTTTTCGTTAGAAGACCTACAGCTCAGGGGCCCCTCCACAAAGACAGCTGCTGCTTCTTTTCAATGTGATTCATTTGCTAACCTCCACCCTGTGGAGTCCACAGTTCATTTCCAGCCATGTTTAGCAGGGCTGTTGCTGTCAGCACTGGCCATCTAAAGGAATCACTCACATGTGTGCACATCCACACTTGCTCGGTAGTTTTTAAAGCCCAATAATTCGCTAACTCGGGCTTTATCTAGTCAGGCATCTAAGAGCTCTTGGGAGCTGCTGAGGATCCTTCACTCAGATTGACTGCAGTGAAGGCGCTCGGTATCTTGCACAACAAAACCCTTAATTACTTCCACTTGTAGATATTTTAATAGCATTTCTGTCGTGTGGGCTGTATAGCAACTCATGAGGGGGCAACTGTCGCTTCAGAAATCTTACGGTTTGGGGATTAATTTTAAAATATATTCTAGCAGTGTTCAGTCTTGTACTGTGCCTGCACACCAGGGGGCAGCTGGAGATCTGAATGTCAACAGATGGCTCAGAGCATTATACAGTGAATTGGCTCCTTGGCCTATGCTGAGCTTATTCCACCCATTCTTTTCCTTAGCTTTGTGTTAGGACTGTCTCTTAAAGGCTTGTTTATCCCCTTGTGTTGTGTTTCACTATCATTCCTATTTCAATAGTTTCCTTGTGTGGCAGGGGCTGCTTCCAGGCTACTGCATTGGGCAACACAGAATGGGGAGGAGGAGAGCGGCCCTCGATGATGGAAGGTCAGGTTAGGGACTACTTAGAGAAGTTGGATATGCGCAAGTCTGTGGGGCTGGATGAACTGCATCCAAGGGTGCTGAGGGATATGGCCGATGTGATTGCAGAGCCACTGGCCGTTATCTTTGAGAACTCGTGGCAAATGGGGGAGGTCCCAGGTGATTGGAAAGAGGCAAATAGGATATCTATCTTTAAGAAAGGAAAAGAGGAGGATCTGAGGAACTACAGACCAAATCAGCCTCACCTCAATCCCTGGAAAAAAAATCATGGAGCAGGTCCTCAAAGAATCCATTCTGAAACACTTGGAGAAAAACAGAGTGATCAGGAACAGTCATCATGGATTCATCAAGGGCAAATCGTGCCTGACCAACCTTATTGCCTTCTATGATGAGATGACTGGATTTGTGGATGTGGGAATACCTGTTGATGTGATATACCTTGACTGTAGCAAAGTTTTTGCTACGGTTTCCCACAGCATTCTTGTCAGCAAGTTAAGGAAGTATGGATTGGATGAATGGACCGTAAGGTGGATAGAAAGCTGTCTAGATCATCAGGCTCAGCGGGTAGGGATCAATGGCTCAATGTCTAGTTGGCAACCAGTAACAAGTGGGGTGCCCCAAGGGTCAGTCATGGGGACGGTTTTGTTTAACATCTTCATTAATGATTTGGATGATGGGATAGATTGCACACTCAGTTTGTGGATGACACTAAGCTGGAGGGAACAGTAGAGGGTAGGGATAGGATTCAGGGAGACCTAGACAGATTGGAGCATTGGGTGAAAAAGAAGTCTCATGAATTTCAACAAGGACAAGTGCAAAGTCCTGCACTTAGGACAGAAAAATCCCATGTACTGCTACAGTCAGGGGACTGATAGGCTAAATAGCAGCTCTGTAGAAAAGGACCTGGGAGTTATGGTGGACAGGAAGCTGGATGAGTCAGCAGTGTGCTCTTGTTGCCAAAAAGGCCAATGGCTTTGGGCTGCATTAGTAGGAGCATTGCCAATAGATTGAGGGATGTGATTGTTCCCCTCTATTTGGCACTGGGGAGGCTGCATCTGGAATACTGTGTCCAGTTTTGGGCTCCCCACTTCAGCAAAGATGTGGACAAATTAGAAAGAGTCCAGCGGAGGGCAATGAAAATTATTAGGGGGCTGGGGAGCATTATTTATGAGGAGAGACTGAAGGAACTAGGCTTATTTAGTCTGCAGAAGAGAAGACTGAGGGGGGATTTGATAGCAACCTTCAAGTACTTGAAGGGGTGCTTCAAGAAGGAGGGAGCTAGGCTGTTCTGAGTAGTGACAGAGGACAGAACAATGGTTTCAAGTTGCAGCTGGAGAAGTCTAGGTTGGATATTAGGAAAAGCTCTTAGTAGGAGGGTGGT
The DNA here is from genome assembly GCA_007922175.1 of Pelusios castaneus. Classification (NCBI taxonomy): domain Eukaryota; kingdom Metazoa; phylum Chordata; order Testudines; family Pelomedusidae; genus Pelusios; species Pelusios castaneus. Next base: position 2,330,272 of record ML685888.1, on the reverse strand, counting down.
GAAGTACTGGAATGGGTTACCTAGGGAGGTGGTGGAATCTACATCTTTTGAAACTTTTAAGGCCCAGTTAAACAAAACCCTGGCTGGGATGATTTAGTGGGAGTGGTCCTGCTTTTAGCAGGGGATTGGACTAGATGACATCATGAGGTCCCTTCCAGCCCTAATATTCTACAGTTCTTAAAGAAGATTTGGCATGTCTTTACATCTACTGCCAAATGCCCTCAGAGGTTAGGTGGATAAATGGGAGCACTATGAAGTGTTCATGATGTTGTTTCCCATGATTTTTGTTACTTACCCATTTTAGGCCACTTTTGAAGTCCTCATCAATCATTAGCTGGCAGTTTTCAGCAGCCTTTAGGCTACAGCAGGCATCTTTAGGGGGATCATAAGGTTATTATGGTGGGTGAGACGGGGAGGTGTCATGAGCTGTCAGCCCCTGTGCATGCTGGTAAGGGTGGCATGGCATAGAAGTGGTCATAACTTTTGGTAGGGAGGGGGGCAGTAATCAAAGACTGAAATATTTTCAAAAGGAGGTCCCAGCAAAAGATGTTTTGAGACCCCTTGGGCTACATGAATCTGTTTTGAGGCTAGTCCAGCACTGAGGCAGCCCAGGAGTGCTGCAAAAGTAACAAAGACATCTGTGCACTTACTCTGTCTGGTCCTATCTTCAGTACAGCCCAGCCAGACTGGAGAATGGGTTCTCCATCTCCTCTTCCTGTGCATTTCATTTCTGCCTCGTGTTTGTTCTGTTTCTCTCAATTAGTAACATTGGCAACCTACATCGTGTGACCAATGAATGCTTCACTGAGCACCACTGGTCCAAGGACAGAGATTCGTCACCTCTGATCCAATCCTCACGCATTCCTAGCACCTGCCTATTGTGCTAATTAATAGATATTTTATCCAACTACAAAAGAGGATTAGCCAACAAGGAGCTAGAGATTTTAATTCATGACTGACTTTACATTTTCCAGCATCATGCACCTGCCATGTATTAAAAAGTTTAAGTCCAAAATCTGGAGCCATGTTGTCCTATTAGTTTTTGAAGCTAATCTCCCTATCAGAATCAATAGAAATTTTGGGTGCTATGCCACCAGTTGCCTTGGTTTTAGCCTATTTTCTAAAAATCTGGATAGGAGCCCACATTTCTCAATGGTTATCATAAGTCTTCCTCTGAAATCTGTCATTGACTCTTGAGAGGCAAGATATCTGCTTCATGTATTACCATGTGCTCCATCTTTCCCAATAGGATTCATTTACCATTACCTCTAACAGCAGTAGGTTGTGAGTCCAGTTCTGATCTCTCACAGGTTTTACATTCATGTGACTCCATAGACTTGGATGGAGTTACACAGGGATGAATCAGATCAGATTTAGTCCAAGGTTCAAGAGCCAATACAGACATTAAAGTAGAAAAGAAAAAAAGCCAGACACATTTTTAGAACTGCTTATTTTCCACAGTTACATAACTGCATAATAGTTTAGTGTTGGGACTAAGATTTCAACATCAGCTCTATAAGCCTGTTTTGATTTTTACTTCTCTGCAATAAAAGGGTGTCTATGGAGAGAGGGCATCCTTGACAAGAGTTTAAAAATACACTAATGAATAAAACAGACTAGTCAGTTACCCAAGATCACATCCCCAACAACAATATAGTTTCGCAAACAGCAGGTATTTTTAGTGACAGTTAAGGTAGTGACAGGAAATAATCCATCCATCCAACGCCTTAAAAATAAGGAAATAAGAGGAAAGTTGTGGATGTTCCTTTCAACCATCGTATTACCTACAATGCGGTCACTGACATGCCAACACTCCTTAAGGCTTTCACTTCCAGCTCTAACAGATATTCAACAGCAATACATACCCCAACTGCATCATACATGGACTCTAACACAAACGATTAATAGTTACCTCATACACCTTCGCGTCACTACATCAGCACACCTGACTCACATTTCATGAATTTGGGGAGTTATTCTGCCTTAGCACTACCAAGGTCTCCACCAGACTCCCACTCCACACTCCCATTTCTTTATGGTCAGGGGAGAAAAGAGTCTTGAAATGCACATGAAAATTTATGAATTCAGATCACTACAGACCAAGGGGAAAGATGTGTGTTCCAAAGGGTCATGCCCCTAATGGAGAATACCCTGCCAAAGAGGCTTCAGCTCAGGTGCCTCCAATAATGCAAATGTGGCAATACAGCACAGGAAGAACAGTTTTCTCTCATCAAATGCTTTCTACAGCATCTAAGGAAATAGCACTGAGAGGGTGTCCTGCATCCTTCATGCTCTACTTTAGATTCCCGAAGCACCATAGCCTCAGTTGAGCCATCATCACATCTATGAGGGATGAGCAATAGCCTGCCCAATGTTTTAGTCTTTTTAAAAAGAAAAGTTGTCCCAAACGTTGTTTTTGTCCTCTTAATCTATTTACATATGAATTGCTGCTAATGAGGACTCGTGTACTTGGCTTTCCAGCAGACTTTCAACAAGGCAAAAATTAAGGATACAATTATAGTATGCAGTATGGCAGATTAGTAGGCAGAGCATTACATGGTTTTGGGGTAAACAAAGAAGTCAGCCACTATTTATGGGTGGGGTGCAGCCCATTTGGGGTTGTTGGGTTTTATTTTTATGATTACTTGAGAATTTTAAAAATAGCAAACAACAGGCCTATAGATTTTGCAGCAACTTTTCTGCTTAATGTGAACCTGAAGATAGGTGCTAATTTTTTCCTCCATAAAAAAGGTACTGTTCCAGAATTTTCTGGACAATATTTTAGCCTACATCTTTAAAGTCACATTAATCAGAAGATTTTGGCCTATAATTTAATTATTGCAAATGGTCCATCACTGGGTTTTTTGATGGGGAGAAAGGCAAGAAAAAAAAATCTGGGCTGTAATCAACACTAAAATGAAATCTCTTTCCTGTACCTCTCTAAAAGCAAACATTCCTGTAGATTAGCAACCAAGTGAGACTAAAAGAACAAATTCTATTAGAAAGTCATCTTCACTCAGAGCTTTTCCAGAGCCCAGAGATTTTATGGCTTCTTTTTATTTCTTCCTCTGCTTAGGGGTCTACCTAACTGTTCTCTAATTTCCTGAGGAATTATAGGTATTTCCATTTTATTTAAGAGACCTTGAGTCTGTTCAGATGTGGTAGCTGACTAAGATTAATTATGTGGGTTTTTAGAACTCGAGACATCACTGAGGTCCAGAGATTTTGTAACTCAAGCACCAGATGACCAAGCAAAAGGGATGATATTACAGACTGATTTCTTTTTCTCAAACTGTGCTGCTAGTGACTTCCTGGCCATTTCTCCATGCTCATGGTTTTTCTGTCATAATAGGGAAAGACCACATCCGCCATTTTGTCAGCAAAGGAATCTTGGCTTTCATTCCCTAAGTGAGTACAAATACAACGTAATTTTGTGTCTGGATTCTAGTGAGTAATAGACCCCCCCAATATTACTTTGCTCAAGATTCTTTGGTGGGTAGTCTGAATGAATGAGGATGCATAGCAGATGCTCACTGGAATTCAAAGAGCTCTCACATGTCATGTAGTAGAAGAGCACCCACTTTACCAGAAATTCAGCTGAATGGGCCAGCCAGGCTGATGTATTACGTTACTCCACCTATCCCATTGATGAATAGTACCTTATAATCAAATGCATTTACGGGTATCAGGCCAACCTAGAGAAATGTACTTACCTACTTCACAGTGAAATAATAGGGTGGGATGTGGAAAATTTTGACAGAAGGAAAAACAGAGCAGAGTGTGGGTCAGAAAAATTCTAACTGCGCAGTAAATACAGTGAGCCAAAGTCATCCCTCATATGTTACTCCACTGAAGCCCAGACTGTAGTAGATACACTATATGCAGGGGATCTATCTGTGCCAGTTTAGCATTTGGAAAGAAAGATGGTTCTGTTTCCAATACACTGACCACAAGCTTCCACAGGTTTGTTTATTTTTAAATGAATTACCCTTGGGAGAAAGGAAGAGAAATAGATGGGGGTTAAGTCAGAGGAAAAAATATTGTGAATACAAACTAGTTGTGCAAATGAGTTGTGCACTTGGGGATATAATGGGGCTGAGAAGTGTAATCATCACTACTAACCCATTGAAAGCTGCTCTCAGCTACACCTGAGGGTAAGTGAGAAGTAGCAGACATAGCCAGTTGCTGCTTCCCTGGGTATGTTGAGCTAGTGGATTCATGCCAGGTGCTGACCCACTGGACATACCACTCGTTTACACGCTCACGACACCTGTGTCTCTGTGCTCCCAAACGTACCATCACTGCAGATCTATTCCACAAAGGTAGAGTGAAGTCACTTTGTTTCCAGGCCTTTGTGCTGTTACGGTTTGAGGCCTTGAGTGCTTGCAAAGGAAGGATTTGACTTTTGAAATTGAGTCTTGCCTGAACAAATGATTCAAGCTCCAACATCTCCCCTTGCAAGCATACAATCACTTCTTAGATATTAAAATTTTTCAGTAGTCATGTGACCTTCTGAACAATTAAACATTTACCACCTACAGATTACTAAACAATTCCAAGAGAGGCTACAATACAGCTCAACAACAAGGAGTGACCATGCTGTTCATTAATACCGTTACATTAACTTGCATAAAATTAGCGAACATGAAATCAATTCCATATTTACTTGTCAAATTGTGTTCCCTGTCTGTACACATAACCTTTTAAAAAAAATTTTTTTAAAAGGAAGAGGAAAAGACAAGTATCATCCATAAGTTACTTTAAATAGTATAGATCAGGCATGGCTCGTGAGACACATGCAACTCTTACAGTTGAAGTGTAGCTCACAGAGCCATGCTCCCTCCCTATTCTTCATTTACCAGACTGGGATGGGGGGAGTTTGGGATTCTGCCCTGGAGAGAGGAGGGTCTTGGGGCTTTAACCTTGTATGGGAGGAGAGGTGCCAGCACTCCTCCCCCCAGGGGGACTGAAGCCCCAAGTCCTGCTATGTTTCTCCTATGGGGCTAAAACAGTGCTTTTTTGTGATGGTATGCAGGGGTATGGAGTACCAGCACCATTTTGCCAGCCCTGCTACCCAGCTTGTGGGGGTGGGGTGGGGTTCAGCCTGGAAAAGGAGCATTGCTGGAAGAAGAGGGGTAGGAGAAGCATTTTTCAAATTTATTATTAAAATAAGAGTACTAGCACATAAAAACAAAACAAAAAACAAAACAAAAAAGAGCTAGACTAAAGTAACAAGGCCCACCCCCTCACTTGCAGAACGCCTAACCCCACCATTCCACCACAAGGCAGAAGGCCCGAGCTCCCCACCCTTCCCCAATCTGATAGGTGGAGAATGGGGGGTAGGGGAAAGCTCTGAGAAATATTTCAAGGTTGTGTGCATCTTGCAGCTCTCAAAAATTTTAAAAGATTGTCTTATCTGGCTCAGAGGGTTGATTAGATTGATAACTAGAGCTCTCAATTCTGTATTTATATTAAAATAACTTGTTTCATATGTATACATTATATACCAATTCTACCAGATGAAAAAAGAATTCTGGTGTAGATAATTAATGTTTTTTACCATTCATTAACATCTTATTTTTGCTAGGCAATGCCATTTTTCAAAGTTTCATGCTATATAATATACTGCAAGATTAATGCAACTACACAATGTAATTATAATTTCAGCTATATGCAATTCTAAATACCTGGAACTCAGACATGAGCAATGAAACTGAAGTCTAGGCTACAATATACTTAAATCAAGAATAAACTACTCATTCTAACCAGAATTCCACAGAGGAAAAAAAAAATGTCAAAGTTAAATCCTCCTAGCTATTGACACTTATTTGGCTAGATTCACCTCTTGTGAAACTCCATTAATGTCAATTGATTTAAACCAGGACTATAGGAGCCTTTGAAAATCTTATCCCAAATGATTTAGGAGCCCAAGCCCTTGATGTATTCAGCATTAGGATTAAAAAGGCCAAAAATGGGTAAAGAAATGGCCAGGCGGACTGTTTTTCACTTCCATATTTCTTCTTTGAATCCAAACCATATTGTCAGTGACGGAAAGTTATTACCATCTGTTGGCTGTCAAATGGCTCATGTGAAAGGAGTAGGTGGTCTCTCATTCCAGTTCCCAACCAACAAGAGCCAAATCACAAAAAATAAGGCCTGTATAAACAGAGAATGAACTACCCTCAGGCTTCGTCTGCACTTAGAGTTAGGGGTGTAATCCCCAGCTCATTTAGATGTACTCACACTGGATGCGTCTACACTTGTAAATTAAGTCGACTTAAGCTTGCTTAAATTGACTTCATTTACTCTGCGTCTACACTACAGTTTCCTTAAGTCAACTTTACTAAACCTGGTTTAAAGTCAACTTTAGGCTTAAGTCGACTTTCTAAAGTCGACTTAAGCCAGTGTAAACTCTAAGTCGACTTAGGGTTCTCCAGGACTCCCCCACTGCCCTCCCTGCCACGGGCAGGGTGGCACAGGTACAATGGGGCAAAGGCTGAGCCCCCTGGCACTGGGCAAGGGGTGCCCCCCCCATCACCGTGGACCTCTCCCAGGTCCACCTAGCCCCTAGAAGTCAACCTGGGCATCCAGTGTGGACACTCTAAGTCAATTTAGAGGGGAACTTACAAAGTCAACCTAATTTTATAGTGTGGACATGCTAAGTCGACTTAAATTAACAAGTGTAGACATAGCCACTGACTCTTAAGGAGCTGTGGTGAGCAATGGCACAGACGAACCACTCCGAGTACAAACCTGCCTGGAGCCCATGGGTATGTATTTCACATAGCTAAACCTACGCCGCTGCTCACCATTGCCTGCGCTACCACGGCATGTCCACGTGAGCTGATAATCCACGTGTCTAACTCCAAGTGTAGATGTAGCCTTAGAAATGGTGCCAGGCATTCTGGGAAAAGCTCACCTCTGCTGCTGCAAGTACTACGATTGCTTTGTTGATCAATAGAGAGGAAGTCAGTCCCCTACATAAATTGGGGCCAATCCTGCAGCCTTTAGTCGCATGAGTAAAGGCTGCAAGATGGAACCTAAGCCACCCACACTGGAAATGAATGATTGTAGTATCAGAAAAGGCAATGCTGGGTATATATTTAGTGCCTAGCACAGGGCACACATTTTCAAAGACACATTCCAGCTGGACCTTTGCCACCGATTCAGGTGGAATCTCCCTGTCAGCAGCCCACCAGGCTGCTGTGAGGGAGGTGCGCTAAGCCTCTGGATTTTGAATAGAGCCCAGGCACTGACCGACTCTCGGGATTCCTAGGCACACTGTCAGAGTCAAGATTTTGTCTAGTATCCCCTCCCCGCCAACAGCTGCAATCACAGTCCAGCTCTCAAGCTCCTCCTACTAACGTTGACCCCCTAAGATGCCCTCTGGTGGGTTTAGTTTAAACGCAGCCTCTTCCAGAACAAAGGCATCAGCCTTCTGGATTACTGTTTAGCTCTCAGGGGGCATGTGGTATCTATAGCATGTAACATACTTTGCACAGAACCGAATGCATTATTGCTCTTTATTCAATCACCCCAGCAATACACAGATTCATACAGAAAATAATAAACCCTGCACATATTTCCTCTCACTGTAGCTCACCCTTATCTTGGCAGTCCTTTGGGATCCATGTTCAGCTAGGTAGCAGGAAGGGTGTATTCCCCCTCCCCATGCATGCAGCTCTTGCAGCAACTTTCCTCATTTTTAGGTAGTGGAAAAAAAGGCCAGGGAAAGAGTGAGCAAGCACACGTGTGCACACACCCACCTACACCCTGCTGGCATTATAATTTTCTAGTCCTTCTGCCAGGTGATTTCTGAATCAGCCTCCTCAAGTGACCCCAGACTCTTATGGGGATGATTTCATTGCTAGGCAATCTGTCCCAATGTATTTGTTCCTCTGGTTAGGACCTAGGCTGGTCTACAGCAATTTCAGCGACTGGCCACATAAGTCAATGACCCTCTTCTGTTCTTTTGCCACTTGGCTTTGGAATTTTAATCCAAAATGGTGATCAAAGGGAAGCAAACAAAGAACCCCATATCCAAAATAGAGTCCACAGTCTGGTAGAGATATATACAGAAAGTTCATAAGTTGTTCCCCTAAATTGTCATAGGACCCTACACTGGGACAGAATTATGGTACTGGAAAACAATCCTTGACATTTTTTAGATCAAAACACGGAGCATACGTTTCCAAAGTAACATTCTGGCTGGGCCCGATCATTCTGTGCCTGTTCACCAGCTCCTAACATTGACCTTATCAAGCCACCAACCTGTGTCCCTTATACTCAGATTGTGTGTGGAAAAAGTTAATTAAAAAGACAGCGAAGGCCATCCAGAGAGAGTAAGAGGAAAAAGGTGATTCAGTTTTAACTGTCCTCTGTCCTTTATTACTTTTAACAATGAATGCCAAACACCAAATTCAATATTCCAGTTTTTTGTTACCATTTTCATACAATTCCCTGAGTATAAGGCACTTCCTAAACATAGGAACACAATGCCCCGTCCTACTGAGTTTACTAATTATTAAGACGTACTCAAATACAAATAAGCCACACCGGGATGTGCATCAGTAGGCTATTGGCAAGTGAAGGCATTAGTCAAGTGTACCAGAAGCAGCATGTACCTATCCCCTGATAATACACACACAGTTGCTGTTTATTGTTATACTACATAGCAGGGAGTGGTTGAGCATAACTCCAGGGTTCTATTTCCACATCTGCTATTGACTTTGTGCAAATAATATAACCACTCTGTTATCCCTCTATAATACAATTCATATGATAATACCTCACAAGGTCGTTGTGAGGCTTAACATTTGCAAAGCAATTTCATGCCTTCCATTGAGATTCTCATTAACTGTAAAGTGTCTCCAAGGAAAAAGCAGCTGATAAAACAGATTCATATGCAACATAATGAATCCACAGGAAGGCCAAGCTTAGTTTGGAGATGGATGTGGAAAGATTAAATTTAGTCACTGATGGCAACATCTCCTGGCTCGTTCTGCAGGTGCACCAAGTAAAAGGATTCCATTTCCTTCGCATAAGGGGGCTGGCGAACAGAAACCCATTATGGAGGGTCTCCCTGCCACCATCCATCATTCTCTGCAAAGGGGTGGAGAAGTTAGGAGCTACTCGGGGTGGAGGAATGTGCCAACTAGAAGAAGCACAGCACAGATCTTCTGCCCTCAAGTGTTACATGGTTTTTGGGTGCAGGATGCAATAGCCACTACTATCTCCATGCTCCAGTAACAGTCACAGACCTGCTGGTGACATTGTTTTCCCTACTCAGCCCTTGTGTTGGACCCAGAGCATAAAGCCCCTTTACACAGACTTTTCTCATATGAGGAAGATTTGGCCTGGAGCACAGAGAAGGAAAAAATGTGACTTTTTTTCCAGAAGTCAGATCCTGGTTTTAATACGACTCAGCTCTGAAGAGTCCTCAAGGATAACATGAGGTATGCTTTGTTAGCAGTTAAGAAATAAAGGACGGATGGTTTTCTCTCTTTAATTGTTTGATGCTGCTAATTAGGGCTGCCAGCCACTGGAAATTTTACATTTTAATACTGTCCATAAACAAAACGAAAAAGTTGATGAAATTGGGTAGAAATAAAACATTGTAGTTTTACACTGATTGTCATTGTTCAGAATCACTTCTTGTCTCATAAAACTACATTGACCATGACTTAACCAATTTCCTGTTTTCTATTATTGCACATGCCAAAAGAATCCAATTGATCAATTAACTGCAGTTAAAACAATTGTGTAATTCTAAATGCCTGTGTACAGAATATCACAAAGGAATACATACTTGTGACATTAGTCTATTATTGTTTGTGGTATTTTTAGTGATGTCCATAAACAAAAAGAATCAACTTCAGATCTTCATGTCACTAAAGACTAAAATGCAAGATTGGCAAAGCTGTTGCTAACAGCAACCATAAGCAGAGTTCAATGGGGCATGAAGGGAGTAAAGAAACATTAACTACTCACCATTACAGACCTCACATTTAAATACAAGGAGTGTAGGACTGGGGCAGTAAGCCAGTCTCACAATTATCCAAGTGACTCAATAATAATTGTTCTCCATATAGAGTTTAAAAACCCCTTCATTACAAAGAATGAGAGGAAAAAAAAAAAAAGTGAGGCGGGTTAATCCTGAAATGTAGCAGTTCATTTGGCTAACTTCTGTTAGGTGGAGATGGCAGCAACAAGAGCTGTGTTCAACATACAGGGGGGTCCCTCTAAACAATACAACACAGAACTGGCCAGAACCCTTCCACAGTAATCTGGGAAAATTAAACATCACCCCTGGGCACTTTGAAGAAGCAATACTTTCCCATCTGCAAGCATTGAGTCCATGTATAGCAGAGAAAACTTGTCATGAAAAGGGGAAACGAACCTGGCATTAATTTGGGAAAAATGCTATCACCATGATTCAAGCACATCTGACCAAGAGAAAACCTCCCATCCCAGAGTACATTGGGCCATGTCCTTTGCCCATTTTTCCATCTTACAGTGAGACAGTCCAACAAACAAAAGTCCCTTTACCACGACTTCCCTCTTCCTTCGCTTCAAGTATCTGATGAAGTGGGTTCTCTCCCATGAAAGCTCATGCAATTAATAAGATTTGTTAGTCTTTAAAAGTGCCACAGAAGTTATGAGAGTGGAACCAATTCTTCCTCACATGGGTACATCCATCTCCCACTGACTTCCAAGGAATTACGTGGAGGTATTGAGGGCTGAATTTGACACCAACTGTGTCAGTCAGCTATGGATAGTAGGTACTCTGTTGTTCCAAAAAGCCTGCTTAATTTTCACTGGCCACATTAAATGCAAATAAGAGAGGTTCACTGTAGCTTAGCTGCAGCACAGAGACTACCATGCAGGGGACTCAGTCATCCCTATAACAACAGAGCCATTGCTATAATGGACAGAACAAAAGCCCATATAGAGACTGGAGCTGTTTTCATTGTGATGTGTCCTATTTCCACCTACCATCTTATCAGAGAGGATTTATGCTGTTTCCAGTCATAGTGACTTACACAGAAACAGTGTCTCTTTATGGTGTTCCCAGTAGGACCAGGGAGGCTAAATATCAGAAGTTGCCCATGGATTCAACAGGTCAGCTAATCACCTGCATAGTCTGGGTAGATGTCTGCTCCTTCCAGGCCTGTCCACTTTTACTGGCATGTAGCAGGGCCCAAGGTTAAAGGACACTGCCCATTCTCCCTGGCCCCTCCTCATGTACTTACCCAATGAGAGGAATAACCTGAGCACAACTCCCATGCATCCCACAGGACCTGGCCCCAAAGCTGGGTAGCTCTAAGGCAGAGGAATCAAATGAGGCTTTAAACCCTTTACTATCCTAGCTATCCACAACATAGTCCCTATGTTCTATGCTTTTGAGGAAAGTGAATCCAGCTTCACTTGTATTTTAAAGCACTATGTACACTTAGACAGCTAAATTCCTAAACCACAAATCATGGAGGGGCTGTGTATGGAAAAACAATAAATACCTTTTTATAAATGAGCCTGCTGTATCTTTACACACCTCTACCCCTCCTGTTTTCTAGGATAGCTCTGTTCAGGCAGCTGCTTAGTGTCCCCCCAGTCTTGCACTTTCATCCTCACCATCCTAATGAGGAATCTTTACCAGCTGGATCCCACTCCAACCACAATGTCTGTAATCAGGACAAACACATGGGGACCTCATGCCCCAGCTCTAGGAGAGAATTTTATTTCATTCCCCAAACACAGATCAGGTTTCTTAGAAACCATGGCAAAAAGCATGTCAGATTATCTGGCAGCAAGACAGATAACATGGAGAGGAGAATTAAAGGGCTGGAGAGCAAGTGAGAAATAACAAAGGTGGAAGAGGCGGATTAAATGTTGCCCATGAATGTGAAAATGCCTGGCTTCCTTTGGTTCAGGCTATTTTTTATCTGAATAAGTGTTAACTGAGAACACATGGACTTATATTTGTCTAAAGTAACTGCCTTCAGTGGGAATTATCCACATTGTTCTACATTTTCATTCTGATTACTTGTTTTGTTCTATTTGCTTGCTATATTTTAGTCACAGCTGGTTGAGTGGTTGGGGGGGGGATTATTTATTTATTTATTTATTTGGTGTTTGACTTTAACGTCAGAACACTTTGGCAGGAGTGAAATTTTTAAAATACATATTCTAAATATGCTCCATCCATTCTCTCCTTCAGGCATTTGATTGGCAGAAATCAGAGGGTAAAAGCACAGCTTGTCAGTCATTCTTAAGTCCTTAATATGGAAATAGCCACATACATTTTATCACACAGTTTGTGCCTTTCTGTTGAAAGTGCCTGTGCATGTTCAAATACATCTGAAGGCCCACCCTCTTTTTGTTTTTTGATTTAGGCCATCTGGTGTGAATGCACAATGCATTGCATGTTTGTGTGCCTTTGTCTCTTCCGTACATGCCATTCACACATCTTTGTAAATTTACTTCTAGGAAATATAAACAACAAATGTGTTTGTAGACCAGGGTGCTGGTACCCTCATTCAGAGAAGGAGGCAACTAGTGGTGCCTGATAAACATACCATACAGCTGATGAAAGTGGAAGCAGTGTGTGTCTTTGGATATTAATAAAAAATGGATATAGCGGTTGTTTCTGTTTCAGGTATATCTGCTTGGCTCCTTTGTTAACAAGACTCATGGGCATGCCAAATGTTTAGATAGTTTGTGTAATATCATGCTCGGGGGGGCTTTTACAGCTCTCAAGTTTCAGTGCATGCAGACAGCTTCCTTAGAAGACCAATATACTGGCACAAAGAAATGCAACCGCTTCTGTCCATGTGGCTTGCTGCAAGTGGAAGACCTACTTCCATTACTTACGATACTAAAATTTGTATTGCCATCTGAGGGCAAAATGGTTTTCTGTGCTTTTGTCCCAGATGCCTAGTTGGAGTTGGTCCTACTTTGAACAGGGGATTAAACTAGATGCCCTCCTGAGGTCCTTCCAACCCTAGTCTTCTATGAGTCTATGATTCAGAAAATAGAATATTTGTTAGGAACCGACAATGTGTCTGTGACCGGAGCAGTTTCTCCATCTGCACTAAAATAAGGAAAGAACAAGTTGCCTGGTGATCACATATGGTTTAATGGAGTGTGTAGTTTGTAATCTTTTATTTATAAGTATTTTAACATTTTATAATTTTGGATTTAGTTTTAAGTTCCAATGTAATACATTTTTTGGTTTTTGTTTTGTTTTGGGTTTTCTGCACTTTGGCCCACAACTAAATTTCGGTTAATAAACTTTTGTTTGCATCGTGTGTCTCTTCTGCAACATGTTCCATCAACTTTGCCTAACCAAAATAGTAGCTGCCAAGGCCGCTAGACCTTTATAGGTTTTTTACACCGAAAATGAAACCAAAATGACACACCGTAACAATGGCACCAATTCCGAACTGTGCTTTGGCCTCTTGACAGTGCTGCTGCTGTGTAGAAAGCAGCTGGATCTCACAATTCAGGGAGCTCCCAGTGTGACAGCCTCTGTTTTCTCTTGTTTTAGCTACAGCACAAGAGTGGGAGGTGGATCTGTTAGCAGGAGGGGACATGATCATTTTGCTCTGTGCTCTGGCTATTCTGGGCTGCCAAATGTTCCCTTTGAGACTGTGTAAGCAGTAAGCTAGATGAGCTCCTAGAACTGTCCTAGTTCATGCTGGAGTTGGCACTAGAGGCTCTCAGGAGTCCATGAATCCAAAGCATGCAAGGGTGACATAAAGCTATCTTTAACCCTTGCCTCCCTACTGGGCCAGGCCTTCTGGGAGACATAACGAGGGTCTAGGTTTATTCAGCGACACTTTGGTCAGGGTCTCGGTGTATGCACAAGCACTTAGTTCATCCCTTGGATGTTCTAGACATTCACTGTACACAGTGACCTGCTGTGACGCTAGCAGACCAGGTGCTTGCTCATGCTGAGGCCCCAACTCAATTTACTTATGTATTAGTATAGATCAAAATAGCTGTTAAATGCGTCAGAGGGTATTTGGTGTTTAAACAATGAAAATTAATGGCAATTATCTGCATTGTTTTCAGTTCTCTGTATCCTGTTACAATGTAATAGCAAACATTTAAACTTCAAATACCCCTGTAACTAACTCAGACAAGAAAGAAGCCTTGTGGAATGCAAATAAAGAACGGTAACAGAAACGTGCTAATTGCAAAGCAAGTGCTCATTGCATGTGCTGACCGGAGGTCAAAGACTCAAAATGCTTTCCTCACTCTCTGTCATCAAAGGAAAAGCCCACATGTGTAGTGACTCGGTCAGCTGGATTTCTGTGAGAAAAATGTAAGCATGGATTCAAGGAGAGGTCCTTCACCTCTGGATTCTTTGGATTCTAACTGGGCAGAATAACTGAGTGAAAAGACAGAGCTCCCCAGAGTTATGCTGGTAGCCCTGAAGATTTTTAGGAAATTGGCAGATGACTACCTTTTGGAATTATATATGTGCTCTGATCTACACTGCAAGTTGGTTTTGGAGGCAGTCAAAGGGAGATACATACACAAGTTATCTAAAATTCTTTGCGTTATCTCCCTTCAACTGCCTACTTACTGTGGTGTCTTCCCCCAGCACTAGTTCATGGGAAGTTTGATCTGACAGCAGCAAATTTTGCCACCATAGGTATAGACCTCCCCACTGACTCCTCTGTACTATATTTTACCTGGTTTAATCGCTGAGTAACTCACTTCCTTTTTCTTAGCTAATAAACGTTTAGTTAGTTTACTATAGAACTGGCTGCCAACATTGTCTTTGGTGTAAGATCTGGAATATCGGTTGATCTGGGGTAAGTGACTGGTCTGTTGAGACCAGGAAGCAACTTGAAGTGCTGTGATTTTTGGTTTAAGTCACCTTTTTTCACAAAGCCCAACATGTCTGGGTGGCAAGATAGACTGGAGAGTCCAAGGGGACTGTCTGTGACTCCATGATAAGACAGTATAGTGGTCTAGCAGTTCTCATGGGCTATGTCTACACTTGCTAAAATTAGCTCGAATTAGTTCGAACTAACTAATTCGAACTAATTTTAGTTAGTTTGAATTAGCTTAATTCGAACTAGCATGGCCACACTGGAATGTTAATTCGAACTAAGCAAGCACTTGCTTAGTTTGAATTAGTGATCCCCAGTCATTTCAATGGCCGGTTAATTCGAACTAAGAAATTAGTTCGAATTAACATGGCCACATTGGTTAATTCAAACTAGTTCGTTCGAATTAACCCCTTAGTTCGAATATCCTATTTGAACTTATTAGTTTGAATTAAGGAAGCCCTTAAAGCTTAGTGTAGCCATGGCTTTAGTTAGTTCGAATTAAGCCTCCTTAATTTGAACTAACTTGCCAGTGTAGACATAGCCTTACTGACTTGGTGAAATTTAATGATAGAACACATCACCTGTTGGGGGTGTCTGTCCTGTTCTCTGACCGTCTGCCCTGAGAGGTAGGCACTCACAATTGTGAGCCACGCAACAGCTAGACACCTACATTTTCCATTGTCAATGATTTTGGGTGCTGAATCTGAGATACTTTGACCCAGGTTTTCACCAATTTGGTGCTTTCAGATCTCCAGCTGATTTCCATGGGATTGTAGGGGCTCAACAGCTTTGAAAATAGGCCCTGGGAATCTGAATCTGAATTAGCCAAGGCTTTGAAAACTGCGGCCTAGTGTAACAGAAACATTTATTTTGCAGCAGAAGTCCCAACAATTAACTCAGCATTGTCCTACAATAAATTCAGTGCTCAGAAAAGCTGCCAAGCTCCTGGTGCCTGACTAAAGGTGAAGTCCTCCATTAACCCAGAGAATGGGTACAGCAGAAATAGCAGCAGGGCTCATTTCCTTACCATCAGTGTGCCTCAATCTTGACATGGAGAGACCTCTAAAAGTAAGAGGATTCATAGATTTCAAGGCCAGAAGGGACCACCGTGATCATCTAGTTTGACCGCCTGCATAACATAGACCGTCCCCAATACACTGTATAGATGAGCCTATACATGACCTCAGTCCTTGGTTTTTCCATTGAGACTACCAGCTGTGGTGGTGCCTCTGCTGTGTCCTAAATGACAGTTTGCTAAGGAATGGGCTGGCTTACAGTATACAAATAAAAAGAATAGAAGTAAATCCAGCTGCATTAACATTTGCTGGAGAAGGAAATATTTATTCTAATTGTTTTGCTTCCAGTATTTGAACAACAAATTGCCTCTCACAGTATTTGGAGGAAAAATTGTACCCAGGGAGGCAGAAATGCATGCCTCTTCATTCTGCAGAACAGAGCCTTGCAGCTTGAAAGTGATTTTTTGACTGTTATATTTGGTGTGTTTGGTGTTACCCATCAGAGCGAGATGCCTCACCCTTGAACATCTTGGCAGTTTCCTGTAAAATGGCAAAATGGATAAATAAAAAATGAAGAGAGAAAGAGTGAAACTCACTTCAGACATGTTTTTAGAGGAGATGATTTAGCTGCAATCTGGAGGCAAATTCTCAGCCACGGAGTAAGCCCTTAAAATCGACTACTCTGGTCTATCTCTAGGAAATTCCATCTCATGGGTTCTGAGAACCTACATGCTGATTCTGCACTTGGCCTATGACCCATTGTATCACTGCTGGCTTTATTTATTTATCGCCCAGTGAAGAAACAGCAGCTGAGGTAATCTTTTCCAGTGATCAGACATGTTTTGTGGGAAGTGGATGGCCAGCCTGAAAGTTTGTGTTCTCTGACAAAATCCAGTATAAGAGAAGCAATAAGAAGACAAACAATGAGGAGCCCAATGGCACGCTAAAGACTAACAAAAACATTTGGGGGGGCCGAAGCTTTCATGGGCTGTAGCCCACTTCATCAGATGCAGCAAGAAGACGAGAAGTGCCTTGCTTAGGAGGTCAATAGGTTAACGTGTCGGTATCCTCCAGTCACACTGGCTATGTCTACACTTACTAAAGTTAGTTCAAATTAGTTAATTCAAACTAACTAATTCCAACTAATTTTAATTAGTTTGAATTAACTTAATTTGAACTAGCAAAATTTAGTTCGAACTAAGCAAGTAACATACATGGCACTTGCTTAGTTCGAATTAGCGAATTGCATTGAGTTCAAAGGGCCGGTTAGTTTGAACTAAGCAATTAGTTCGAACTAACATGGCCACATTGGTTAATTCGAACTAACTAGTTCGATTTAACCCTTAGTTCGAATAGCATATTCAAATTTATTAGTTTAAATTAAGGAAGCCCTTAATTCGAACTAATGAAAGCCTAGTGTAGCCATGGCTTTAGTTAGTTTGAATTAAGCTTCCTTAATTCGAACTAACTTGCCAGTGTAGACAGAGCCACTAAAACCACAATCACAGTTTTCCTCAATCACCACACCCACCTTTCCAGGATGTTCCCTTATTTTTTGGACCTGGGATGATATGAAGTATGTTTTAAGAGCAAACATTTAATTACCACAAGGAATGCAGCTTGGCCAACTCATGGGCCTTGCAAAACAGTTTCTCCTTCAAGGAATGGATCTAGCCCTCCTTGTCTCGCCCACTTTAGGAGCCAATGATCTGCATGCCCTGTCAAACTCCAACTCTGTATCCCTGAGACATTTCCTGGCCCTACCTCCTTGAAAATGATTGGATCTTTAAATTGTGCACTGAGGTCTATTCTCTAGCTCCTGCATGTTCTTGTGAAGAGCTTTAGGCCACCTTGCTATGTCTCAGTTAGTGTGCAGCCTGAGATTTCTCCTCCAATGCTAAAGCCAGTCTGAAACCTCTGCCAGCCAGGCAGTCACTGACTTCAGAGTCCTTCCACAGTAAATATTATGCTAGCCATATTCTCCGCTATTGCTTTGAGCAGTGAAAATAGCCCTTCTTGCCTCATGCCTGGCCACTTGACTAAGGGTATGTCTATATTGATGCTCTCGATGCTGCCAGATCAGTTCTGTGAGATCAACTGAGTGGCAGTGGAGACCTGCTCAGTCAATCCAAGAGTCAACACCATTAATCCACCCCTCCAAAAAGAGTAACTTTGCATCGATGGGAGGACATTTCCCATTGCTTGGCACAGTGTAGTGGGGATGTCATGGTAGGCAGAAGTTAGGAAGTCAACGGGAGACACTCACGCTACCCTACACAGCTTGTGTGTCTCCCATGGACTGCTATTGAATCCCTACCAAGCCTAAGCATCTATTCTTGCTGGGGAGTTGCTTCCTGTCTCGGCTTTTTCAGCAGTTTTTGCGCTGCCTGAGACCTCTGGCAACGTCTTGTTCCTTGACTAGCAAGCTGAGACATCATTAGATGTGCTGGAGAGGCTTTGGGGTGTCGGTCCTTACATTTTAAAAAGTCCTCACTGCTCCAGTGCGGAGCAGGTAGCACACAGTGTGACCGAGGCACCATAGTATGTGACAATTATTTTCCACCCCCTATAGCTATGTAACTCCTGCTGAGAAAGCTTTGTGCCGTCATAAGGGCAGCATGCCTGGTGCTGTAACAAAATGCTACAGTGTCAAGATGATACACCAAAGTGCCACCATGCTGGAAGAAGACAGTTTGCTTTTGAGCCTCATGTCATGGTCCCTTCAACGTGATAGCTTGGTTCAGACCTCAGCCTATTGGGCATATGTGTTGCAGTTGATATAGCCTTTGATTGCAGGGCCTCAAATCAGTGGGGGGCCTGATTCAGCCCTTTTACACTAATCTCACAGTATAAAGAGGCTGCACAGCTGGCATGAGGGGATCCTTAGCAGGTGTAGAATCAGCACAACTGGAACTATGCATTCCCCTTCTGACTCATTGTAGGGACGTGTTGGGAGGGGGTGCCTGGGGAGAAGGAGAGAGGACCTTGGGTAACCCCAGCTGGGGTAATAGCCCTTTGTGGGGCATTACTAGCCAGCATTAATTAGATCAGCCCTCAATTATAGCAGCCTAAGGGTTGGTCTATTTTATGTGAGGGGGTCAAAGCAACTCTGAGCAACCTAGGGCATCGAGGGAGTGCACATGTGGCATACAGTCTCTTTTTCCTCCTCCTCCACCGACTTGTGTGCTCAGCTTGGCTCAAGGATTGGAGCCAAAGCTTAACACACTAAATAAGCTGCAGGGCCATGGCACATTGGGGTGAGTTAAGGACATACTTTCCAGCCTTAATTCTGAGTTTCCTAGCTTTTGTCAGCTTAAGCCAGATCCTTAATGTTATTTTAATGCAGTTGTTCTGTGTGTGAATAATATGCTCTTTACGCCAAACCACAAGCCTGGAACTAATATCTCATAAAAATGCTCAGAGCTCAAAGTTAATAGCTGTTACGCAACAAATGAGGTGATGCCTAAAAAGTTAAAGCTTGATGTTATTTCCACGGTGGAGGTAAAATTAAATGTGAGCAGTGACTGGTACAGGGTGCTATTGAATGTATGTGAGCAGGGACTGGGGAGGAAATACCATATTATTAGCTTTAAACCAGACCGTGCTCTGGCTCACCATTCAAAAGCATATATAAAATGTGTCCCAAACCTTGGAGATTTCCGTGCGGGGAATCAGCGTTCAATGGCATCTGGGGTTTTCCATCTGCTTGTCCTTTTTAGGATGAGTTAAAAAAAGTTCATTTAAAACAACAAACCACCCACTGCTGGTCAATACAGCTCCTTCCTCTTCACTTGTAACTTGCTGTGGGCAATGATTCATTGGAGAGAGAATTCAGGATACTGCAAAGACTGATGGATCCTTTCTCTCAAGGCCAGTGGTTTTTTGAGCAAGTCACGGAAGTGGTGAAGTCAGGCTTCCCAGTATACTACCGTTGCTGCCAGCTGGACAAGAAACAGCACTGGTGTCAGCTCAGGGGCAGGTGCTGGTTTGCCTTCCCAGCCAGCAAGAATGTGTTGAGATGGAAACATGAGGAGAGGGAGAGAGAAGGGTGAGGGACTGAGGTGAAGGGAAATGAGAACAGGAATTCAGTGTTTGTAAGTTTCAGAGTCATGTTCATTTCACTCCCAGCAATCAAGCCACAGGATGTCAGGGGAGCCTGTGAGAATTTCAAGATTTCACAGGGTGTGAAGTTCCTAAATCAGATGTGCTGGGGAAAAAATCCTCTTATGTGCTCTTCCCAGAACATCTTCTGAGTTAGGAACCTCACACCCAGATGGGTAAAACAAAGGGCAGGCAACCCTTAGCCCAGGGGTTCTCAAACTAGAGGTTGGGATCCTTCAAGGGGCTGTGAGATTATTATGGGTGCAGGATGTCACGAGCTGTCAGTCCCCACACCTGCTGTGGCTGTGGTTGTTAGCCTCATGCATGGCTGATAGTCAGGGCTGGATTAACACCTGGGTTATAGGGGCTGAAGCCCTGGGCCCCAGCCCCTATGGTTCCGGTGAGATCTGCCCCCACATCCCACCCGGCCCCCACAGTGCCAGGGGGGCGCTAGGAGGGGCCCTCTCCTGCCGACACTGGGCAGGGGGAGAGGTGAGGCCCTGGGCCAGAGGCCAGACTCCGCGCTCCCACCCTACCCCTGAGCCAGCTGGTCCACTCCCAGGGATGGGGCAGGGCTGGGGCCAGGGCTGGCTAGCTTGCCGTGCAATGTGGCTCTGGCGCAGCCTTCCAGACCAATGGATCTGGAGGTCCGCATTGGAGACCACATTGCATGCCAGCCAGCCCTGCCCTGGGAGGCAGACCAACCAGACCAGGGCAAGAACGTAGACTCTGGCCCTGCCATCGCTGGCCAAGGTGGGGCCCCCATGGTGGTGGAGGGCTGGGGCCCCAGGTGGAGGGGCCAGCGGTGGGGCAGCTCGGGGCTTCGAGGCCCCTTAATCCAGGCCTGCTGATAGTCAGAGCTCTTCTGAGCTGGGTGGCCGGAGAGCAGTGGCTGCTGACTGGGTGCTGTGAAAGGAGTGTCACCTCCAGCAGCAGTGCTGAAGTAAGGGTGGCATGGGATGAGGGTGGTTGTCATAGCCTGAAATATTTTCAAAGGGTGTCCCAACAAAAAAAGTTTGAGAACCCCTATATTAGAAAGGAGGATGCTTATTTGGAAATAAGAAATGAAAGTGGGGCCAGGAGACAGTGAGTGTGGGTAAACACCTTCAGGAGAACTTTTTAGAGTGTACAAATGGTACAGGGAAAACAAAGGCTTAAACTGTCTACAGCACTGAATACAATTTTAATAGATTTGGGGCACATACAATGGGCACCAGCTGTGTCTATGACATGGTGCCTGCAAAAGAATCAATGAGGGGAAAAGATAATGTCTAAAGAGGAACAGCTTCTGCACGGGGGAAAATTGATGTGGCAGATACAGTATGTGTGTTTTTGCTCTAATCAGATTCACACCCAATCCCCACTCTTAATAAATCTTGTTTTATGACAGCTCCTGTGAGGTTATTCAATTGTTTGTGAATTTTGAGTACACCTTCCAGATGAGGTGAAACAACTTTGAACCTCAAGGAAAGGCATTGAATGGTGTGTCTTTGGAATCACTGGGGATTATGTGTACTAAAGAAAACTCGTGCAGTTGTTGCACCGGAAATACCTAACGATAAGATCCAATTTCAAGAGGCTTAAAAGAAAAGAACCTTTCTGGAAACTGAAATTTCAGCTTTTCATTGCTTCCTGGGACACAGTTTTCCCAACTGTGCGACGATCCTAGACGATCTGCAATAGAACATCATAACTGACAGTAGTAGCTGATGATGCTAATCAGAAAATGGATTATATCTCATATCCTGGCTCTCTACACAGCATTGTGACTATTGGGAAACCACACAGACACAGCTGGATTCCAAATAAGCACATTTGTTCACCATATACAAGTTCTAGCTTCCTAAGTACCCTGCTTCTCCGGCAGGATTCTTTGTCTTCTGCCACAAAGACAAGGAGGCCCATGAGATGACCCTACACTATTAAAAGAGATATCATCCAGTTCCTATATACAACAATAACGATCCAAAGTCCATGAGTTGCTTGCATTTTTATAGGTAAGTTGAAAAAGAATTTTTTGTAGTCTCTCATTGCATTTTTTAGAAGCTGCAGCGCTTTGTAAACAAATATGTGTTGGTCTGCTGTTTTTCTAGCTACTTTGCTTAAAAAACCCCACACAGTATATGCCATCGTTGTGGCTTTTGAAATCAATCCATCAAAGCCCCATGGGACAAAATGAGATGGGAGAGAAGTAGAGAAACGTTTGGGAGGTCTCAGTTTGAGGACCACAGGTCTGGATGGCCGTGAGTGCAGCATTCTGTGTTAGTGCACATGTAAGTACCGTACTTCGTGGGACTGAAAATCTTTGGCATCTCAGTGTCTAGCTATCTCACTCAGAAGTCAGCCTCTGTCTCTGCAACAAACCAGTCACCACAGACATTAGCATAAATATTACTGCCCTGACCAGCTTTGCATAAAAGCAGCAAAATTAATTGTCAATGACAGTTTTTTGCCTGAATGAGAACTGAGTGTGCTCTTTAGAATTAGACCCTTAATTTCTAATTCTTCTATTTATTTAAGGGTTTCCTACAGAAAATGAAGGATTTCCCCACATTATATAGAAGATGCAGAGTTCTATGAGGGAGTACGAAGCAAACAAGGAGTCCTGTGGTACTTTTAAAGACTAACAAATTTTTTTTCGAGTACTTGGTTGCATGATAGCTAAGTATTCTGCACCCAGGGATTATTATAAGCCCCACATGGGTTTATCATTGGAAAACCATTCTTCTGATATACACAAATCTGTCTTACCATGATGGAGTTATCTTCAATATGTGCATCTGATAAGAATCCCTTGAGTTTCATCAGCTGCTTCCCACTGAAAGGTTATTAAAATTTTCTGTTGATCTTATTACTTAATAACAGCATACAGTAGGAGCAAAAAACTTCATGTATAGGCATCTTCCTTTCTTAATCCAGATCAGCTGTGTGATTTGGTACATACATATTTCCAAGACCATCATTTATAGTAATGTCATTTGCCTTTCTCATTTGCACTTGCATACTTACTTATTTTTAGTGAATTCAGTTGCCAGGAAAAGTGTTGGATTGATAACCACAAAGATTAGAGCACCCAGTCTATGTAGCTACTTCTCACACAATACTCAATCATGCCACCAATCCAGAAGGATCCCCAAAATACTGTGCAATCTTTGGATAAAATCCTGAGAAGAACTGACTGCCTGCTGGACATCTGTGACTCCCAGTCTAGTAAGCACGCTCAGCGGGCCTTCCTTCTCTCTTAGGATTTGGCAGTTTATATTGTTTTACATCCAAAATAACTACATCAAACATTAAGATTGCAAAATCAAGCACTCAAAAGTTAAGGAATTAATCATAGAATCATAGAATCATAGGGTTGGAAGGGACCTCATGAGGTCATCTAGTCCAACCCCCTCCCAAAAAGCAGGACCACTCCACCTAAAACACCCCAGCCAGGGTTTTGTCTAACCGAGCCTTAAAAATCTCCAAAGATGGAGATTCTACCACCTCCCTAGATAGCCCATTCCAATGCTTCACCACCCTCCTAGTGAGAAAGTTTTTCCTAATATCCAACCTTGACCTCCCCAGCTGTAATTTGAAACCATTGCTCCTTGTTCAGTCCTCTGTTACCCTCGAGAACAGCCTAGCTCCCTCCTCTTTGGAGCAACCCTTCAAGTAGTTGAAGGTTGCTATCAAATCTCCCCTCAGTCTTCTCTTCTGTAGACTAAATAAGCCTAGTTCCTTCAGTCTCTCCTCATAAGTCATGTGCCCCAGCCCCCTAATCATTTTTGTTGCCCTCCGCTGGACTCTTTCTAATTTGTCCACATCCTTTCTGTGGTGCGGAGCCCAAAACTGGACACAGTATTCCAGATGTGGCCTGACCAGTGTCGAATAGAGGGGAATTATCACATCCCTCGATCTGCTGGCAATACTCCTACTGATGCAGCCTAATATGCCATTGGCCTTTTTGGCAACAAGGGCACACTGTTGGCTCATATTCATCTTCCCGTCCACCATAACCCCCAGGTCCTTTTCTACAGCGCTGCTACTTAGCCGATCGGTCCCCAGCCTGTAGCAGTGCATGGGATTTTTCCATCCTAAGTGCAGGACTTTGCACTTGTCTTTGTTGAACCTCATGAGGTTTCTTTCGGCCCAGTGTTCCAATTTGTCCAAGTCTCCCTGGATCCTGTCCCTGCCCTCCAGAGTATCTACCATTCCCCCCAACTTGGTGTCATCCACAAACTTACTAAGCACGCAGTCTATTCCATCATCAAGATCATTAATGAAGATGTTGAACAGAACCGGCCCCAGGACCAACCCCTGGGGCACTCCACTTGTTACCGGTTGCCAACCGGACATCGAGCCATTGATTCCTACCCGCTGAGCCCGTTGATCTAACCAGTTTTCGATCCACCTTACGGTCCACTCGTCCAACCCATACTTCCTTAACTTGCCGATGAGAATGCTGTGGGAAACCGTATCAAAAGCCTTGCTAAAGTCAAGGTATACCACGTCAATGGCTCTTCCCGCATCCACAAATCTAGTCATCTCATCATAGAAGGAAATCAGGTTGGTCAGGCACGATTTGCCCTTGGTGAATCCATGTTGACTGTTCCTGATCACTCTATTTTCCTCCAAGTGTTTCAGGATGGATTCCTTGAGGACCTGCTCCATGATTTTCCCAGGGATTGAGGTGAGGCTGACCGGTCTGTAGTTCCCCGGATCCTCCTTTTTCCCTTTCTTAAAGATAGGTACTATATTTGCCTTTTTCCAATCCTCCGGGACCACCCCCGTTCGCCACGAGTTCTCAAAGATAATGGCCAGCGGCTCTGCAATCACTTCCCCCAACTCCCTCAGCACCCTCGGATGCAGTTCATCTGGCCCCATGGACTTGTGCACATCCAATTTCATTAAGTGTTCCCTAACCTGATTTTCCATCACCGAGGGCCACTCTTCTCTCCATTCCGCGTTACCCCGTGCAGTAGCCTGGGAGCTGGCCCTCCCTGTGAAGACTGAAGTAAAAAAAGCATTGAGTACTTCAGCCTTTTCCGCATCATCCTCCACGAGGATGCCTGCCCCATTCAGTAAGGGACCTACACCACTTCTGATCCTTTTCTTGTTGCTGATATACTTATAGAACCCCTTTCTGTTATCCTTCACATCTCTTGCTAGCTGCAACTCCAATTGTCCTTTGGCCTTTCTGATTTGATCCCTGCAGTCCCGAGCAATATCTTTATATGCCTCCCTTGTCATCTGTCCAAGCTTCCACTTCTTGTAAGCTTCCCTTTTATGTTTCAGCTCCCCGCAGAGTTCCCTGCTAAGCCACGCTGGTCGCCGTCCACATTTGCTGTTCTTTCTGCACATCGGAATGTTATCTTCCTGTGCCTTTAACAGGGTTTCTTTAAAATACAGCAAGCTGTCTTGGACACCTTTCCCCTTCAGATCAGCCTCCCATGGGACCCTGACCATCAGCTCCCTCAGGGAGCCAAAATCTGCTTTTCTGAAGTCCAGGGTGTGTGTTCTGCTTCTTTCGTTCCTTCCATTGATCAGGATCCTGAACTCTACCATCTCATGGTCGCTGCTGCCCCGGTTTCCATTTACTTCTACTTCCCCGATCAATTCTTCTCTGTTTGTGAGCAATAGGTCTAGAGGTGCAAGGCCCCTAGTTGGTTCCTCCAGCATTTGTACTAGGAAGTTGTCCTCAATATTCTCCAAAAACTTCCTGGATTGCCTGTGCACTGCTGTATTATCTTTCCAGCAGACATCAGGATAATTGAAGTCCCCTATAAGAACCAGGGCCTGCGACGATCTGGAAACTTCTGTTAGTTGTCCATAGAATGCCTCATCCACCTCCTCTTTCTGGTCTGGCGGTCTGTAGCAGACACCCACCACAACATCCCCCTTGTTGCATTCTCCCCTAAACTTAACCCACAGACTTTCAACCATCTTGTTTCCACTTTCATAGTGGAGCTCCGAGCAGTCATACAGCTCTTTTACATATAGCGCTACTCCTCCCCTCCTTCTTCTCTGCCTGTCCTTCCTGAACAATTTATATCCATCCGTGGCAGTGCTCCAGTCATGCAAGTTATCCCACCACGTCTCTGTTATTCCTATTATATCATATTTCCTTGTCTGTGCCAGTACTACCAATTCTTCCTGCTTGTTTCCCAGGCTCCTCGCATTTGTGTACAGGCACCTAAGATACCGGGCCCATTGCCCTACTTTGCCCTGTCGATTCTCCCTCCTGTCGCATCTTCCTCCTTGCAATTTTTCCCGGTGTCCTCCTTCCCCACTCGCCTGAGGTATTATGACTTCATCAGGAAATAAAAAACAATTATTTGAATGAATGGTCTCTGACACTTCTCAGCTCATGTGTGTTTTCATTATGATAAAGAGTTTTTACATTCTCAAATTTCTCCCCCCACAGGATCCTTGCCTCATTGTGTGAATAAGTCGTTATTGAATATTTCTTTTTATTCTCCTTATTTCATGTGTGGGCCCAGACAATATTTACTGCACACCATACACAAATCCTGCACTGAATACAGAATATTAATTTCTTCCTGGGGATTTCTATGGTTCTCTCACCATACGATCGGAGAGCTTCACAACAGACCTGTGACATTAAGGAGTATTATTCCCTTTTTACAGATGGGTAACTGAAGCAAAGAGAGATTAAGACCAAGATTGTAAAAAATAAACACTGATTTCAGATGACCAACTTGGGAACTGATTTTTACCAGAGTGCTTAGCATTTTCATATGACATTATATGCTCAAAACAGAGTTCCCATTGACTACAGTGGCAGTTGTGAATGCTCAGCACTTGTGTGAATCTGGCCTCATGTCTCATGTTGAGCACACAACAAATGAGGAGCAGACAACTAATAAAGGAACTAGGGGCCTACAAACATATGTCTCCTTCACTACAGAACTCTGATTCATCCCCAGAGCACACCCCATTCTGTGCACTCTGTAACGCAGGGTTACTTGAGAAAGAAATATTCATGATCAAATAAGACTATGTAATTTCTTAAAAGTTGAGAGGGGGGGGGAAATTAAGTGAAAACCCCCCAGAAATTTCATCATGTGACATCATACTGGGATTCTCAGTGGAACTTTAGATCAGGAGTACAGACTGCTGTCACTTGAGCTAATGGCATAATATATAGCTGTATTGGGCTGCTATCCTTTATGTGGCCCAGATCTGGGGGCGGGGGAGGGGGCGGGTGGGTTGACATATACATTTTCCCAATGGATTTTGCAGATATTTATTGATAGCAGTGAATGGTAGGATTTAGGATTCCTGGGTTCAATTCTAGGTTCAAGAGGGGAATGGTCTTTGGTAGTGATAGCTCCTTTTGCCCTCTCCCTACTATTGCCCCAAGCCCATCTATCCCCCCTCTCCAATCTATATCCCATTTCCAAGCTCCTTTCCCAAATCTCCCTCCTTCTCTCCTCCTATTGACCCTGGCTCCTGGTCCCCCTTCTGTTTCTTTGCACTCTATGTCTCCTGCAGCCTACCCACCTCATCGCTCACCCTTTGTATCATAGGCAATTGGCTTTCTCCTTCTCTGCTCTGCTTGAACACCATTACAGCGAGATATTGACACCACAGGAGAGATAGTCTTCTTGCTCTTAGTTTTGGCAGTTGGAGCCATAGTGTCACCCACGGTTCGGTCAACCCAAAGTTGTTGGTAACTTCACTCTTTGAGAGGTGGTGTAAAGAAATAAATCAAATGGAGACATGGCTGTCCAGCCAGTAGATGTACTTGTAGGAACGGTATGAGAGTGCGCTTACTTTAAAACTATACTTTACTTCACTTACATCCACAACAGGTTAGTAAAAACACCCCAACCCTCAATAGTTACTGAAGTTTGGGGCAGCTTTTGAGCAGAAATAGTGATAGCTCTCTGACTGGCCGGATCTTCCAGCTGTCGTTGTAGGATCCCAAAGCTATGTCCAAGAAGAGATTCTAAAAAGTCCAAACGTTTCCCCCCCTCACCCCACCCCATCCAATTTATGCTTGTTAGTAGATATTAACCTGTAAAAAAAGAAAAAAACACTTGTTGGGGAAGCAGTTTCGAAAGCTGATCAAGAGGTCACACATCATAGGGTAAGCCCACCCCATCCCCACTGTGGGGAGGTTTGAGGGGGTGAAGAAGGAGCAGGGCATCCATCAAGTGCCATTTACCAGATCTCCCAGCCATATGATTCAAGGGTCCAAGTCAATTGTTGCTCTTGGGCCAGGGTGAGGTGAACAAACAGTATGTAGTCCAGGCCCTCAGGCAGGGCAGGGAGAGCCAGCGGTCTATAACTTGGCCCTCAGGCATGGTCAGGCAAGAGACGTAGTCTGTAGCCCCTGACCCCTGGCAGAGCAAAGCAGTGGTGGGGGCTGGGGGTAGGAGGATGCAAGCCCACCTGACTCTACTACGCCCTAGCCCAGGGTCCCTATTTGTGACCTGATCAGCGAGGATGCCACTGCAACATATTGGCCTGTCTCAGGTGGAAGATACTAGACACACTGTCCCCCTGGGCCATTTCCTACCGTCCCTCCTGATGCTGTCACCCAAGTTTCATTGGAGCCTTCAGGTTCCCAGATGTTGGTGACTCCCTCAACATGTGACTGTTGGCAGTTGGCCGTGGGCAGGAGCTCTCTGTTCCCCTCAACTGGGGATGGACACGCCTTTCTGCTTGCATCCTTCCTCCTCACTGGTCAGCCTGGAATGAGTCGGGCTGCTCCCTTTTATACTGAGGTAGCAATTGGAGTATGCCCAGCACAGCCTGGAGGGACGGGGGAAGGAGGATGGGACTTCTGCTGCCCATACTGTGGGTTTACTCTTTCTTGCTCAGTATGGGGTAAGTCCACCGCGTCACATAACCTCAGAGCTGTAAGTAGCTAGATGTGTTCCTGCACAATCTGTATGTCTTGAGGCCCGGACAAACATACATGCCTAAATAAGCTTCTTCTTCTCCTGAAACACAGATCCCAGCATGTCCACTAGAGCAGAAGGGAAGAGTGCAGAGCCAAGCAGAAGGCTCCCCTCCCATCCTGGCTTAGTCATGTCAAGGCTGCACAGGCCTGCAGAAAGTCCTACTGATTTTTGCAGCTGTTAGCAACAAGTATGCTCATCAATATTACACTGTTAGGTGAGCAATGGCCCTTTCACTGGTCTATCAAAATCTCCTTGTACAACTCCAGTCCCTGGCTGTCAGACAAAGCAATTTCATGAAAAGTCCTGCTCAGCAAGGGCTGTATTAACTGGTCCGGGGCTCCCAGGCTGCCCCCCACTGCAGGGCAACCCCTGCCTGGGCCCCTCTGACCATGGCCCCCCCCATCGCTGGGGGAGGTGTGGGTATTGGGGCCAGAGGGCACTCCTGGCCCACCCCGGCCCTGCTTTGGCCAGTCTGTGGGCCGGGGGGCCAGCTGGCAAGTGGCACAGCATGGAGTGGTGGAGGCCCCATCCTGAGCCACCTGGCCCATGGCCAGAGCAAATGGGCTGGCCTGCCCCACGCCACCCCCCCGGGGGTAGGGGTGGAGCACAGAGCCTGGGCCTGGCCTCTCTGGCTCCAGAGCCCCGTCCCCTCCTCTCCCCCTCCCAGCACTGGCAGAGAAGGGCTGTTGTCAGCACTCCTGCCCCGCCGGCACTGAGCTGGGCAGGTGCCAGATTTTCAGAGGGCCTTTAGGGGTTGGAGCCCAGGCCCCCTTTTTGGACAGGGCCGGGTAATTAAGCCCCTAAAGCCCCTTTGATAATCTGGCCCTGTGCTCAGCCCCAGGATGGAAATGACCAGTTGCTCTGCAGAAATACTCAATCTGTTCCCACACTGTAACTGCGAGAGGATGGTGCATATCTGGTGCAGTTGAAATCTTTGGAGACTTTAGGGACCAAACTCTAGCACGTCTCTGCTGAGTGGGTGTGTGAACAGAGATTTTTAGAAGGCTCATAATTTGGGCAGATTTTCACAGGGTAAGAAAAAGGCGCAAGCCTGATGCTTGTGGGACCTCCTGGCCATGACATTTCAAGACCTTGCTCCATAGAGTGGAGGTGCTAGAGCTTCGGAATGAAATGGTTAGACAAATATTTTTTTTAACATGGGCAAAACAATATATTTCCCCCTAGCCTCATTCTTGGAAACGACTGAACCATTTTAGCTTTACTTTAGAAAAGAAAAGAAAAGAAAAGAAAAGAAAAGAAAAGAAAAGAAAAGAAAAAGCTGCTGGAGGCAGGCACCAAGCATGGAAAATTTCAGCCCAAAAGGCTAAAGTTTGGCAAAGTTGTAAGTATCTGAAAACAGAGTCTTATAACAGGAAATGTTGGGCAATCTTAATAACAGCTGGCGCCGCCAGTTCTTCCTATAACACAGGAATCAATCTTTTCTGCCACTGAAATGTAACCATCTTTGGCTTGGAGCTTGCCTGTTGGTTTAATTATACAAAGCAACAGTACACAACAGTTTAGGGCAGGAAATGAAGCAGAATATTATCTCTAATGTGAAGAGCATGTGCAGTTGGAAAAGCAGGGTCTGAAGGGAGCCTCTTCCCATCCTGGCACACCTGGAACATTCTGAGGACTAAAAGAGGGATTGGTTTTCATATCTGGTAGTGTTCCATGGCCGCAGCATGGCGTGACCTTTTTGCTTGGGACAAATAACCAAGCCCTCAGTTCCTCTGTGTGTATATTGCCAATATCAGGATAAAGGAGAACATGTTGGTCCTTTATGAAGCAAAAGTAGAGTGCCGGATCAGTTAAGCCATTTGACTTGACACCAGCAAAATGGCCACATGGGACTCAATGGAAATGCCTGTATCTTTGTGGCTTCATTAACAGGTTTGCAATTCAAAGGACACAGGATAAGCTGAAAAAGAGCGAAATGCAAAATTCAATGAAATCTCTGTCTACAGAAACAGCTGTATCATGGAAGCCTGAGAAATTTATTTTATTGGGGTTTCTCAGGCCCGGGGCAGACAACAAAGTTGTGCTGATTCTAGGGAATATATAAGTATTCTTTAACATTTCCAAGAAGGTGAGTTCATAAATTAACAAGCCTGATTGTGGACTGGCTTGTTCCTTAACTTAATATTCAGTAAAGGAAGCAATTACCATAGCAACATTCACATTTTATGAAACATATTATGCAGTCAAGGAAGCACAGAACACACACACACACGCACACACACACACACACACACACAGAGTGAACTTTTATATTTTTGATAAAATTAAAGAGAAAGTATACCTCATGATTGACACATTTGTCTGCATTTTTATTGCTCCTTTTTAAAAAAATTTAAAATGTCTTCCTTTTTATCTTCCTTCATGTTGTTTTCTCTCCATCCCACAGAAATGTTGAAAACAGCTCATGCCTCCCCCGGATCTGCAGATATATGTTCCTGACAGTAATCCTACGCTATGCAAATATAAACTGTAAAGTGCAGGGTTTTTTTTTTAAATTAAGTACATCCAGTGGAGTCTAAATTGTGAGTAAAGCACTAAGGGGAATAAAAATCTTCCAGTGCCTGCATAATTATAGCTCTGTAGAACAAAGTTTTACATCTTTTTGTTTTGGAGTTAATCTTAACTCTCCAGACATACAGGCCAACCATACTTGCTATATTCAGGACGGACAGACCTTATATTTTTAATTCCTTTCTTTCTTCCTTTAAAAGTCTGCTTTTCACTTTGAAAAAACTTTTCAAATCAAATGTATTTCAACGGAGTTAATTATTTATGTCTCTTTTTCTCACTGAAAGACCCTAATTATAGCTTTGAAATGTTGGACAACATGTTCAAGATAAAGGGCATGATCAGTTAAACCCATTGCACCCAATATCTTTGACCTGACCCATTAAGGTAATGTAGGACAGACCCCCAACTCTTGACTCTTTCTGCTGTGCTGTAGCTTCTCCCAGGATGAGTATTGGGCCCTTGACTATCTTTAAGCCCATGTAAAGGGTCTCTTTTAGAATGCCCTCAGTTGTCTCTGATATCTGTGGCAGTTGATTGCATTAGCATCTTGCAGGATCAACTCCATTATCTGTATTTGGAGATAGTGGCACACATTGATCCTTCAAACCTTTGTGGCTATGAAGTGTCAAAGATGTCAGTAGGACATTGCAATGGCCTAGGATCCCATTATAGACAGGGGCCTTATTTGTGATGACTCACTGTTCTCTCCCAAAGCATCTTGGACAGATGTAGGTCCAAATGAAGTACAGGTTCATAAATGGTACAGGAGGTCAGTCCAGCTGACTGGTGCAGTAGTAACTTTGTATCAAACTCAGTCAGTTATTACGAAACACAAATGTGCTGTGTTTACTCCATACTGCAATCTAACTATAGTAACAGCCCTGGAATTCTTACTTGCCCGTTTGAACTGGATATCAAGTATTTGACCTGAAGGTTTCTAAGAGCTGCCCATCTACAGAAATAGGCAATTCCAGCAGCACATCCCTTATTTAGTCACATCAGATCACAATTGGGCATCATTTGCCACACATACCAGTACATAAGGATATGCTGTACAGATCCATTTTTCTGAAAGGCTTTGGATACAGTGGAAATGGATTTTTGTGAGTTGAAATGCATGATATACACTGCTGACAAGAAGCTCTGCTGACTTGAAGGAGAGGACGGAGTTTTGGTTAATCAGAGAACAGTTCAGCAGTCTCTCTCCCTTCAGCAGCCAAGACACAGTCATGACATTGTATGCAGAGTAGAACATAGGACCCACCAAAATGGATCGTCCATTGCCTGCTCCCAAGGAAAGTTTCTTCTAACCCCAATAGTTAGAGGTTGGTTTAAAGCCCTGAAGCATGAGGACAAATATCATTTCCAAACTTTTTGTATGTGAACTGTTGGATCAGTCTAACAGTCTTACCATGGAGTCAGTCCCAGACAGTCCTCTTAGGCACTCCTGTCTATCTGGCCACCCAAGGCAAGCTTGACTTAGTGATAAATGGTCACTTACATGAAAAAATCTCAATATATCAGGTTGCTCTCAGTCCCAAATGACAAGTCACTTATTCCCGATCACTTTGTCCCTTAAAGCTCATGCCAAGGCCAACGTTGGTGGTCAATCCTACAGGAAACTAATTCAGAATTTATTAACTAGGGAAAAGAAATGAGAGATTATTTTCATGCTAAAGCAGGCAACATATATACGAGGCATCGCCAAACCATAGCTCATGTACTAGATGCAGCTTTTTTACAGTTAAAGTGTGACTTGCAGAGCTCCTGATGCCCTCCCCCCATTCTCCACCTATCAGACTGGGGTGGAGAGCTCGGAGCTTCTGTCCTGCAGGAGGGTGGTCAGGTTAGAGGATTCTAGCCAGTGAATATTGGCGCCTCAGGGAGTCAGTAAGTTTGGCCATCCTTGATATAGACACAATTGGGTTCAGTCTATGTGTCCAAAAGGTGACAGAGCTTCAGTAATCTGCCCTGAATGACAATGCCCAGGTTGACAATGGGGATCCCTGCACTTTTTGTTTCTTAACTCAGCACTTGTAAAAATCCAAATAGCAAAAAAGATGAGAAATCTTCATGTCTGCTGTCTTTATTGCCCTCTTCTAGAAGTCAAACTGATAAAATGTGGATATAAAAGGGCCATTAAACTAGCCTTTGTGATGTGATGTTTTACACTGGTCCATTTAATCATGATATTTCTTTTGGATTAGTGTGTGGGACCACGCTTCCTGCCTAGATTTGTAAATTCAGAGCAGGCATGTTTACAATTATAATCCAAATTATAATCCAAAATGCACATATTGCCATATAGCACTTCATATAGACACTGTATGTAAGATTAGTGCATGCAGCAATTTACATGCATTTTGCAGAGCCTAAATGCATTCTTACAAGTTCAGTGCCCATCTTGAAAAACTTAACATATAGGTGAGCTGGCCTGCTTTCCAATTCTGAATTTGTCAATGCTTGACTGACGCCTATAGCCTTGGCAAGCACTGGTTCCTGGTTTACCAGTGTCTCATTAGTATTAATGGGATTCTCACTTTAGGAACAGAAGGTAGATATAAGGTAGAAGATACAGGAGGTCCTTTTGACAGTGGCTTCTCACTCTTTCTTCCAAGGCAGCAACGTGCTTTGGTAAGGACATCTCCACCATGTCTGTATACAGCCTGCATGGAGTGCGGACAGTTCACATAGATTCCCATTGCTGAGCAATCTCCCTAAAACGCCTGGACATCATGGATCAGCACCAGAAGCATTGAGTGGTGGGCCAAGCGGTGGGATTTGTGATGACAAGCAGTGGACTCAGAACTTTTGCATGAGGAAGGCTGCCTTGCTGGGGCTGAGTAAGGCATTTACTTTAACCTCTCCATGCTGGCATACCCAGATGAGCTAGTTTGTACTGGTCCAGCAGTGTGTTGCTGTTGCCATCTGGCCACTGGCCACTTTGGGTTGTTCTAGGCGGGTGATTGAGCAGTTTGGTGTCACAGACTAAAAGTCAGTGCTATCCTGGAGGTTTGCAAGGCAGTTATAGCTTTGGTTCACCTGCAGCTGGTGAAGACTGAAAATGTGTTTACTAATAGAAGGCTTTCAATGGATGGACTTTCCAAAAAGGTATCTATTATCTGCCTCCGCCCTCCAACCTGCCCATAATTAAGTAAATTGGAAAGGGTATTACTCTATTGTTCTGCAGGCCTTGGTCAATCACAGAGGGAAGTTTCTGAGCAATTATATGGGATGCTCAAGTAGAATTCCTGATACTAGCAGTGTAGAGTAAGTTAACGGTGGCTATGGACTCATAGCTAATAAAACAGTGCAGTCGTGCCAGGCACAGAGTTCATAGACTATGGGTATGATTGGTCAGGGGGCTACCATTATATTTTGGTGGCAAAATGGGAAAAGTCCACCTAGATTCAGAGACAGGTTTGTTTTCAAATTTGCACCTAGGCAGTGGGGTTGTTTACCTCAGAATGTAAAAGGCGGGACGGAAGGAGTTGTTCAATTCCCCTCAGATGGGATGACAGCAGACAGGGAACTCCAACCTTGTGATCTAGAGGGCTCCCTTTAGCAGGAATAGAGGCGGGATTAAAGCAAACCCTACATAGCACAGTGTTATTGTGTCTGTATGCGATAGTATGGTTCAATAAATTACATGTGTTTTATGGAGAGGGTATCGTGGTTGCTTAACTAAAGCCGTATGGTCCAGAACCATACCCTTACAAGCAGGGTATGCTGGGGATCCATCCCTTTTGAACTGGACAAGCTGGGATTTTATTTCACCTAATGATATGGCTATCAACAGGCATTCTGTGCCCTGCTACTCTAGGGAATCCACCCTATTCTCTACTGCCCTGGGTTAGGAATCGTACTCTGCTACGAGAGCACCTGCCAGAAGGTTTAAACTACACACTGAGCAAGTGCATGATGGCGGTGGCATGTGCCTAGGGCTAGCTGAAGACCACGATGACGCTGCCTACAAAACAGTTTGAACTGTAGTGTGTATGATACAATCCGTGTCACTAGGGCCTGCACTGCTCTGCACAACACAAATGAGGCTAAGGAGGAATACTTTGGGCAGGACTGGGGCAATGAGAATGCTGCTTTACAGGGCTGATCCAGGGAGCCAGCAAGTTCACCAGCCGAGACAGGGTTGAGGCGAGGTAGAGAAGTAAGCAATGCCTTGTGTTCCCACATCTTTGGATTGGAAGGGAAAAATGAGACCATTACAGGGCTTCACGGGGCCCTTATGAGCTAACCAGCTGCAGGTGTGTGGACTGTAAAGCTGTGACAGTATTCAAATGTCTGTTTTGAAATTCCTCTCTGCCTTGTTCTCAAACCAATCACACGTCAAGGGGCTAAACTGCAAAGATTGGATTGAAAGCGATAACTACTGATAGTGCAGCAGCCACAAAGTAAACACAGTGCAAAAGTGACCAATAGATCGTTGAGAGGCCTAGCTAAGGGCCCAAAACACACCCAGTTCTGCTGCCAAGGAGTCAAGTGCATGGGGTAGGGATGCAGTGCTAGATCACATATACTTGATATGCACGTTTGCAGAGTACCCGTCATCCCTCCACTGGGCCTACTCAGAGTGTAGTGCGTAGAGCTCAGCTGATCTCTTGCAATTCCATCCACGGATTGCCTAGCGCCACACCCCCTCCCAAGCCATCAGCCCCTCCTCTGAGTGTTCAGCATTTGGTTGCCACATCATCTGTTGCCCTTGAGGTATCAAGGGTGTACATGGGCTCCATGCCTGGGACACTGTTCAGCTCCTGATAGACCAATATATGTTCTAGGGAAGTGACTGAACCAGGAATTGTAGTCCCTAGCCCTGATACACAGGTTCTTCAGGGATTTTATCTTCTCTCAGTACTGAGATCTAGCATGGTGGATCCCTTCCTCAGCTAGCTTTTTGGCAATAGTAAGAGTTGTAAGAGTTTTCATTTCTGGTTCTGGACCCAAAAATCATAGATCTTGCTAGCCTCCCAGTGCATGTCTACAAGAACTGTGGTGTCAGCCTCAGGCCAGCTAGCAGCATACTGGGAGCATGCTTTCCCAGACTCCATTTGATCTGAGCAAATGCAGTAGGAGCACTGTACAAATGTTACAGATACAGAAAAGCACGTGCTAAGGTGGAGTCCAAAGGCCAAAGTGAGTCATTTACATTGGCTAAAGATGGCTTCTGATCCAGACTCTGGGAATAGTTAAGCACAACAAGGGTTCCAGGGGGTGTTTTGGGATGGTGCTGAGGGACTATCAGCACTCAGGTGGACGCTGGTTGCCTCTACACAACATGCAGTCATTCAAACATGAGCAGCACTGGAAATTCAGCCTACACGTCCTGACAGGCCAACTAGCTCAAAGACCAATAACTGTGTTAGAGAGTTTTGTGTGTGGATGGGAGTTGGGTTGGGGAAAGCATTTGAGTTATAACTCAGGTTAACTTTGGAGTGAAGATAAAGCCATAGCCTTATCAATTCCTCAAGCAGCCAGGCCAAATCTAAAGACTTTTAAATTTGTTTACTCTTGACTTTTCAACTAGCTTTCTCTTCCCTTAAGTTTAGCATCACTGTACTATATTTTGGTACCTTTCCTTCCCCAGGGAGGTTTGATTTAATTACACTGTGGTCACTACTGCTTAATGACTCATCTATAATTACTTCTTGAATTAATCCTACATTTTACTTAATTTTAAGCTGAAAATAGTCTTTCCTGTTGTGTGCTCTAGAACTAGCTGTTCCAAGAAGCAATCATTCAACGTATCAAGAAAAGCCTTGCCTTGTTGTGATGTTTGACCAGATAAGATGAAGGTGATTGAAGTCCTTCATTATTATCATTTTTTGCTACTGCTTTGAGCTCTCCCAGCAGTGTGCACTTGATAGACTTTTCCAGACACAGAGGATCTTTTCTGGAGCTATTATTACTGCTGGCCTCTTAACCCATCTCAATAGAAAACTGTGTCCAGACAAATAATAATAGTAGACAAGTTATGAACTTTACAACTCGCCTATTTTATTCACATTGATTAGGTGTGAATTTAAAAACCAAATTGGGACCATTACTAAGCAAG
The DNA here is from genome assembly GCA_007922175.1 of Pelusios castaneus. Classification (NCBI taxonomy): domain Eukaryota; kingdom Metazoa; phylum Chordata; order Testudines; family Pelomedusidae; genus Pelusios; species Pelusios castaneus. The sequence goes on along the minus strand of ML685888.1, from coordinate 2,292,795 downwards.
GGCTATTTATTTTATTTTCACTTAATAAATAAACCAAGAAAATTAAATGTAGAAAACTATTCAGGCACTTTCCAGAGGGGTAGCCATGTTAGTCTATCGTACAGCAAAAAACAACGAGAGTCCTGTGGCACCTTACAGACTAACAGATTTTCTTCGGCATAAGCTTTCGTGGACTATAACCCACTTTGTCAGATGCGGCTGATGAAGTGGGTTATAGTTCACGAAAGCTTATGCCGAAGAAAATCTGTTAGTCTATAAGGTGCCACTGGGCTCTCATTGTTTATTGCTATTCAGGCAATGTTATGCGTTCAGAGGTAAAAAGAAACAGGATGTCCAGAAATGCAGAAGGTAAATTTCCTTCAGCAGCAACAACTCAGCCAAGTTGTAGAGCTGGTACATTTTGGTGTATGTGAGGGTTATCCCAAATGAGAGTGCTCAGATGCTGCTGACAAAATCATCTGCAGTTTTTTTTTAGCATTGCGTTTAACAAGAGAAATAGGAGGAAAAAATACAGCATATGTGTCATACGGTAGGGTTAATGCTGTGACTGTGCATCTTTAACATCTAACTATATCTCTCTGTATGACCCTATAAAAGGCCCTATTCTATTTTTTACTTTGCACAGTGCAACTGAGACAGAATATTATATTGATTTGTGTGTGTTTAACTTTTATATGTAGTATATATATATACATAGAGTGGGTACTATTTATATATTAAAAATAAACAAATATTGTATCATGGCGCTGATTTTACCACAGCATTTTTTATATTTAGAATGTGCACCACAGACAGAAGTACAATATTTATGCAACACTCTGGTAAATGTTTACCTTGTCTACACATACTATCTATAAAATTCTCAACTTGGAGCCCATGGCTAGCTACAATCTGAATTATATAAAGAAGCTGCTGGTTTTCTTTTGCATGGTTTTATTTTGTTTTAAGATAAAATAGATGCATCCTTTGACTGGCAAGGAAATATGTGGCTTAGCTTCTTCTTTGCTATAATGCCATTTATTGTGTTGAGGTTCAAAATGTAATCCTGACTTTTCAGTTGTGGTCTGGAAAAAAGAAAAAAAGGCACTTAAGGGAATAAGACTACAACTTACTTCTTTGGTGAAATTAAATCAATTGATTTCCATCTGCCACCTGAACAAAACAGATAAAAAAAAATTGCTTGCTTTGGAGACTATTATGTGAAATCTTTGCTCTTTATGGTCTATATGGCACTGCACTATTCTGATTAGTGTTAGTAATACTACACATCAGAATAATCAGCAATGCTCATAAAGTCTTGTTTTGACAGAAAGCTTGAAAAACATTTTATTGTACTACCTCCTATTATTATTAACACCACAGAAAAGTTGGTGACCGAAGGCTCACTTAGGCCCTGACTGAGGAAAGCGCCCTTGTTCTGCTCAGCACCTACACATGTGCTCAAGTTCCACTGGAGGCCATAGGACTCAGGCTTCTGTGCTTTCCTGACTAAGCAAATGGGGTGCATCTACACTTGTAAATTAAGTCAACTTAAGTTGACTTAATTTACTCTGCGTGTACACTACAATTCCTTAAGTCGACTTTATAAAACCTAGTTTAAAGTTGACTTTACTGGCAAAGTCGACTTTATTAAGTCGACTTAGCCAGTGTAGATGCGGATTAGCCCTAAGTCGACTTTAAGTCGACTTAAAGGGCCCCCAGGGCTCCCCCACTGACCTCCCTGCCAGGGTGGCTGGCACAGCCAGAGCCTGGCGCACCCCCCATAGGGCAGGACACAGCCCTGCCCACCCCACTCCTATGCCCTGCCCCTGTCCCTGCCCTGCTCAGCCCCCATTGTACCCTGGTACAATGGGGCAAATGCTGAGCCCCCTGGCAATTTGAAAGGGGTTGCCCCCCTCCCGCCATGGACCACTCCCAGGTCCACCTAACCCCCAGAATTAACTGAGGCGTCCAGCGTGGACGCTCTATGTCAATTTGGCAAGGTTGACTTTAAGTCGACCTAATTTTATAGTGTGGACATGCTAAGTAGACTTAACAAATTCGACTTATTTGGCCAAGTGTAGACATAGCCATGGTTATTTATTACCAACATCCGCATCTGTGCTGTAGCAGAGGGTGCAGTAAAACCCATTGTTTCACCTTTCACAAACTGCATTTATAGCCCAACACACCAATGCACACATCATAGTTTATTTCTTTAGCCCAAATGCCAGATTGCCACTAACCCTATAACCCGATGCCTTGTAACGGCTTTGCTAGGATATGTGAAGATGAAACTGTCTTCAGGATGATTTGCTGTCTCACACTCCATGAAACCTCCCAACATCCTTTACCCGAACAGCATAGCCACTGAAAGACTCCAGTGTGTGCCTCTGAGCTTTCTCTCCGTGCTGATCCATCTCTGTGTGAAACAAATGGAGAAGAGTTTGTCCTCAGAATTTGGAAGAGTCTTGGATCAAAGTCAAATGGAAAGGCAAGGGAAAAGCAGAGCGGTCATTTGAAATCCTGTGCCATCAGTGGTCACCTCTCATGGCTTTGATGTGAATTGGCATCACGCCACTGGTGTTACTATGGCACAGAAGCCTCTCGCCAGCAAGCTGCACATTGACATGACAAAGATTAAAAAGTCAGCTTTCTTCTTTTGGCCTGCAGCCACTGCTAGTTCCTCCAGGTTGTGAGGGAGGGGAACTATAAGGGTAAAAGGAAAGGGGTGGCTCAAAGTGGGGTAAAAAATTGACAATACAATCCTCAAAGGTGAGATAATGGCTGAGATGGAGAAACAGTAAAATGTGTTTCTATCTCCCAGGAGTTCACAGACTTAAATCACCGAAGCTTCCAGTGATTTTGGGTAGCAGTTAGGAGATGTGTAGCAATCCTATGGTAATGTTGAAAGGAATATGAATACTGTACATCCTTGCTTACAGTACATGCATCTAGCTGCATGTAGAAATTAGTGATGAGATTTTTTTTCAAAACCAACTAGGGGATTTAGTCACAGAACTCCCAGTGAAAGTAGTGGGAATTGTGTGGCCAAGTCTATTAGTCAGCCTTGAAAATCTCAACCTATTTCTTTATTACATAAAAGAAAATAATTGTTAAAGGGACATTATGAAGGTTGAAAAGTCAAGCACTTAAAAGCTGGAAAATGCCACAGCATCCCCATCCAGCTCCTTGTCTCCTCTATCAGTTAATCGCAGTGTCTCCTGTCTCTCCCTAGCCTCCCATCCTGATTTCCCTCCCATCCTGCCCTCACCGCCTTTTGTTCCAATCTATATTCCTTCCCCTCCCCAAGTCCAGCTTTATCCCCTCTGCATTCAGTTAAGGCAGTTTTCTCCTCCATGATGCCTAAGTACCAGCAAGGGAGTGCGGGCATAGATAGCCAAAGTTGCTGCTCTCAATTCCGGAGCCCAGACCCATACCTGGAATGGCTTAGAGCAGACCAGTGTGGCAATTTCAGAGGAATGCCTGCTCGGGTGGAAGCTGGAGCATGTCCACTGCAAAGGAAGTCTTTGGGGAATTTCCCTGTGAAAGTCTAGCAAACCACAAGTTTCAAAGGATTATAACTTGGCCAAAATTGGGCAGATTTTCATGAGGCTCGCTAAAGGCAAATCTCTGAATAAAGGCCATCCATTTGCCCAAGGTCAACTCTCAGTATCAAAGCATGGGGACATAAGAGCTGCTCAAAGAAAAGGTCACCGAAATTTTTGAATAGGGGGAAAACATGTTCCCCTCAACTCAATGTTGGAAATGGATGACTATTTTGGCTGAAATTTTCTAGCCCATGTCAGCCCAGGGATGACTCTTAACATGGGAAATTACAGCCTGAACTGTTAAACTCTGGCAAAGTTAAAAGCAGCTGAAAAGATGGTCTTATCATGGCAATTGATGAGTAACCTTAAAAATACAGCATGCTATAATTTCTTTTTTTCTTTTCTTTATCATTGACGCACTCTACTTTTTCAACAAGAATTATGGAGCATATATTTTTGAAAGAAAAAACATTATATGCGATTGTTCTCTACATCTGGCTACTTAGGCAACACAGATTTTACAACATGGATCTGGTACTAAAGGCTGGAATGAATTGCTCACTATTTCTTTTCTTAAAGCTCGTGATGCAAAGCACACAGGAGTAGTAGACCTTGGAGATACTGAGGGTAAACACAGTTTCAGCCTTGCCGGATTACTACTCACCAAACCCACCGTAACCTATTGCAGTGGAAATAGTATGTATTGCTACTGGTCAACATTTTCAAACTTGGGTACGTAAATCCGCATTTGGCACCTACAGTAATTCTGTGTACCCAAATCCAAGAGCGCACAATTCTAGCTGTGTGTACTCAGCACCTTTGAAACTAAGGTCACTTTCCTTTAGGTGCCTAAATGGGCATTTGAATATCTAACTCATTTGACAGCAACCACGATGGGGATTGTCAGACCTGGTGGCTGGAGTCAGGACAGTTGGCCCTACTGGCCAGAGCCAGGGATCAGAGCCAGAATCAGGAGTTCAGAGGTGGGCTGCAGTGAGATCAAGGTTGGACCAAGACCAGGGAGGAGCAAGAGCAGAATTAGGAACAGGACTGGAGTGAGAGCAGGGCTGGAGCAGGGTAAGACTTAGGGTGTCTCTGGCCACCTCAGGCAGGAGAAAGCTGCAGACTCTAGAGTAACATTGAGTAGACGAGGCTGCTGTTCCTCCTATGGAGTTTACATACCTGCTCTGGGAGTCACCAGACCAGCTCCCGGCTTGTGGACTGGCTGGAGCTCAGCATGAGGGTTACTCCTCACCTTCCAATCTCTGTATATTGTCACTGCATTTCCCAGATGATCCGAACAGGTGTGGCGCTGGAAAAAAATTTACCTTGGTCACCTGTAAAGCTCTCATTGAAGCAATAATACGGGTTTGGAGGGAAGTATTAACAGTGGAGCATTGCAGTAAACTCACCAATTGCATCTGGTAACTACTCTCGCGGAATGGGAATCGCTGGGCAGTACTCCAGCATTTCCTATTTTTATTTAACACCTGTGCATCAGGTAGAACAAAGGCAACAACCACTGTTTTGGGAAGGAAAGAGTGTGAAATGCAGGTCACTGCTCTCTAAGCCTGTAAGTCCTGACAGCAACAAATAAGGTCTGTAGATCCTCCCAAATGACAATACGTGGATGCTACTGACCATGAGTGGCATGTGACACCTGCTTTTGGGTCTGGAGCATCCCGAGCCTGTGCCTCCCCTTAGCTGCACTGGGCCAAAAACACTGTGACTTGCCTTCCCTGCTGTCCCATGAGAGTCCCTGCAGTCAGTGCCTGCCCTGAGCATTTTGGGAGCAACAAGCTTCTAGAACCATTTGCAGCACTTACCTGCTCTGATTCTCTGCCATGCCCACAGCTCTCTCCTGCTGCAGCTGCCTTGAGTGTGGGCCATGCTCTGCGCCAGGGTCCCTCAGAATGTGGAGAATCAAGAGATGGTTAGTGGGTGCTTTGCTGCTCCTGGAGCTGCTTGGCCTGGAGGCCCTACTCCTGTCTCTCGGGGGACGGGGTCAAATGCAAGAGGGATCTGGGGAGGAACGGGAGTGGAGTGTGAGTGGGGCAGAGAGGTGGAGCAGGAGCTTCTAGCTGCAGTTGCTTGGGAAGGTGTAGCGTTCCCCAGTCTATTATACCCACCTCCCATGCTACTGACAAAATAATCTGCACTTAAGTTTTCCATACCTGCACCACACTGTGGCTGTGTCTACACTTGTAAAGTTAAGTCGACTCTGTTAAGTCAACTTAACAGTAGACATAGCTGTCCACACTGCCTTTAAGTTGACTTAATAAGTTTGACTTAGCACTATTCCCCGTCCACACTGGCTTTAAGTCGACTTAAGAAGTTGACTTAAGGCTTAAGAGGTGGCGTTATTAAGTCAACTTAAGCTGTTATTAAGTTGATTTAAGGAAGCGCTTATGTCGACTTAATAAAAGCCCAGTGTGGACACAGCTTTGTGTAGGTCGACTTAAGCATACATAAGTTGACCTAGGTTGCCAGTGTAGACGCACCCTGTAGTGGGGTGATTTCCCCGCTCTGACAAGAAAGAAATTAAAAGCCCTGCAGAAGGGTGTAGCCAATGAAAGCAGGCGGCTGCAGGGCCAATCAGGGCCCAGGAGTCAGCATATAAGAGGGCTACAGGCTCTGCTCAAGGCAGTCTTCCTCTAGCCTTTGTAGAGGAAGGGTGTGCTTGAGGCCTGGCTGTGGGCAGTAAGACCCGGGACAGTACACTACAGGCTGCCAGAATTTGCCTTCTACAATGTTGACAGGTACCTGGGGAGGTGAGGATATGGCCCATGTGTGCTGAAGTGGAAAGGAGTGTCAAAACAGATCAGGCAGAGTGCATAGGGTACCTGGGTTAGTTGGGTCCAGAGAAGTGGGTGGGCCTGGGTCCCTCCTGCCTCTCCTGAACTGCCAGTGGGTAGTGAATGGACTGATAGTAACCACTGAAACAAGTGGGCCTGGAGTGTGCTCCAGTCCGGAAGGGGTAGAACTGAGAAAGGGCTCAGTCATAGGGTTGAGTTCCTGACCATGAACAGATAGAGCACAGGCCAGCAGATGGGGTTCCACTTGAGCTATTCCTCATTAACATCACCGGGATGTGCCTGTCTGGTGGGTCACATGCTGCCACATGTCTACACACACTTGATAACACCTTTCCAGCATGTGTTGCTGCTGGCGCTGGCTCATTAACCTATTCATGTTCAGTTACTATTTTGGTATGTTCCAAAGGGATAGCTGTGTTAGTCTAGTTCAGCAAAACAAACAAGGAGTCCTGTGGCACTTTTAAAGCCTAACAAATTTATTTATCGCATGAGCTTTTGTGGGAGAAAATCCCACTTTGTAAGATGCTTGAAGATGGAGAAGTATAGATGATTGAGAGGAAAATAAATTCAGGGAAGTGTAAGTCATAGAATCAGGGGCCTGCTCAACCCTTCCCCCACTGGGGACCCTCTGGTCCCTCTTGCTGTGGCCCTCCCTGCCTGTCCCCTCCTGCCCACCTGCTAATAGTGCATGTATGCCAATATGTTGATAAATTCCAAAGGGGTAGCCGTGTTAGTCTATTGTAGAAAGACAACAGAGTCTTGTGGCACTTTTAAAGACTAACAGATTTATTAATCGCATGAGCTTTCGTGGGAGAAAATCCCAAGCGTCTGACGAAGTGGGATTTTCTCCCACGAAAGCTCATGCAATTAATAAATCTGTTAGTCTTTAAAAGTGCCACAAGACTCTGTTGAATATGTTGATAGTAAATCACACTGCATGGTGCATGTCATGGTCTATAGTTAAATCCAGAATTTACACACTAACAAATTTTAGTTCCATATTAGCACCACCGTGAAGCCAAATCAATTCCCTGACAGTGTCTCTCTTGTCAAAAATATACTGAACACACATTCAACACATAACACCTTCAGCGTGCTTTACAAACATTTAAATAAATACATTTTGTTATATTTAAAAATGTTAATGTCATTATAAAATGTGTATGAGCTCAACATCAAGGTACTTGTGCTTGGAAGGTTACTTTTTCTTAAGTATATTTTCTGGTTAAAAATAATTCTGTTCATTAATTTTAATCCCACACAGTTTTCTCCTGGCTGTAACATTCCCTTTTAATTGCTTGATCATCACATAGAATCCAAAAAAGGCATAGACCATGATGAGTACTGAAACTAAGGCCCCAAAACACCAAGTGCCCTCCTGAATGCATTCTCTCTGGTACACTATGTACTGCTACTTATCAATTAAGAGCCAAGGGCTGGCTACCCAGGTTCAGAACTTCAGCACATTATACTATAGTCAATTCTGTATTAGAAATGGGGAGGAAAGAACGTAACCCAGAAATACCTTCCTCACACTAGTGATATAACAAAAACTGAAAACAGATTATATTATATAGTATATGCTATACAAATACATTTGGAATTCTGCGAAGCAGTATTCAGAAACAGGAAACTTTTATCTTTATTTATGTGGTTTTGTATTTAAGAAAAGTTCTGTCATATGCACATAGGTTTTAATTACAATTAGTGTCTGATTTGATTTATATAATTATTATTAACATTGCCTATTTAAGGCAACTGTTATACACTGGTACATTAATATATCATAATTTGGTTAGATTATTCAGGCAAGTTTATGATCTTTTAATAGATCTTTACAATATACTCTGAAATATACAGGATTATTAGATTTATCCACAGTAGGCCCACCTGCTTAACCTCTTTCTGAAAATGACACACAAACGGACCCATCATTCCTCTCGCAGGAAATGGAAATACATTTACACTGAAACAATTATAATACATGCTGAGGACATGGTGGAGAAAATTAATGTACATATCTTAATAGATATGATATGTGCAAATATTGGAAAGAACGGAATCAAAACAATGTTTTTAGCTAAAAATCAATTCTCCCCTAAATAAACGTGAAAGCATCCTTGCATTCGATCCATATAAACCACATTCCAAGATATTCCTTTCCCTGTCAGCATCTGTTCAAACTGAGACGTTTTCCATGGAGCAAAAAACAAACTCTCCTTGTTGCATTGAATGCTCAGTCCACTTTAGGCTTTTCTTTTCCTTCTTCCATACCTGAAACCATACGGAGAATAACTTTTAAAACACCCAAGTGAATAAAAAGTGATTATTTAGTAAGAATCCTAATAAATGAATCTTTCTTCTTCTTTGCTAGCAGCCTATGTCACGTTACCTGACCTGCTATGAAAGAAAAGAACATCTACACACCTGAAACCAGCTAGTAATGACCTACCTAACCCTTCCCTTCCTCAGCACTCTTTGTAGAGTCTTAATCAAAATCTGAAGTTATCACACACTCTGCCTCTGACTGCTTCAGGGGAATGAAGCTAATTGTTCCCTGGGGCAACAATTGCTTATATATGAACAGTACAAATAGATTTTATTGTGGCTCCCATTAGATGAAGCTAATCAGCTGAAATTTTTTACAAGTACATTTTCAAAACTATTATTGATAATTCCATTTCAGGGGTTTTTTACTTCCATTGTCAGGGTATGTCTACACTAGGAATGTAAGTTGACCTGTATTATGTTGACTTACAGCCAGTGCAGTACTTAGTGCGGTGGTGCATGTTCACACCACACTCCTTGGGTGGGTGGCACACATCCTCACCAGGGGCACTTCCACTGCCACCAGAGGGGTAGTGTGGGAATTTGAGAGCTCAGTCTTCTTCAATTCCACTGGCAACTCCCTGCCAGGAGCCCAGCTGCCCCACAGGCTCCTGGGCTCTGGGACGGCTGCTTCTCCCCTTCCCTCCATTTCCTGTTCCCCTCAGGGAGCAGGGAAAGCTGCCCAAGGCTTCTTTCTTCCCACCCCTGCTCCAGGCCAGGAGCCAAGCAGAAATTGACATAGCTGCCCGGCTCCCAGAGGAGAGCAGGTGGGGGAGGGCTGCCCAGGTTTCTCCCTCCAGCTCCCAGTGGCTATGTCTACACTTGTTAATTTAAGTCGACTTTAACTAAGTCGACTTAGTTAAGTCGACTTAGTGTGTCTATATTTAAAATTAAAGTCAACTAAAAGGGGAACTTACAAAGTCAACCTAGAGCGTCCACACTGGATGCTCTAGGTTGACTTTGTGGGGCTAGGGGGCCTTGTGCAGGTCCACGGTGGCAGGGGGGGCACCCCTTGTGTGCAATGGGGCAAAGGGGGACAGGGACCCTGGCAGGGCATGTGGGCAGGGTGTGACTGTCTGGATTTAGGTAAGCATTTATGATATTATTGTCTATGGATATCTCATAAATGCTATAATCCATAGGAACTATGTCATGTTTGGTATCAATAGAAAGGTAGTCATTTTCTGGGAATGATTATATAGTTTATGTCTAGGAATTCTATTTGATTAGAAGTTAGGAATTTGATGTTATATCTATACTTTAACTTGTGTCATTCTGGAGGAATGCCTTAGACAGGAGGGTGAGGAACCAGATCTGGCCACCCAACTCTCCAGGGGAGCAGTGGGCAGCTGAGCTCTAGCTGCCCAGTTTTCTTCAATGTCATGGCTCCTGCCGTGAAATTGACAAGACAGCCAACAGCCCACGTAAGGGATGCAGCGTCTGCATAGACAGCGCACCCCGCTAACTACACTGACATAAGACTTACGTCTTTTGTGGAAGTGGAGATACGATGTCAGTGTAGTAGGGTACTTACATCCAGCAGGAGGAAGGCTGTAATGTTGACACTGATTTAATTAGGTTGACGTAAGTGGCCTTATGTTGACCTAACTGTGTAATGTAGACCAGCCCTCAGATTTAAAAATAAAACATAAGCAGAAGTCATTTTTCCTGACAGCGCACAAAGAATCAATTGCTGCTAATCAGGTTTTTTCCTCATTAATGTCCATTCCCTTTAGTAATCTACGTAGTATGAGCACAGTATATTTTCTCTTTAGAAGATTTGTCCTTGCTCCACAACTGCTCTCTGTTGGCTGGGTTGAAAGGAAACTGGGTTGGACAAGAGGTTGTTCTCCTGGTGGTGAAAAGTCAACACTTTCAGATGTTTGTTCCTGGGCAATTAATTTATTATTAGATTCTAGCCCCCCTGTTTCCCCCCTGCAAAAGTGTAGTTCTTTTGTCTATTTTGCTTCTTCTGACTTAATTTCCCTGCCCAACAAATCAAAGATAATCTGAAAATATTTCTTTTTGAGGTTTCCTGGACTGTTGCAAATTGCAAAAGAAAGATTTCTCAGGATTAAATGGTGATGGGAAGTAATTTTGAAAGCAGCAAAAGGGAATCCAACCACAGATGATATTCTTTACTAATGGAATATGTGCACAGATGTTAGTTCTTCCCATGGACTTGTCTGAAAAGGCACCTTTTAGTACCCAGATAGGGAGCAGGAGAAAGGCATCTACAGAGGAGCCTTTACTGAAAGAAGCAATATGGTAACCAATGGCTATGTCTACACTGGCAAGTTAGTTCGAATTAAGGAAGCTTAATTCAAACTAACTAAAGCCATGGCTACACTAGGCTTTAATTAGTTCGAATTAAGGGCTTCCTTAATTCGAACTAATAAATTCGAATATGCTATTCGAACTAAGGGTTAATTCGAACTAGTTAGTTCGAATTAACCAATGTGGCCACGTTAGTTCGAACTAATTGCTTAGTTTGAACTAACCGGCCCATTGAACTCAATGCAATTCGCTAATTCAAACTACATTTTTCTATTTCGAATTAAGTTAATTCGAACTAACTAAAATTAGTTTGAATAAGTTAGTTCGAATTAACTAATTCGAGCTACCTTTGGCAAGTGTAGACATAGCCAATGACTCTGGACATTGCCAGCAATCTGAAAACAATCGACTGTATATTTTTGGTTTACCAGCAACAATGGGATAGCCATCGTCAAAGGTTTAAAAACAAAACAAATATGCTGGCTCCAAATGAGCACTATTGGCTTAAGAATCTACTTTTCCAGAGCCAATCTCGGGTCCCTTGTGTCCTCTGCTATGAGGAATTTATTCAGTGGTTCTAATTAAAGCATTGTATTTGTCTTTTTAAAGGCGCCCATCTCCTTTCTTCTTCCATTCTATTGCAGATGAATCAATTAGTTTGGCAGGACTGCAGGTATCTTCAACACTCAGAGTAGACAGTAGGCTGGTGAAAGGTCAAATTTTTCCTTCCCTGTCATGTTGTGGTATAGGCTGGATAAATTAACTACACAATTGTTTTGTAAGTACTGGTTTTTTTTTCTTAATCCACCTCCGGAGGAAAAGGAAAACAGAAAAAAATGAAACCTTCTCAAGTCAGATTCTTTTCATTTGAAAGCCCGTTTTAATGGTTTGGTTCCCAAATAATTTTTCTTCAACTCGTACATATAATTGTTATTTTACATTTTTAATGTTTGTGGGTGTTTCTATCATACACTTTGGGTCTGATTTATATACTATGCTTCATACATGGCAATATAGGAAGTGACTCATGCATTTGCTGGCTTGCATGTCTTGAACCAAAAGAAATTGAGTCCCTGTCTCCTAACCAATTGGGGAGAGTAGTTAAAAGTCTTGCTGAGACAATGGTAACATTAACCTCAATTCTCCTTGGATGAATAACCAAAGGAGCTAGAGTTTCTATTATACATACTGTGAAACAGTGAGAGAGATTTTCTTTTAACTACTTGTTTGTGGATTCAATGAGAACATGTACTTCTTCATAACATTATTATTATGTTTTTAATTTTATGGAATTTATAGACACTGAAGCCTTTTTGATGTCCTTTTAAAAAAAGTTTCTTTCCTATATTACCAGATGAAAAGGTAAGTGGTTTAGATAGACACAAACAGGAAACTGAATGACTGGCTCAGGACCAGTCTTGAATACACTACCAAATGACCAGAGGGTCTATAGTAGAGAAAAGAGGTGCCTGATGACTAAACTGTAATATTGAACAGGAACAAATGAAATGTAGGTTTTGACCCTCATTTCAGGTTCCCAATAGAATTTACAAGTGATATTCTGGCCCCACTGATGTTAATGACAAAATGTCCATTGACTTAATTGGGGGCAAGGCTTTCACCTGATTTGCTGCAGTTCCAACATGATGTTTCAGAAGACCATATGTGAGGGGGCACATCTCTCTCTTGTGAAGAGGAGCTCTTATGGGCTCAGCCAGCACTAAACCAGGTGCACAGGGTTTGCTGTGCTTGAGGGAAGACGCTTAGAGAAGTCTTCCACAGGAAGGAGTGGTGGGAAGTCTCTGCTGACTATGGGGACAGAGCAGCAAAGGGTGCGTCTACACTTACAAATTAAGTCGACTTAAGTTTGCTTAAGTCGACTTAATTTAATCTGCGTCTACAGTACATTTTCCTTAAATCAACTTAAGCAGCATCTTAAATCGACTTAAGGAAAATTAAAGTCAACTTTATAAAACCTAGAATAAAGTCGACTTTACTGGCAGATTAGCCCTAAGTCGACTTTAAGTCAACTTAAAGGGCTCCAGGGCTCCCCCACTGCCCTCCCTGCCAGGGAGGCTGGCTCAGCCAGAGCCTGGCATCCTCCCCCCGCCCCCAGGGCAGGACAGAGCCCAGCCCACCCTGCTCCTGTGCCCTGCCAGTGTCCCTGTCCTGCTCAGCCCCCATTGTACCCAGGTATAATGGGGCAAATGCTGAGCCCCCTGGCACTTGGCAAGGGGTGCCCCCCCCTGCCACGATGGACCAGTCCCAGGTCCACCTAGCTCCTACAAGTCAACTTAGGCATCCAGTGTGGACTCTCTAAGTCCATTTGGCAAGGTCCCCTTTAAGTCGACTTAATTTTTGAGTGTAGACATGCTAAGTCGACTTATTTTGCCAAGTGTAGACATAGCCAAAGAGGAAAATACTTGCAGATCTTGCTGCCTGTGAGATTGTATGAATCAGGTATAAAGTGGGGTAACCCAAAAAAGGGGATGGAGGCAGGCCCTAACTCTGATCAAGAACACTATACCTGCAGATGACATAAACTCCAAAGAGGTGACCAAAAAATTGCCTAGAAGACTGAGTGCCTCTGTCTTTCTTCTTCTTTTTGGACTCTTGATTCTCCCTGACTCACAGAAAGGAAAGAAAAAAGGACATTTTTTGTTTGGTGAATACCTTGTGTGCCACAGACAGGAGAAGAGCTCTGAAAGTAGCTCAAATCATGGTCTGCTGAGCTTGGGGTGTGGGTACTTTCATTTGGATAGTTGGGGAGTAGGGAGGGAGAGAGAATTTATAACAGTTATACATGAGGAATCCACTTTTTAGTTTTGTGCCTCTCATTTTATAAGCCTAGTTGCTAGTGACTGGTAATCCAAATAGGATAGAGATTTTGATTCTCTAGAAGTTTTGCAGCATTGTTCTCTATTATCCCTTTTATTTGGACTCTCTGGTCTGGACATATTTAATTTTAATTAGATAAATGGATTTATAAACTGATGAGTACCTTATGTCTGAAAATGTCTTTAAAAATAATCCTCTTCCTAACCTCAAACTTAAAAATAAGGTCATTTCCACAGAATGGATATTATTCTAGCTAGATTTTACTGGTTCCTCAGCTAATAAAACAAAGTGGGTAGTAAATCTTTCAGATAATTGCCAACAGCTCTTAAATTAATGTTAGAAGTTATAACAATGAATAAATATTCATAGCTACTCATGTTATCTGGCAGAGATTTCATTCATTTGACTTTTTTGATGAGGAAGAGAGACATGTTACAATGAAATTTTGTCAATTTCCCTGTGTTTTAATTCCAAAACGTCCATTGACTTAAATGAGAGCAGGATCAAACTCCAAAGAGTGTAAATCCATTGGTCAGTGCACAAGAAAACAATACTTACATTTTTGTGTATCCCAAATGTAGTTATTCAGGACCTCTCCCAGCAAGTAGAAAATGTTAAGTATTATAGTGACAGTTGCAAAGAAGATTACTTTGGCACCTGGGCTGAGATGATCCAGGAGAGGATACACCCAGACCCCTGTTACTTGATGGATCCAGTATACCCTAAATTGGAATCAAAAGAAGACTGGTTTTAAAGCAGGTTGTGCTACAATGTTTTACTCTGACCTACCAATGAATCAATGTTCCCAAAGGACTGCAACTTGCAATTGAATGTTTGATTCTCAGGATCAACTGAGATGATGTCCTCCTGAAACAGGGGTGGAAAGATGATGAAACTAAAATAGTTTTACAAGAATACTGTTACTCATTTTGACCTCAGTGGTTAGACCTGAAAATTGGCTATTAGGTTCTTTCTGTTAGGAGGAGCAATTGAGGATAGACCAGGTATTTCTTTTACGCAGTCCTGCTTATTTACAAAGACTGTATAAAGTCCCATTTCCTTGAATACAAGAGGCATAAACCAACAAAAGATAAGTAGGTAGTCCTGTGGCACTTTTAAAGACAAACAAATTTATTTTTCACATGAGCTTTCGTGGGTGAAGTCCTACTTCACCCACGAAAGCTCATGCAATAAATAAATGTGCTACTCTTTAAAAGTGCCATAGGACTCCTTGCTTATTGTGCTGAATTGGACTAACACAGCTACCCCTTTGGAACTTGTCAACAGAAGATAGTTTCTTTGCTTTCAGTTCCAAGCCCTTCAGCCAGCACCTTACCTGAAAATACTTTTAGCTTCCTTTTACCCTCTCCAATGTCATGCTACCAGGGCATTTGCTCCTTTAGGCTATGTCTACACTTGTAAAGTTAAGTCGACCTTGTTAAGTCAACTTAACAGCGTGGCTACACTTTAAGTTGACTTAAGTCGACTTCATTAAGTCGACTTAACAGTAGACATCGTCGTCCACACTGGCTTTAAGTTGACTTAAGAAGTCTACTTAAGGCTTAAGTCGACCTTCAGAGGTGGTGTTATTAAGTTGACTTAAGCTGTTATTAAGTCGACTTAAAGAAGCACTTAAGTCGACTTAATAAAAGCCCAGTGTGGATGCGGCTTTGTGTAGGTCGACTTAAGCGTCCTTAAGTTGACCTAAGTTGCCAGTGCAGACGCACCTTTAGTGTGTTTCTGCTGCTCCTCTCAAACGCAAAGAAACATATAGCTCTTCCAATAAATGTCCCAGCCCCTCCATGTACAATATCAGTCCCAAGGGAAACCCTGGAGTTACATAATTCAGCTTCCAATTGACCCTTGCTATGTGTTTATGTTTTGGATGGTGTCTTCTATTGTTTCAGCTATCTAGTTCCAAAAAGGAGCTTAACTGTTTATTCTAAATGAAAGGTGGTGGTTACATCCACCAATTTCAGTGAAGTTTTGCTCAAACCTCAAAACACTCATGAGTTGTTGGATAGGTTCTCAGAAGAGACAAGGTGGGTAGCTATAGTCTGTTGTGAGAAAGACAAGCTTCGAGCCACACAGAGCTCTTTCTCAAGTCTGGGAAAGGAATTCAGACCATGACAGCAAAATGCAAGATAGAACAGATTGTTTAGCATAAGTAGTTTGCATATAGGGACCATTCAAGGTAGAGATGCTCAGCATTCATTGGCAATTCAGGTGGTTCGTTTCTTGATCCAAGAGACAGAGTATGGCAATCTTAGTACAATTTCCAAAGAACATTACTGAAGTATGTGGCTTTTCCTCAGGGTATTATTGTGACAAATGGGAGGGTGCTGTGTGGTGAATGGTGATCTGCACCCCAAAAAGGAACAGGCAGTTTTAGCATTACCTCCCCCCCTCCCCCACCATTCAGAAGACCAATGACTGCAAGTCATTAAGAGTGCATGGTCTAATTGCCAAACAATGGAGCAGCCATCATGGGGGCACTCCTTAGATGGCTGGACTGGTTGACTGGGGGAAAAAACATTTGAAGGAAAGGGAAGATGACACACCTATGCCCTTTTAACCAAAGTTAGAGATAAAAAGTAATTGGGCTCAGGTGCACACAAGGACAGCAGGGCTCTGAGAAAAGGGATCCTTATGAAAAGGAGAGGGAATGAACTGATGATAGGGAGAGTTGCTCAGTGGAAGGCATTAGTTCTCTTCTATTCCTGTAACTCCAGAGGGAAGCCCATCTGACTTAACTTGTAGGGAAGCACAAGTTTAGATGAGAGTAAACGTTCACCTAGACTTGTCATGGATCATCTGCCCTTTATGGGGCATTAAGGCCCACCCTGTGTGTGACTGCCTTATGAAGTCCGCACTTGGGGTAGCTGCCTGCCCCAGGTGGCTGATTGGTAAATAATAAACATTATCTAAGATCAGTTAGGGGGATAAACTCCTGGGGGAAGAGGAGCTCCTAAGATCAAGAAACCTAGAGGGTGACCTCTCCAAGGAACATATCAAAATAGGGACCCTGTATGAGGCGCTTCTAGGCTATGTTTACACTTTCACTTTTAAGTCGACTTTAACTAAGTTGACTTAGTGTGTCTACAGTTAAAATTAAAGTCGACTTAAAGGGGAACTTACAAAGTTGATCTAGAGCGTCCACACTGGATGCTCTAGGTTGACATTGTGGGGCTAGGGGGACCTTGGGCAGGTCCACGGTGGCGGCGGGGGGGCACCCCTTGTGTGCAATGGGACAAAGGGGGACAGGGACCCTGGCAGGGCATGTGGGCAGGGTGTGATGCTGTCTGGATTTAGGGAAGCATTTATGATATTATTTTCTATTCATATATCCTAAATGCTCTATAATCCATAGGAGCTATGTCATGTTTGGTATCAATAGAAAGGTAGTAATTTGCTGGGAATGATTATATAGTTTATGTCTAGGAATTCTATTTGGATTAGAAGTTAGTTTAGTTAGGAATTTGGTGTTCTATCTTTACTTTAACTTGTGTGATTTTATGGAAATGTCTGAGAGAGGCGGGTGTGTCAAACCATTGTGTCCCTTAATTTTAATTAAGTCGACCTTATTTTCCTTAAGTTTACTTAAGCAGCTTGCTTAAGTTGACTTAATTTACCAGTGTAGACGCAGCCCTAGAGAGGGGAGCTTCACTGTCACAGGACTATAATTGTCAGGCATCCGAGAGGGCCTGATCTCAGTCAGCAGGTCTCTTAGGCTATGTCTACACTTGTTAATTTAAGTCAACTCAGCATGTCTACACTAAAAAATTAAGTCGACTTAAAGGGGACCCTGCCAAATGAACTTAGAGTGTCCACACTGGACACCTAAGTCGACTTGTAGGGACTAGGTGGACCTGGGACTGGTCCACAATGGCGGGGGTGGGGGCGGTGGCACCCCTTGCCAAGTGCCAGGAGACTCAGCATTTGCCCCATTGTACCTGGGTACAATGGGGGCTGAGCAGGACAGGGACACTGGCAGGGCATAGGAGCAGGGTGGGCGGGCTCTGTCCTGCCCTGGGGGTGGGGCGGACGGGACACACCAGGCTCTGGCTATGCCAGCCACCCTGGCAGGGAGGGCAGTGGGGGAGCCCTGGAGCCCTTTAAGTCGAGTTAAAGTCAATTTAGGGCTAATCTGCCAGTAAAGTCGACTTTATACTAGGTTTTATAAAGTCGACTTTAATTTTCCTTAAGTCGACTTAAGATGCTGCTTAAATCGACTTATGGAAATGTAGTGTAGATGCAGATTAAATTAAGTCGACTTCAGCAAGATTTAGAGAGGCTTTTGGGCACTACATCTCTGGTCACGTGCTCTTGAAGGAAGATGCAGATGTCCTGTTAAATTTGCATGGTAATAAATGATTGGGTCATTGTACCCAGATCCCAGTCGTGAAGAGTGAGAGAACTGCAAAATGCCACCCCAGACTAATTCCAAAGGGGTAGCTTTGTTAGTCTAGTTCAGCAAAACAAACAAGGAGTCTGGTGGCACTTTTAAAGACTAACAAATTTTTTGTATGAGCTTAGAGGCCTAACCCCTGATAGGATTCACTTAGACACCAGAAATCGGATGGAGGTGCAATTGGCTTCCATAAACTGTGACAATTACTATTAGCCAATTTCCTCAAATCTTTCTCTTTTGTTATGCATGCTCATACCTATGGCGGCTTGGATGGTTCCCCAGCTGCTTCTGGAGATTCAGGCATCAGGAATGCTCCTTATCACTTATGCTTATGATACTTTCTTTCAGTTGCAGAACTCACCACCAGCCCTGTCCCTAGGAGGGGGCAAATGGGATGACTGTCCTGGGCCCCATGGTTTCGCAGACCATACGCTGCCCCCCCCCCCTGCATGGTCTCCCTCCCCTGCTCTGCTGCCTTCAGCAGCAAGCCAAAGGCAAGGGGCAGGGAAGCAGAGCCCACCCTCTGGGCCTGCCCACCCCCCCTCTGGTGGCAGAGTGGGCTAGTCCAGGGGTGGGGCAGGGAAGTGGAGCGAGAAGGAGACATGGACCCCGCACAGGCTGATTGGCCCTGGGCCCTGCCCCGCCCAGCGGAATGGCCCTGCTCACCACGCTCATCAATGCTTTTGTAACCTTAAGGATGGGTTATGGAAATACCTTCTACAGCTTGGGAGAGTAGAGATGGTGTTCAGATTGTGCATGGATTAAAGTTCTGGGAAATGCCTTGCAGAAACTGCAAAAACTCTCAATTCTAAATTCACTGGGTGAAATTCTAGGAGCCTGTATTATGCATCTAGCCATATCAGATGATGACAATGGACCTCTCTTCTTTAAAAAAAAAAATCTGAGTTCCCTACAACTCCAGGGGTTCTCCTTTGCCTTGGTCCTATATATGGTTATCATAGCCTCCTTCAGCTACTTGTTACAAAAACATTAATTATAAATCAAATCCCAAATAGCTAGAAACTTCATGTAGAAATTAAAATGTTGGCAGTAGGCTAAGCTGTCAGAGAACTGACTCTCTGAAAGAGTCCACATATGAAAAATTCTCTCCATACTTGTTGATAGTTTGTATCCTACAGATCTTATGCTGTGCTAGAGTGTACCTGTGAAAAGGTAAAAGTAATGAAGACTGTAAATGTCTAATAGGTCCTAACTGGTCACGTGGGTGCTGGGGGGTAGAATATAAAAAGAAAGGGAGCTACAGTCAAAAGAGAATGGTATGTCTTTTCTCCTTTTGACTGACTCAATGCAGGGAAACACTATGGAAATTATTGCTCAGTATTTTTTCTTCAGTTGATTTGCTTTTGTTCTGTGGACAATAAAGCAAGCCGCGAGGAATAGGCTTTAAAAAACTAATAAAACGCCTGAAGCTTTATTTCCCTTCCCTGGCTCCTGAAACCGCCCACCATTTTACAGCACCTTTACAGGAGGACTAATCAAAGGGGTCTTTGATCTGCTGCTGTGCCTTTGAGTGATTGGTTCATGAACCAAGCAGAAGTGACATTTACTAGGATGAATTTAGTTTGGACACCACAAATATTGTCCAAATCCCACTGAGTCACTAAAAAATTCCTGAATGTCATCTGTAGCTTGTTGACTGTAGCATCATTGTTTATGTTCCAGAAGTTTTACTCTTTGCTGGCCAAAATGGTGTACTGTTCAGTGGTTTAACACATCGTGGTGGATTACAAGCTATGCTTCCAATTTAGCTGTTATGGGCTAGATCTACAAAGGTATTTCAGGTGCACATCATTAGGTGTCATTGACATTTTGAAAACCACCATTTGGCTGCCATCTAATCTCTTAGACTATGTCTACACTGGCAAGATAGTTCGAATTAAGGAAGCTTAATTCAAACTAATTTAAGCCTTGGCCACACTAGGCTTTCATTAGTTCGAATTAAGGGCTTCCTTAATTCGAACTAATACATTCGATTATACCTTTCGAACTAACCCTTAATTCGAACTAGTTAGTTCAAATTAAGTCAATGTGGCCATGTTAGTTCGAACTAACTGCTTAGTTCGAACTAACCGGCACATTGAGTTAATGCAACTGACTAATTCGAACTAAGCAAGTGCCCTGCACGGCACTTGCTTAGTTCGAACTAAAATTCCAGTGAATTAGTTGGTTCGAATTAACTAATTCAAACTAACTTTGGTAAGTGCAGAGATAGCCTTAGATGGCTACATTTTTTCTGGCAGGCATAGACAAAGCTGGCTAAATCTTGATGCTACCTCACGACAAACAAACTGCTTGGAGCTCTAACTCACACTCACATGCTGGCAGCCTTCTTTAATTAAGTACTCCCTTGACTATTACAGCTGTGGGACTTGATCTCCTAGGTGCTCAGAGCATGTCTACAGGATTGGGGCTCGCACAGGATATGCCTATCCTAGAACAGCCACAGATCTGGTGGTTATAGCACTTACCTGGTACATGAGAGATTTAGGTTTGACTCTCCAGTCTGCTTGATTTGACAAGGAGATGTGAACCCACATCTCCCAGGTGAGTGCCTCAGTCAGTAGATCATTGAGTATTCTGGGCTGGGTCTCTCCTTTTAGAGCAGTTCTAATTTGTATATATAGATATTGATTGCAGCAAGGACTTGAACCTGAGTCTCCCATGTCCAGAGGCTGCCCTCGCCATGTAGCTATAGAGTTGTGCTCTCTCTGGTCCAATGACTATTTAATTATTTATATAAAGCCACCTCAGCATACCCAGTAGCACAGTTGCTTATGCACTCAACATGGAAAGTGGGAGATGTGGGTTCAAAGTTGTGCTTACAATCAGATGAAGCTGCAGCTGGAACTGGTGAGTACCTTAACCATGGAGTTATAGACTGGACTGGAGTGGGGGTGTTTTTTCTTGCAAAATAAGGACTGACTTAGCTTAGGTGCCTGATTCCAGGAGGGTTCACAGCAGAGAATCTCAAATGGAGGGAAGGGTTTTCCTTCAGCCTGTCAGATACCTAAGGTCCAGATCCGTAGCAATGAGGCGCCTATATACCTTTTTGAATTTGGGCCCTTTCCTCCACATTTCACTCCTGGCTAGCATTGGTAGCTCTGTGTTCAGCTTATTGGCTTCTAAGAATTCCCTTCTTCCACACTTAACTCTTCCATGCATTATATGGGGAGTCTGGGCATGTAACTCAGGGCTGCGGATTCTACCAGGTGGCAGAGTCCTGTGAGTTATGGGTTGCTACAATCAACATTGCAATGCCCAACTCCACTTTATGTGTCTGTCCCTCGATCAACACAACAAGGTCACTAACAGGAACTAAGATGATAAGAACAAGATAAAAGAAATGCTGCTTAAGAAACAAAGTTCAAAAGCACCCCTGGCTAGCCATCCTGATCTCTTCTATGCTAGAACTACTAATGTTATACTTCTTTCCATTGAGCAATGACACAGCAAGTATTCCTACATTGTCTATATTGCACATGTGAATTGCAAAAGTCGGTCTGCTACCATGGAAACATTACCTGATGTCCTTTGTTAGTTTGTATTCAAGTAGGAACGAACTCACTAACTCAACACCACACAATAAAGGGCTGATCAACCGTAGGTATAAGTCTTCGATACAAGCCTACTGATTATTAACTTTAATGAATGCCTTCAACACAGCAATTCCAGCCATCATTATTTTTGTTCAGCCTCATTATTAGATAGGCACGGGGGAACATGCATTAAGACACACTTTGGACTACAAAGCCAGAGCCAATTTAAGACCCTACTATTGTAGCTGTTTTTTAAAAAGTTGCTGGTTGAGATATAAATATATTGGGGGGCTGAGTAGGGGTGTAGAGAGTAGTAATAAACTAAAACTGGACCAGTGAACTTTGCAGTAGACAAAGTCAATTTAGTCTTAAAATACACCCTTAGGTGAAAACTTCATTAAATAGTTTATATGGATTCTGCAATGTTTAACATTTGGGGTTTTTTTTAATCAGTAAAAGTCCAAAAGCTTAGAATCTCTGCTCTCCCTTTGATTGTGTGACAGCACATGTATCTTTCCTACTACACAACAGTGAGAAGATTATTTTTGAAGATGACAATCCCATAGATCCCAGATACCTGCCATTATTACTGAGCTCAGCTGGTTGAAAAGACAGTTCTTGCAAGATATTTGTCACTACTTTATAAGGAAAATTTGCAAATTTTGAACTTTTTCAATCTGCTCAGTAGCTTGTTTGAAAACTAGAAAATAAAAAAGAGAAAAATGTAGCCTTTCTCTAATAAACTATTTTTTTGGAGGGTGCGACCAGATCTATTCAGTGGCTCAAAAAAATTGAGTGTTAGCTGTTTTTTTGTTTTTTGTTTTTACTGCTACTATTGTTAACCCTCTGTTTCCCTCCTGTCAAAATACTGATCCTTCCTCTCTGGCATTTTTCTAGCATATGTATTAAAAAGCAAGCCTGCTTGAGGAAGTGGAAGATGTATTGGGGAAATCTGTACTTCTGTTATGTCTAGTATTAACTGAAGTAAACCAACTAAGCCGAAGCATGGAGAGGGAGGGCACGCTGACATTCTGCACATATCTACTTGAAAAAAATTCTCGACATGTTCAGTGATGTAATATCTTAAATAACACACATTCCCTGAAAAAGAGCTCTGTGTAAGCTCACAAGCGTGTCTGTCTCACTACCAGAAGTTGGTCCAACAAAAGATATTACCTCCCCAACCTTGTCCGTCTAATATCCTGGGTCCGACAGGGCTACAACAACACTGCCAATTGTGGAATGCCTCCCAAAGGAGGTGAGGGAGTTGTACCAGCTGAGTCATTCAAAGCTGGAATGAATGAATCACTTGAGGGTATAGGGTAGGGAACAACCCTGCACTTTCAGGGGCATGAACTCTGACTAGACCCAAGTTCTATGATGCAGGGTAAACAGACTGACCGAGAGCCACTAGTGATTTTAGCCAAAAATGTGTTTTTGGCAAATCTGGAACTTGATCTGGTGACATGCTGCTTGCTCTGAATTCAGGGGGAACTGTAGGTGCGCAACACCTCCCAGGTGTTATTACAGCTCTACTAGCATTAAACTCCTAACCTAACAAACTTAGATTGATTAAGAAATTTCAAATTCTGTAAAGTTTAGAAAATGCTTTTTAAACACAATTCTCATGTTTGTCTGGTTTTTAGGTGTACTGACTCCTTTGCTATCATTGGCTATGTCTACACTTGGCCAAATAAGTCGACTTAACATGTCTACACTCAAAAATTAAGTTGACTTAAAGGGGACCCTGCCAAATCGACTTAGAGAGTCCACACTAGATGCCTAGGTCGACTTGTAGGGACTAGGTGGACCTGGGATTGGTCCACGGTGGCAGGGGGGGGCATCCCTTGCCAAGTGCCGGGGGCTCAGCATTTGCCCCATTGTACCTGGATACAATGGGGGCTGAGCAGGACAGGGACACTGGCAGGGCATAGGAGCAGGGTGGGCAGGGCTCTGTCCTGCCCTGGGTGGGGGCGGGCATACCAGGCTCTGGCTGTGCCAGCCACCCTGGCAGGGAGGGCAGAGCCCTAGAGCCCTTTAAATCGACTTAAAGTTGATTTAGGGCTAATCTGCATCTACACTGGCTAAGTCGACTTAATAAAGTCAACATTATACTAGGTTTCATAAAGTCGACTTTAATTTTCCTTAAATTGACTTAAGCTGCTGCTTAAGTCAATTTATGGAAATGAAGTGTAGACGCAGATTAAATTAAGTCGATTTAAGCAAGCTTAAGTCGACTTAATTTGCAAGTGTAGACGCACCCATTGTGTTGTGGGGTGCAACACATCCTTGTGGGAACAAAACACAGTGGCTTGGGTGTTTTGAAAAGACAGTTTCCGGAGAACTGCAGCTGCAGATTATGTTTCCTAGTGGGCAACAATAAGATGAGGTAGTGATAGCACCTTTCGTGAGGCGCAAAGCATAATAGCTTCATTTTTAAATAGGGATAGTTCTACTGAGGTGGCCTCCAAAGGCTTATTAGCAGGTATTTGCTGTCAAGTTACAATTCTGGTAATAAACAATAGATCTTCAGCCATGTTTTCTTCAGGTGATTGTACAAAGAAGCAGAGTGTACTATTTAGGCATGACAAGGTGGCTGAAATAACATCCCTTATTGGATTCGCTTCTGTGGGTGTGAAAGACAGGCTTGAAAGAGAGAAGGACAATGTCTCTCATCCACAGAAGTTGGTCCAAGAGGAGAGATGATCTCATCCACCTTGTCTCTCTAATATCCTGGAGCCTACAAAGCCGCAACAACATTGCCTACATACTATTTAGGCACGTCATCTGAGATATTATTATTATTAATCTGCCAAACCCCCTGAAGTTGTGGGGAACATCATGCACCTAGAAGAGTGAGGAACAGCATGGCAGATATGCCAGACCTGTACAGATGATAAAATCAATTCATATTGATCCATACTGATTTCTTCCTTCCTGTTATTTTGGAAGAAAGTAGCGTGAACTTCTGTGCACGTGGGATTTAAAAATAAAGGTTGGCAGTAGTGAATGGAAGTATAGAACAGCATGTTTGTTGAAGATAAAACTCACTAGTATGGGAGGTGCGAGATACATGAGAACATGTGGGATGCCTAGGATAGTGAATGTAAATTTAATTTTTCTTTTGCATATATCAAACACTAATTATTTTGATTTATTATCACACCTATGCAAACTCTAGAAACTTACTTTTTTTTTAAAATGCATATAACCTGCCCACAACATATTATATTCTGCAAACTTCCCTCCTTCCCTTATCGAATTAACAGACTCTCCTAACACCAGCTTTAAGAAAATTAATATGTTTTTTTTAAATAAATTGGGATGGACTTGCACAGCCTGCATTGTTTTTATTAAACAGTGAAAGAAGGAAGTAAGTTCAGTCCTGGCACAGGTGGGGCAACTCCCACTGGAAGTGAATGTAGGAGCCAGAGTACTAATCAAGTGCTTTACTCCCAGACATCTACTCCAACATGACTAAAGTTCAGTCACATCATTGGGAGTGGCATCCAGTCTATCTCAACCACAGAAGGAACAAAAAGATCTTTTGACAATACCTCTCTGGCTTTGTTTCTTCTTTGGCACATATAGCTTAGACACTATTTGCCTTGCCATGAGATCATGCTTGCTGCAAGGAGCAAAACATATCTTGCTATGTTATCTGCCTTAACATTACCTCAGGTTGGTGAATTCTAGTTACTAATTGTGGGCATACACTTGCTAAAGGAGGCAGATATAATCCTTGTCAAATTTTCTGGGTGCTCCTTCCAGCCTACCAATATCACTTCAGTTCTGTTTGGATTGATTTGAACCCAGTGATCCCTGATCTACAGCCAGACACTGGATAGACTGTTCAATAGTACTTAACTGCCCAGGGAGAGATGGGTTGTTATCAGCAGGAAGCCACATAACAGACCAAGCTTGCTCACTAGCCCTCCCAATGAACTTGTATATGCCAGGAGTGTTCAAGGAAACAAAGTGCAATTCAACAGAATTCCACATGAGAGTCATTAGAGAGAGAAGCAATTGCCTCAGACTCTCTTTTGGGAATGCTCAGCAAAGGAAGAAATGGAGTTTGCTGAGAACAGCCCTATCCACTCTTGGTACAGTCAGTAAATAAATCAATAATGGATTGGAGAGTATGCTTATAAAACCAGGGGATGACACCAAGCTTGGATGGGAACTGGAGGACAGGATTAGAATTCAAAATGACCTTGACACAGTAAGGAATTTGGTCAGAAATCAACATGATGAAATTCAATAAAGACAAATGCAAAATTCTAAGCTTAGTAAGGAAAAAAATCAAACACACAACTCAAAAGGTGGAATAACTGGTGAGGCAGTAATGCTGCTTAAAAGGAGTTAGAGGGGATCACAAATTGAATATAAGCCACAGTATGACGCAGTTGCAAAGAAGGCTAATATTCTGGTATGTATTAATAGGAGTGCCCTATGTAAGACGCGACAATTACTTGTCCTGCTCTGTTTGCAATGGTGAGGTCTCAGCTGAAGTGCTGTGATCAGTTCTGGGCACCATACTCTAGGAAAGATATGGACAAATTTGAGAGCCCAAAGGAGAGCAACAAAAATGATAACAGAGTTAGGAAACCTGACCTATGAGGAAAGGTTAAAAACACTGGGCAGATTTAGTCTTGACTGAGTCACGGAAACCGAGCGAGGATCTGATAACAGCCTTGAAATATGTTCAGGGCTGCTATAAATGGGGAGTGATCAATTGTTCTCCATGTCCACTGAGGTAGGACAAGAAGCAAACAGCTTAGTCTGCAGCAAGGGAGTTTGAGGTTGGCTCCCAGGAAAAAGTTTTCTAATTACAAGGATTGTTAAGCCCTGGAATAGGCTTCCAAGGGAGGTTGTGAAATTCCCTTCACAGGAGGATGTTAAGAGTATGGCAGACCAATGCTTTTCAGGGCTGGTCTATCAAAAAAACAAGGGCTATGTCTACACTTACTGAAGTTAGTTCGAATGAATTAATTCGAACTAACTAATTCGAACTAATTTTAGTTAGTTCGAATTAACTTAATTCGAACTAGAAAAATTTATTTTGAACTAAGCAAGTGCCATTCATGGCACTTGCTTAGTTCGAATTAGCGAATTGCATTGAGTTCAATGGGCCGGTTAGTTCGAACTAAGCAATTAGTTTGAACTAACATGGCCACATTGGTTAATTCGAACTAACTAGTTCGAATTAACCCTTAGTTTGAGTAGCATATTCAAATTTATTAGTTCAAATTAAGGAAGCCCTTAATTCGAACTAATGAAAGCCTAGTGTAGTCATGGCTTTAGTTAGTTCAAATTAAGCTTCCTTAATTCAAACTAACTTGCCAGTGTAGACGTAGCCAAGGAGTCCTGTGGCACTTTTAAAGACTAACACATTTATCACATGAGCTTTCATGGGAGAAAATCCCACTTCATCAGATGCTCTGAAGATGGTCCTGCCTCACAACAGGAAGCTGGACTAGACACCTACTTAAAGTATCTTTCTAGGCCTTCACTGCTATGAATGTCACCTAAATGATCAACAATGCTGAAGAGAAGCAATTGAGGAAAGGGAGCCAGTGTGATTTAATGGAGAGGGTAACTAACTCAGACTAATGAGCACTAGGTTCCATTCCCAAATCTACCACTGCTTTGAGGTATGACCTTGGGCACCTCACTTCCTTCCCTATGCCTCAGTTTCCCTGAGCTGTAAAATGGAGATTCTAATACTGACTTCTGCAAAGCACTTTGAGCTCTATGGGTGAAATGGACTGAGCATTATTATGATAGCACTGAAATATGTAGGCAGGAGTAATAAGATGGATGTATAGTAGTGTATGGCTCTTAATGCAAAATTGGTTTCCTCTGTGTTCCCTGTCCTGCACCTTTTCTTTTACCTTGTGATCATAGATGCAGATGCCTGTTTTGTGTAGGATCAAGCCCTATACACTATTCTTAGTTGTTGTTTTAAGAAATAAGTTACCTCGTATTTGGAATGATAAGTACATACCGTGCAATTCCAATTTCCGTCAGACTCTTTACACATATAAATGGAATGAAAACAACTGATATGGAGGATGTGATGTGATAGAAGCTTCAAGATAATGTATCCCCTAGCACCTTGAGTCAGCATCAATTTATGTTTGCAACTCACTCGAGAAAAAAAATAAACACATGTAAAACAATTTTTTCATACTGGTTTTTTAACACTCTTAAAAAGCTCTTAAGACACTGCTTGAATTTATTTCCACTTATACAAGTGGACGGCTTCAACTGTTCCATTCCTGTGGAATAATTTTCCATGGATCTCCTCTCATGATTTTCACAGATTCAGAGACTCCAAGGCCAGAAGGGACTGTTTTGGAAAAAAGATTTAATATTAAATCAGACAATTGATCCATTATGTCTGATACCCTGCTACTGTGTGGTGTTCAGAGGAAAGTGAAAAAGCACCTGTAATATACCAGTCAATTGTAGATTTTTGTATACAGGTGAAAAAAATCCTTCATGTTTCCTGGAACAAGCAGTTTACGCCTTGATGCCTGAGATTTGTTTATCTTTATCTCACCAAGCACAATTTCAAATATTATTAGTAATAACATTATCCAGATCTTTTTGAAATCCAGTAACAGAATTTGACTCTGATCTCCTGGAGCAGTGAATTCCACATCAGCTTGCACTTTGATTATTACACGATCACTCTGTGTGTGTGTGTGTGTGTGTGTGTGTGTACCTACACACCTCTCCTTGGCCAATTGGCAGACAGCATTGAAGAGGTAGCACTTTTCAGACCCTATGTTGTTTCTAACTAGTAACCCCCCCTGGTTGTTGAAAAAAAGTATTCCTGAATTCTGGAAGGAGCTGTATCCAGTTCTCTTAGCCTGAGGGAAGGCTGTTGTGATGTAAAGCCCCAGAGGAAGGGAGCAGGAGAGGTAAACAGGGGAGTATAAAAGGGTGGGGTTTTTTTTGGGGGGGAGAGAATGTGGAGGGGTGGGGATGGACTTTTTATCAAAATAAAGATTTCTTGGGGATAGGGGGAAGCCATAATGACTAATAATTGCAGGATTAAAAAATACAGTCAGACAACTAAATGTGTTCTGTCAGATGTCAGATTTAAAAAAAAAAAAAAGAAAAACTCTGCAAAGACCAAGGTTAGTGTTGCTTATGCTTTTTTTTATTTAAACATTTTTACAAATATTTGCCAAGTACCAAATGTTTGGATTTCTATAATTGAGTCCAATACAAGAATTAGTGAATTAAAATAGAAAAGAAAAAAAAGTGGTATCTTTTCTGAAAGGGCTTAAAATGCTGTTGCAGGAAATCATTTCCCTACTTTCAATTTTTGTTTGATAGAACAAAAAACCGTAAGCAATAAAACCAGCGTCCAAGAAAAACATTTAGCTTGAAAAAAGGTTGAAAAATGTAGCCTTGGAAAGACCACTGCTTACATGGGATTGTTCAACAAATTCCTGTTGTGTGAGGTTTGGCATATATTTTCTAAAAATATCAGCATCTGGGGAAGCCAGACAAAGCCCAGGTCTTGGATCAAGACATACAGTGTGAATCTGTTAGTGATTATATCCATAATGAAATATGTGCCCAAATTTAGCAATACCAAACCCCAATATGATATGAAAACACAGCATGTATAGTCCTTACCATAAGATATAGCCAACAGAGAAGGTGCAGATTGTAGCCAGTCCACAGGTCCTACTGGGATACTGATGATGTGTTGTTCTCATCTCGATTAATATAAAGGGTAAAACTGTTGTATGCTAAGAAAAAAAACAAAATGCAACAGGAGAAAAACAGGTGGTACAAATGATTCTCACTGCATTTCAACACTTGTTCTACAGCAGGAAACATAATTGCAAAGACTTCTCACAAGAAAAACAAATTCAGAGGTAATCTCTTTATAGGCATGGAAAAATACAAAACCAAGAACATATAAAGAAGATCAAATTTAACCTCCAGTTGCTTAAATTTGCCTTTTTAATGCATGGTCACTGGGAACAGTGTAGGAAAAAAGTAAGCAAAATATACATTTTATTTTGCAGAGGGATACATTGAAGAATCATTTTATGATTAAGGGACAGGACCTGGAACTAGAACTGTGTTGTACTCCAAGTTCTGCTCTATAGTTGCTATGTGACCTTTACCACATCACTTAGGGCAAACATGTTCACTAATTTGGAGTGTCCAACTTCAGACTCTGATTTTTAGAGGCATATAGCACCCAGAACTCCAAGTGAATCAGGTGTTTAGCTTCTCTATAGGTGTTTAGCACTTCTGAAACAGACCTAATATGTTTCAATTTGGGGACCCAAAAATAGGGGTAAAATAGGGATAATTACCTTCTTCACAGAGATGTTGTGAGTCTTAACTTGTTAATCTTGGCAAAATTTATTGATATTCTCAGATAACAGGCACCAAAGCCAGTGGTCTAACAAAGCCCATACAGCACCCTTCCAGGTTTAGAAGAGACAATTGGTATTTTATCTTTTCTCTTTATACTTTTCCTGTGCTGCATCTTCTAAAATGGTCTCCTCGTCCAATTAATATCAGCAGAGTGAAAAAGTGTGTCCTTCCTCTGCCCCCCCCGCCAAGTTATACATAGCGATGTATAGATTTCAAACTATAAGCAGGAATGAAAATGTACACAAATGAGAAGAAAATGTATTTCAAAATAAAGTTTTGGATTAAAACTCTCATTTCTGAACGTACAGCTCAGCCAGAAGTGATGTTATTGGTGACTCCAGTCATATTGCATTGTAAGTCTGCCATGGATCTGTATGCACATCTCCCACTGGGTGTGTCTACACTTGTAAATTAAGTCAACATAAGCAGGCTTAAGCTGACTTAATTTACTCTGTATCTACACTTGAGTTTCCTTAATTCGACTTAAGCAGTTCCTTAAGTCGAATTAAGGAAAAGTTAGTTCGAATTAGTAAAACCTCGTTTTACTTCGAACTAACCCTTAATTCGAACGAGTTAGTTTGAATTAAATCAATGTGGCCGTATTAGTTCGAACAAACTGCTTAGTTCGAACTAACCGGCACATTGAGCTTAATGCAACTGATTAATTCGAACTAAGCAAGTGCCATGCATGGCACTTGCTTAGTTCAAACTAGCATTCTAGTGGGGCCATGCTAGTTTGAATTAAGTTAATTCGAGCTAACTAAAATTAGCTAACTTTGGTAAGTGTAGACATAGCCCCTGAGTTCAAGGAGAGGTTTGCAGGTTCTGGGACTGCAGGACCAGTCTAAACCAAACCAGTTTCAATCCTTTCTCCATACTGGCTCAGGAATAAGAAAAGAACGTTGTGCTTCTGGCCAAATTCTGCCATAAGGTGTGTTTACGCAACGCTCATTTGTTGACTTCATTGAAGCTGCAGATTGAGGGCTGAGTTTGGAATTTAATAATTACACAGTGAACACCTTAAAATGTTAATCGGCATTATAATGGGAGGGACAGAGATGCTAAAAATATCTTTGTGAGGATAACAGGCCTTCCTGAGATAAAACAGAACAGCTTTTTGTAGACCGTATCTTCTTTAACAACTGTAAGAAATATTTAGATGGGACAGACTAAGACAGTGGAATTTTCTCTGGCTCACAGATGTAACATAATCTGGATTGGATAAATGTTCTGATTTTCAATACACTAGTAATTAATGACTGGCATTTAGAGAATGTCAGGTGGATAATATAGCAGTTAGGGGAGCTTTCAATTTCTTCATCTTTTAACAGCTTGTTCCGCCCCCATCCCTTTACACAATATAAATCAGCACCAGGGGAATGCATGTATGTTTCACATGTGGTCTATTATAGCAGCGCCCACTTCTATCTTAAGGTCTATTAACTGTGCAAAGCCTTCAGAGTGCACTGACAGGGATTGGCAGCAAACCAACCATAGAATGTTCACTTGGAGGTTTGGGGTCTGTATGTGAAACCCTTTAGATACAGTTCTGGTATCCAGTAATGCGCTGTAGCTGAAGCTGAGCAAGCAACTCCTGCCCAGGCTCAATAATCTGTTGTGGAATCAGAGGTCAGCAAATATGCTAGACTCCAAACCGCCCTTGATACTGCGCAGGTTATCAATTCTCTCTAATCTGTTCACCAAGTCTTAGTTCTCGATTGTAAACCTTGTAGAAGGGCAGACGAGATAAAATCACCAGTCCTTCTAGAAGCCATTCCCCAGAAGGCTGGATGAGGTATCCTGGATAATTAGGGCTGAACCAGGCCCCAATCATCCCAGAGAGAACACCTGGAACCTGTCCCAGCTGGGTATAGGATAGGAAACCAAAGGGAAGCATGGCCTTAGCTGCTTGCAGTCTGTGTTTGGTAACTAAGGGAAAAGAGCTAAACCCTTCGCCCCCAAGGCCCTGAAAAAGCCTTGAAGCTGAAAGGGCTGATGTTGGGTGAGATTGAGAAGCTGCTGGGAAGAGGGGACTGTCTGTAATACTGTAAATAAAGAGCATGGAAAAAAAGAAAGTGGGAGCAGTGGGTCAAAAAGGGGCCAACACCTAGTGGCCTGTTACAATCCTGATTTCAATATTACTGTTTATTTGTATTATTGTAACACCTAGGCATCCAATCATGAACTAGGACCTCACTGTGCTAAGTGCTGTACAAACAACAAAAAGACGGTCCCTTCTGCAAAGAACTTACAATCTAAGCATAAGATGAGAGACAACAGGTGGATACAGACAGACAGCAAAGTACAAGGAAACAAGACAATATTTGTCAGCCTGATAGGCTGTGGTATGAGCACACCAGCAATCTAACTGTTGTCAAATTTTTTTGTGGACTTCACAGCAAGGTAGAGTTGTAAGGAGAGATCTGAAGGTGGATCATGAGGTAATTTTGTGAATGTTTACAGGAGCATCTCCCATGTGTGAAGGGCAGCATGGGAAAAAGTACTTGTCTCATTTGGCCAAAAATTAGTTTTTCTTCTGACTACATGTAATAACAATCTAGCATATAGCTGGGTTGGCCAAACTTATTGACCCCCTGACACCTCCCTCCCTGCTGGGCAGAATCCTCTAACTCCACCGCTCTGCCACAGGGAAACCCCAAGTTCCCCACCCTAGTCTGATAGGCAAAGAATTTGTGAGGGGCCCTAGCTAAGAGACATGGATTCATGTTACATTAGGTTGATAACTGTCTCATGGCAAGTATTAGTATCCACCAACTCCAGTGGCTAGTGTTCCAGGGCCTCCGGATGGTCCTTAATTTTGAGGTATACACATAAAGAGGCTAGAATGACTTCAGTGTTTCCTTGTACAGATACATACAGCTTTGCAGCTCATCTGTGCCTCTGTCACCTCTCGTTTTACCTCTACTCTTTGAATCTCTGCCTTGACTCTCCCTCACTTTCTACATCAAGTTAAAGCTCGTGGCCCTCATCACTCCTTACCTCTCTGCACCTCTGTCCCTATTACTTCCTGATCCCCCTCTTACTCTGCCACTGCCTGCCACCTCATTACTCCATTACCTCTCCCACTTTTGGACTTTCTATCATGCTGTCCCTCACATCTGTAACTTTCTCTAATGCCCAGTCAAATGGGCCATCATTCTGACCTTCATTCAAATCATTCCTTAAAACACACTTCTGTTAAGCTAGAAGTACTGTGGTTCATACATTAAAAAAATGCAACTGCTCTTGTCATTAATGTATCTGTATTGTTTTGTACTTCTCTCTCTTTCATTCTAGTTCAGGGGTCAGCAACCTAGGACACATGTGCCAAACATGGCATGTGAGCTTGTTCAGAGCGGCATGCAGGGCACCCTGCCCTGTGGCTGCCCTCCCCTGCTGGCTCACACCCCTCCTTCCCCCCCATGGGGTCACTGGGGGCAGGCAGCAGGAGCTGCTGTGCGTGCAGCTCCTGCTGCTCCAGGCCATGCCCCTGGGACCTGCTGAAGGTGCAGGGGATGGGGCTGGCACGAGGGCTGGCAAAGGTTGTGGACCCCTGCTCTAGTTTGTAATCTAGTGAAAACCATGACTATCACTGTGTTTTGCACAGCTCACAGCACTCTGTTGCCATTTAAATAAATAATACGTAGTTAAACAGTTTGTCAAAACTTAGCAGGGAAATCCAGCTATTGGGCTGAGATCTTGTGTACATCAGGTTTCAATCCAATGTGAATTAAAATAACCAAAGCATGAAACTAAAAAGAGTTTATCACAAAAATAATATCAGATCCTAAAGTAGCGGGTCCCAAACATTTTCCCTGCATGGCCCCATTTTCAGATGTGTTGTTTCCCACTATCCTGGACAGCATGGAAATTTCCATTTAAAAATGGTGTCCTCCCTGTAGTGTGATCTCACATGCACTGTACATGCAAGGTTATGACACAAGAAGATGCCATTTTGCTTTATTCAGTGGTGTCCTTTGGACTGTATAACCTCCCACACATATGGTGTGGGCGAGGTTATGCTGTATGGAAGGTGCTATTTTGTAGAGCAAAACAACTTCCCCCGTGGGATGTGAACTCATGCACAACGTGTGTGAGGTCATGCTGTGTGGAGAAGGCCATTTCGTAAAATGGCCTCCTTTGCACACTTGGGATTGACGTGACTCCGTCTGCTGATGAAGCGACCCATTTAGGATTATGACCCAGAGTTCGGGAACTGCTGCCCTAAAGAATGGTGCACCCTGCAAAAAACCTATGTAATAATTAATGGCACATTTTTATTCAACAGATCTGCTCCTTTTTCATAATAAAAAACAAAAATTTAAAAATCTCCAAGCTTTTTCTGCTTTTTATCCCTGCTAACTCTGAACAGCCAGGATTGCTTTATGTGGGAGAGTGAACTGCAGGTTCTATTCCATCTTGTGAATCAGAGTTGCCCCCTAAGGCACGATCTACACTTAAAAATTCGATTGACCTAATTACGTTGCTCAAGGCTGTGAAAAGTTTCTCATCCCAAGTGTTGCAGTTAGGTCATCCCAACCCCTGGTGGCTATTTGCTGGGAAAATTCTTCTGATGATCATCTCACTGCCACCTGAGAGAGATGGATTAACTGCATTAATGGAAAAACCCCTTCCACTAGTGTAGGAAATATCTACACTGTGGTTTACAGTGCCACAGCTGTAGCGCCATATCTGTGCCACTCTAGCATAGATATGCTCTAATTTTCAATTAGTTACATCTGTGCAAACCTACCGAAGGCCAAGAGGTTGCACAAGTGTCACTGATGGTATAATTCAGACACTGGGGTTGCACTACTGTAACTCAGGGCAATTTGGCCTGCATAATCTTTATTACTGGAAACAGTGCATAAGATAGAGAGAAACAAAGTTAAACCTTAGCTTGAATGTGAGAGTCCAGGCTGAGTTTGCAGGTCATTTTAAAAAGACATTTGATACAGAAATCGCTTATGTGTGTTAAATACCAAACCTCATAAGCTCACTCTTTTTTAATTTTAAAAGAGTGACTTTTTAGCAGGGCTATATGAGTACATACTGCAGTAAATTTTCCTTACAGCTGCAAGGTGGAGCAATTCTCCTAACCATTGTAATAGCTTCTCAAAGGGACTGAGTTATACTGAGATGTAGATTCAAAATGCACATTTCTTAGTGCCTTTTAAAAGGATATTTTTGAAAAATTCTCCCCAACCCTCTTACGAAGCATGGGAGTGTTGTGTGTGTATGTGTGTGTTCACACATATGACCCTAATGAAATTTTAAATTGGAAAATTACATTACAAATAGGCACATCTGTAGTGTTAGCCCAGTAAATTTAGATTTGATGTACTATACTTCCCATTTTTAATTATAGGCTACAACAGATATTCAGAAGAAAAGGTTTTATGCAAATCAGATACCATAAGAATTAGTCTTTAATAGTCTTTTTAAAAAAAATTAAATGTTGCAGTGTTGAAAAAGCCTGATTACATCTGTCTTCCAACTAGTAAGTATTGCTTTTTAACACTATTTTCGTCAGTGCCCTGCTTAGCCCTTCTCCCACCTCCCCTTAGTTGTGTTTTAAAATGAATTTTAGGTAGTTTAAAAAAGATACTGGTTGAACTGACAGTCCTGCATATTAACATCTTTTTTCCTCAGGGTAGGTACAGGGCTGCAGGATGTAAAGTGGTAAAGTATCCTTCCTGACCAATCTGACCCAATCCTGCCCTGAAGTGACCACCTTGAGTCACTCTAGAGACGAGAAGCTGGTTCAGTCCAATGGCCCATTTGCACCTTTAAATTCTCAGTAAGGGTGTGTAATGGGTGACTGCCACCCAAGTACTAACTTATGGCTGGAAGTTATTCTGCAAGCGTCCTGCCTCAGTTTCCTTCCTGGGACTCCTCAAAAACTCAAGGTCACAATAAAAAATTGGTTAAAACACTTCCTCCTCCGGGGTCCAATTATTTAGTCCTCAGGCACAAACTGGTCCTCCAGGCCCCAGCATCAGTTCAGCATCTCTCTTCATGTCTCCCCACTCCCTAGGTGTGGGGTCCCCAGCCTCCTTCATAGAGCATACTCTCAGTTCACTGTCTCCTAGATCTTACCTGACTGGAGTTCAGCCTGAAGGTGCTGATTTCCAAACTCCCCTGGACTTAGGGTGTTCCCTGCACTCTCTGCTATAGCTTTCTGAGCCTCCCCAACTTTTTGTGTGGTCTTCTTCGGGGGACCAGCAGTCCTCCCTTAGGCCCCATCAAGGCTGTTAATGCAGTGCAGGTGGGCTCAAGAAGTCCTTCAGCAAATCGGGGTTGGCTGCTCCCAGTCCTCCAACCCTTAAGGGCAAGCCACCCTCTCACAACCCCCAGCACTTCTTAGAATCTTGCACATCCTAGGTAAAATTCTATCTTGGGGAATACTCTTTCCCCATACTTGCCCCCAGGGTAGCCAGCTGACATGTACCCTTTCGAGGCACTTGAGCTACCTACGCTTTGCTAGTTTTTCCCAAGGCTCACTGTTTGGTGCCCCACTTCCCTGAATGTGCTGTCTGGGTTCTGACTTCATATCCCTGAACACAGTTTCCACTGTCTCCTGCTCCCACACCTGCTTCCCAAAACTTCTCCCTGAGCCTTGTCAATCCTGACGCAAGCCTGCTGCCATCGATAACTTGCAAAGGGACCTTGCAAAACTAGGCAACAAAATGGTGGATGAAATTCAATGTCAATAAATGCAAAGTAATGAACATAGGAGAACATAATCCCAACTATACCTACAAAATACTTTCTCAAGGCTAAGGCATTAGATCAAAGACAGTTCCACAGGGCTCTATTCTTCACACATTTTAACTCCTCAGGAGTCACATGGAAGTGGGCAGCATTGACTTGCATGAGCACTTGGACCAGGCCAGGAACTGTTACTGAGGTGTGCTGGCTTGGGTGTGACATTTACCCTTCTTTCTTTCTTCTCATTGCTTGTGCAGTCTGTTGCCAATGCATATGGCAAGTCAACAAAGACACCCAAGTTCATCTTTAACTTCCTTGCATAGTTCTCACCACTCTGCTCAGTGTGGCTGCATCTACACTTGTAAATTAAGTCGACTGCGTCTACACTACAGTTTCCTTAAGTCGACTTGAGCAGCTTGCTTAAGTCAACTTAAGAAAAATAAAGTCAACTTAATGAAAATTAAGTCGTCTTTATTAAACCTCCTTTAAATTCGACTTAAGGCTTAAGTCGACTCCCTAGAGTCGACTTAAGCCAGTGTAGACCTGGGGTAGCCCTAAGTTGACTTAGGGCTATCCCAGGACTACACCAATGCCCTCCCTGTCGGGGGGTGGAGGAGAGGCACAGGGAGAACCTGGCATGCCCACCCCAGGGCAGGGCAGAGCCCTGCCCACCCTGCCCCTATGCCCTGCCCACCCTGCCCCTATGCTCTGCCAGGGTCCCTGTCCCCCTTTGCCCCATTGTACCTATGTACAATGGGGCAAAGGCTGAGCCCCCTCGCAGTGGGCAAGGGGTGCCCCCTGTGCACCTACCCTAGGTCCCCCTAGCCCTTAGAAGTCGACCTAGGCATCCAGTGTGGAGGCTCTAGGTCAGGGGTCGGCAACAGCGGCTCCGAGAGCCGTATGCGGCTCTTTGTCTGCCCCCTTGTGGCTCCCTGGCAATCCCCTCCAGGGAGCCAGGTGTGAAGTAGCTCTGGAGTTCTGGCCACGACTCCTAGGCCCCCTTGGCTCTGAGTCAAGCCTCTCCCCGCGCCTCTTCCCTTCTCCAGCCTGACCCACGCCTCTCCTTCTCTAGCCCGATCCGCGCCTCTTCCCTTCTCCAGCCCGACCTGTGCCTCTCTCCTTCTCCAGCCCAAGCCTGTCTCTTCCCTTCTCCAGCCCGACCCGCACCCCCATGCTATGTTCCCTGTAAGTTGCACGGGTACGCGGCCACGCAGCTTAGAGGGATGCCCAGCAGCCCCCGCCATCCCCCGAGCTGGGGCTGTCCTGTGGCTTTCTTTCTTTCTTTCTTTTCTGCAGCTGGGCTCCGGGGCCATCCTGTGGCTTTCTTTCTTCTTTTTCTTCTTACTTCTTCTTTTTCTTCTTCCTTTTTCTTTCTTCTTTCTTCTCTCTTTTCTTCCTTCCTGCTTTCTCTTCCTTCCTTCTTCGCTCTTTGCTTCCTTTCTCTTTCTTTCTTTCTTTCTTTCTTTCTTTCTTTCTTTCTTTCTTTCTTTCTTTCTTTCTTTCTTTGCCTTCCTTCCTCTTTCTCTTCCTTCTTCCTTTCCTTCCACCATTAAAATGTTTTTATGTAAATTGTTTATTAACATCATTAAACATCGTTTTTTGTTGTTAAAAATCAATATGCATATCTGTTCTATTATTCAGTTTCTTAACCAGGAGGCTACCCATTGCGGCTCTCAAAACAGTTGGTTATTGAAGGAATTTTTAAAAATGGTTCTTCTTATCTTTTGGGTTGCCGACCCCTGCTCTAGGTCGACTTTGTAAGTTCCCCCCAAAGTCGACTTTAATTTTAAGTGTAGACTCACTAAGTCGACTTAGTTAAAGTCGACTTAAAATTACAAGTGTAGACATAGCCTGTCAGAGAAGATTCCTCTGAAGTGAGCCTTAATGGCAAGTCATTCAGTTACAGGGTGTAAGTTCTGATGTTGTTTTTTGTGATGTTCACCAGGAACTGGACTGAAACCAATCCATGACATCACAAGATGATAATTTTTACTACTAGGCTAGATTCAAAACTAAAGATGGAAAGGTGAAAGATTATTTTAGTTCAATGGAAATCCCATAAGCCACCTTGCCTTGGTAGCGAAAGAGTTTAATTATGACAGGTATACAGCAGAATCTTAATAATTAGCACAAGTCAATAAAGTGATGAAAACGCAAGTTTAATGGCTTTGATATGAGAAATAAATCTTTTGTCACAACAGACTGTGAGGAACTGAAGTATTGGGTTCTCTTCAGAATAATCTTGAATGATTCTACTGGAATTAATAAGTTATTATGTTTCTGTCCCGTGACAGCAGTATGTAGGTATCCATGGA
This sequence comes from Pelusios castaneus, assembly GCA_007922175.1. Lineage (NCBI taxonomy): Eukaryota > Metazoa > Chordata > Testudines > Pelomedusidae > Pelusios > Pelusios castaneus. Next base: position 2,253,597 of record ML685888.1, on the reverse strand, counting down.
TACTATATAAAACTATGAAGAGCTGCAGTGCTTCATTAGCATAACATGCTGAGGCACTAGAGATGGTGTGGTAGCCCTGTCCCTGTCCCTAGCCCAGGAGTACCCACCAAACTAGATCCCTCCTGAAGTCAGATCCTCCTCCTTCAGTTCTAATTATCATACTGCAGGCAGTATTTCTATACATATAATAGACACTGTCTTTGAGAAAACTTGCTTCTAAGGCCTTATCTACATTAGCACTTATGTAGGCAAAATCTATAGTATGTGATATAGAAAAACCACATAATGCGATGTTGACAGGAGAATGTCACCTACCACCGCTCGTTTAGGTGGTTTAATTATGTAGGAGGGAGAGCTCTCTCCCATTGACATAATTCGACTACACGAATGCCCTACCAGTGACACAGCTGTACTGGAATAGCTGTGCCACTGTAAGTTGCAAGTGTAGACCAGCCCTCAGGCATTTCATTTCTGATCATCAGACAGATAGACAAATCATCAGACTATGATGACAGCATGTGACCTAGATTTACCATATTGTGCTGTGATCTCATCAGACCCCAGGTACTGGGTCAGGGCAATGCTTGAATGGGAACTATGCGAAAACTGGGCGTGAGTCTCCCAACCGTGATGACTGATTTGCACTACCAGGATTCAAGCAACGATTTAAAAAATAGCAATGTGAATGTTCCAACCCAGGCTTGAGAGCTCAGAATCCAGCCTGAACTGGAACATCCATATTGCTAGGGCATATCTATCTACCTTGACTGGGAGATTTGCTGTCAATTTTAGTGTCGTCATACCAGAGTTATATTGAGGTGCTGTAACTAACGTTTACTGTGATTCAACAATTAGCACTCTTCCTTTTCAGTCAATATTGAATAATCCTCCAGAATGATACTAGTAAGGGATGTCAGAGGTGTTGTCTTTTAAACAAGAAACTAAACTGAGATCCTGACCACTGATTAACATTGGCTATACACTCTCAAGACATATTTTATAAGGACATGAGACCTCCTGCAGTTTAACTTCCTACTGTCCATTAACAGCATTTCATGTTGTCCACTGAAGCATCTGGTACTGGTCAGAGACAGGATATTGGACTAGAGGGACTATTGGTCTGACTGTGTGTGGCAATTCTTACATTCCTAACCTCAGTGTGTGGACCAAATTCCAATTTGGATAATAGTATTCTGCTTTTCTAAATTCCTGTCTGCCATTTCAATCTGGTCTGCTTATTATTCTTCACTTCCTGTTCTAAATTCTCATGTAGCTGTGTGCTGTTAAACAGCTGCTCCATTTCAGAGTGGGTGAAGCAATCCATGTACCTCCCTTCCTGACTTCCCATGTACAACATTTTGATATGAAAGCTGATGTAGAAATGAAAAAATATTATTAGCAAAATAACCTACATACTTTCCATTAAATTTAATATCCCTGCCAATGCACTCACCTTAGCAACTGATAATGACATACCTAAAAATTGCTACAAGAGCAGACAGAAACACTTGTCGCATAATAACCCTCCTAATGATGTCATCTTCATACTCCCTTCTTGGGGTAAAATGGAGAGCTAGATTGCTACGTTATAAAACAAGGGGCAGCATGATTGAACATTAGAGAGATGGAACAGTTGACAGGGGACTGTTTATGTGTCATTTGAAGGAGGACACCTTCCGCCAAGGCAGCATAGTCCATGGAGAGCAGCAGGATATCGGAACTGGGAGTATAATAAATTGGAATCCTTGAGTGAGTCTGAAACCTTCCGAGACTGAGAGAGCTGGCAGCACTTTCCTTTTTGCAAATGAGAAATGATTACTATTAACTGAGACACACTGATGCACAGGATGCACTCCAAGGCAGCCACAGACATCTCATTAATTATTATGGTATGGTTAAAGGGAGGAAGAAGTATTACGTGATCTAAACAAAGACCCATATTATACAATGCCACAAGAGCCAGAGAAAACAATTTCCAATCAATATGAGAATGTAATGCTCTTTGGAAAAAAAATTAACACTTTCTCTTGCATGTAAACCCTTCCCTTCCTCTTTTGTGTGGCGGTGTAGAGTCTATGGTACATCTGACTTTAACTGGAATTGTATAGTAGATCTCTCCACCCCTTCTTGTTTCTGATATACGTAGTATATACCGTACATTAAAACAGTGATGGTGGTACGTTCTCACCATACTCCTGGGTGGATCAGGGGGAGTTATTTAGGTTTATTTATTTATAACTCTTCCACATTTCCCATTTCTGCTGTACCTTAGCACTTCAAAAATATTAATAAACTTACCCTCAGAATATTGTTATAAGGAACAGAAAGGAAATATTATCATTCCCATTTTCTGGAAGAGGAATTGTGTCAGAGAGAGATTAAACAACTTGCCCAAAGTCAGTCAGGAAGCCTGGGGAAGAGCTGAAAACAGACCTCAATCCTGATTTCTAGTCCAGTGCCTTAACCATCAGAACATTCTATCTCATGCAGACAGGAGACTGGGTAACAAATAATTGGCTAAACCTGTTTTCAGACACTAATGTGTATAGCTTTGAGCCATTTGGGATCTCTCTGAAACTCTCAGTTCCTTTGATCTACCTTCTGTCCTTGATCCTCCTCCATCAGTTTTCCCAGGCTGCTTTGATTACCTCCCACTGAACCATTCCTCTCCCATCTTTCAGCTCCTGCTGCTCCAAGCTGCTGTCTTTCAGCTCCTGTCCTGTCAAGCCCAGCTTCTCTTTCTCAGCGCTTCCCGCTCCACTACCTAATCTCTTTGATGATGCTTTATCTTTGTTTCGCTATATTTTCCAGTTATCACAGCACTTCTTTTTACATAATCTCCTCCAGTACTACACTACTGGGCCACATCAAAATCTTGTTCACTAGGACTTGAAACAAGGTGGAATACAAGTCTGTGTAGCAAAATCAGTGGTTTTTATTAGTGTAATATTTACACTCCCCATTCCAAACAAAACCAAAACTCATGACAACTCTGTGCCACCAGCTGAAATTGCAGTGCTACATAGTGTAGTGATACAACATTAATATGTTTATCCCCTTTACCCTTTGTGTGGTACAGGAAATAATAAACCAAGGAAATTATTTACTTTACCTCTCCCTCCAATAACAGATTCTACTCCTTTCTTTTCTGAGACCATAACATACCTGTGAACAATAATTTATCTTTTATACTTCAAGTCAAAACACTGGCAGAATAAAAAAGACCACCTAGCAGAGTGTCTGAACTCTGGTGAATGGCACTTGCTAATGAGTGCCATAATTATTATTTAATGAGCATTATGATTCATGAATCTCATGTCCAATTGATCTTAAATATGGTAGAAAACTTTTTTGTCCACAGACCTAATCTTCCAATTTTGAGGTTGATATTCCCTTGTGAATTTCAGAGAGTGGGAGGGATGAATTGGATTTACAATTTAAACTCAGTTACAGCTTTCACTATGGAGCAGCCATAGCCTGTTCAATACAACAAGACACACACACCTGTACTGGAACTACTTCAAACTGCTGTCAATTTTTTTAAAAGATCCATCCAAAGAAAAATTTCCTTTTTTCTTCCAATTACACCCCCAAATCACTGTTCCAGTGTATATATACCGAATTATGTATCATAAAAGTTTTATTGGCATGAGTATTGGATAGTTACTTGTACTAGTTAAATCTTTACATTCCATTGCACCATCATGTTCTAATAGGATACATTTCTCTAAACACAAACAAAACCAAAGAAAACCCCTTGTATGTATATTTTAGAGATTATTTTTCAAAATGTCACTAATATGAAAAATGGTATTCCTCTCCATGAAAAGCTAGGCTTCCTGAGTACCATAAGTCCAATTGCACAGGCTTCTGGTAGAAAAAAAAATGCAATCAATACCTTTTATAAACCACTTAAAATGACCTAAAATATCTTATTTATACATGCAATCTACCATTTTAAAGTCGTATACCTTGTCATCTACCAGGGACAGAACAAAAGCATTAGCTATTTAGGGAAGGACATTCTGGCTTTACAATGATGTATAGCTCCCGTTTCTAGCCTGGATACTGGACTTTGAACTCATGATTGATCCAGGGCTGAACATTATTATACTATTATATTATTATATTATTATATATATTATATATAATAATTAATATATAATAGTAATATAATATAATATATATAATATAATATTATAATAATATAATATAATAATTATATATATTATAACATTATAATAGACAATATTAGCTAAGCCTGTATGCCATTTCCCTTTTAAATTACAAAAAGAAACAGACAAATATGAATCCCAAACCACCAATGCACACAGCAATCCAATTAGTAATTTGTTCTGCATGATGTGTATGGTGCTATATATTTTAAATAGCAAGTATTCCACAGCAAGAGAGAGAGAGAGAGAGAGAACAATGTGCTTAGTCATAAAATCTGTTATACATTTCCAGCACATCCTGCCCACTTTATTTCAAGCTTCTTCACTCCACAGATCCGCTAGCCTGTGCATGCAATTATTTTGGATTGTTTTAATTTGGCATTGTTTATGTTAAAATAAATGTTATTTTGATTGATCAGCAAAAGTCTACAAGCTGCAGTAAAGGCATTTATGTCTGACATAGGGACATTATAAAAATCTATAACCTGAACCTTTAAAACCTGATTGGAACCATCAAGTTTGACTTATGAGACCAGTTACAACACTGCTTCATGCAAAAAGCATTAGGTTAATGCTGGATCAAACAGTATTGCCAAACATACAGTGGCATAATTAATCAAGAATATTTCAGAAATGGATTGCCTGCAAGAGGTTATTGATTTCCTGTCATGACATGACATGACATGACATTCTAAGATGCTATGATGCTGTGTATCTGAAATATTTTGGCATGTATTTTTCAGTGACTAAGCCTTGATTCCCTTCCTGGATTCCTGCCATTGGTGCATTGAGATCTGAAACTACTCATGTTTGACAACCTGATGCATGAGCTATGTGGCTTCCAAGTTGGATGGGATTAGTATAGGAGACTTTCTGCTTACTTCAAGTGCCTGCAGGTTGCCCATGGTGATGAGGTGGGCTAACAGGACCCTGTTGATGGCCCTGCTGACCTGCAGGCGGGCAGTCCCTATGGTGGCCTTGCCGATCCTGAACTGGTGAGCAATGGAACGGAAGGAGTCTAGGGTCGCCATCTTCTACAGCGTGATGGCCAGTCGCTTGTCGACAGGCAGGGCAGGTTGGAAGCAGGTGTCTGTGCACTGCAGGACTGAGGTGAGCTCGCGAACAAGCTCCAGGAAGGTCCACTTGCTCATCCGGAAATTGCGCAGCCACTGGTCATCGTCCTAGGTGGTAAGGATGACGCAGTCCCACCAGTTGCTGCTGGTTTCCCGTGCCCAGAGGCGACGGGGCATGGTGGGCTCCGTTAGTGCAGCAGCTCGCTGGGCCAGCATGGTAGCGTCTCTGGTGTCTGCCTCTGCGCTGTCGGGGTCGAAGAAGACTAAGATCCAAGCACAGAGACCGCTGGACACTGTGTAGCAAGTGTCTAACATCGTCGTGACAAGATGTATCAACAGAGTGCGGTCCATGACCTCCTTGTGCTGCATGCTGCCGGGCACAATGGAGGCTGCTGATGTCACTTCCTCTTTTATTGGGACTGGCTGGGAGATTGGTCCCTTCTCAGGTGCCATGTAAGTACACTTCCCATCATGTACCCCTCCCTAAGTCGACTTAACAAGTGCCTGCATGGACATACTAGTTCGACTTTGAATTCTGGTGTGGATGTGCTAGTTTGAATTAGATAATTCGACTTAAATCAACTTAATTCGACTTTATTAATTCGAATGAACTAAGTCGAATTAGCGTTTTTAGGTGTAGACATAGCTTATCAGATTTCTTTTGTTAACCATACTAGCTATATTATACCTGAAAATAAACTTCCCATTAGTGCAATCTTAAGATTGTACGGTGACAATTCAAAATGCCAGAAAATATGAATGATAAGGTTTCCATAACAGCATAGATTCAGCCACACACATTAGATACACTATAAAGAGAATTTTATTTTCTGTTTTTCTTATTAAATGTTCAATTTAATATATATAGATATTTATATACTAGTAACTGAAGGCCTGTACAGTCACACAGGTGTGATTTAGTAAAGTCACATGTGTAAAACAGTCCCAAATAGTGGAGAATGTAAAAATTGGATGGTAACAGACCACAGAACCCAGTGATGATGAGCCTGGTGATATTCTCACCAAAACCAGCTCTCAGCCATTCTTTTAGTGCTTTCTGGCACTTCACACTGATTCAACAGACATGCAAGGCTTCAGAGAGACGTTTGGGGTTATTGCATGTGCTGCTGGGAGGGACTATGTGAATTTGAAGTTATAGTGTGTGCTGGTTGTGGTGTTCTGTGGTAGTTGTGTTGATTTGTGTCTAGAGGAATTGTGTTGATCTGTAAAGGTGGCAGTTAGGTGCATGGGTGTGGCCACTGGGCCAAATAGTCCACCATCTATGCAGAGTCCATCACACAAACAATGAAATTGTTGCCAAATTAGTTGTAAAATAAGGATGGTTGAGCTTCCTCTGATATCATAGTGGTCTAGGACTTTTGCCCTGGCATAGACTCATGTTTTATTGTACCTATACACTACGCAAGTGTAATTCATAATGTCAAAATTGCTGAGAGTTTAAAAACTGGATGGTAACAGACTGCAAATCCCAGTGATCACTGAACCTGGTAATATGCTGAACAAAAAGACCTCTCAAGCATGCTTGTAACTGCTTCCATTACTTGACACTGTCTCAACAGATATCTTAGACCTCAGAGTGACACACAGAATGACGTTACTGGACTCTTATTGTATAGATTCACTATACTGGATAGGAAACATGCCTGAGTTAACAAAGCTTTATGAAACTTATCCTTTGCATGCTTTCTTTCTTTCTTTCTTTCTTTCTTTCTTTCTTTCTTTCTTTAAGATTGTAACTGCTTTCATGTAGACTATGAGCTTTACACATTCTCCTGATGGAACATGGAGTATTGGTCTCTGATGTCAGAAAGCTCACCTAGCAAGATGGCAACAATATGGGAAGACCTGTGCACAGTACAGTCCAAAAAGCTGTGAAAAGAGGCAGGTGTGGGTGAAACCATTTTGCCATCTTATCTATAGTATTCCCAATACACTGCACTTTTATCATATCTTTCACCCCAGAATCTTGAAGCATTTCATAAACAATTTTCATAGCAGCTTTGTTAAGTAGATAAGGGCACTGTGGAATAGGGAGGTCACACAAAGGCCGTATCTGAGTGTGCTAACCACTAGCCTATGTTCCTTCCCTATTAATGATTATGTTGTGCATAAATGCATGTCTGCTTGGAGATTATGGATATACAACAGGTTTAGGAGGCAACTGATTGGGCAAAGTCTATATAAATTTCAAATTGCTAGCTACACCCATGTGTTGTTGCTATTAAAACAATCATAGTAATTACAATATACACCCATACATTGTTAAGTCTAATCCTTTTGTATCATCTCTTCTGCCTCTTGTACAGTAATTTTATTTGGTTATTACATTTCATATTAACTACTCTGCAGACAGTATACATGTGAATGAGGCCCACACATCAGTTGATTAGAAGGTGCAAATGTGCTAACAGGGACAATTCCTTTTTGTAATAAGTTAACCATTCCAAGTCCCTATTCAGACCCAGTCTGATGATGTCAAGTTTCCAAATCAGTTCCAGCTCTGCAGTTTTATGCTGAAGTCTGTTTTTGAAGTTTTTCTATTGGAATATGGCAACTTTCAAGTCTGCTGCTGAGTGTCCAGGGAGACTGAAGTGTTCTCCTATGGGTTTATGGATGTTACCATTTCTGATGTCCGATTTGTGTCCATTTATTCTTTGGCATAAGGACAGTCCAGGCTGGCCAATGTACATGGCAGAGAGGCATTGCTGGCACATGATGGGAATGGGCCTCATCTACCCTAACTGAACCGACTGCTAACACTTGCCCTCCTTCACCCTGGCATGTGTATATATACCTCTCAACCATAGTTTCCACTTCATGCATCTGACAAAGTGGGTTGGAGCCCACAAAAGCTTATGCCCAAAGAAATGTGTTAGTCTTTAAGGTACCCCAGGACTCTCACTGTAATTGTTGTATACAAACTCTGCTATTGAACCATCATAATAGTGTGAGGGAAAAAAAATCCCACAATTATTTTGTCCATTGGTGGCCTGAAAAAAACCTGAGAAGAGAATTACACTCAGGAGCATTCTGACCCTAATTTCTTAGGCCTGCTCTACACTGACAGGAAAATTCAGCAACTGTTGACAGGAGTTACACAAGCTACATAGAATGGCTTGCATAACTCCCATCAACTTCCTAACTCCCCTTCAGTGGAGTGTTTTCACTGAACTACATCAATGGGAATGCAGCTTCTGTTGACGCAACACTATGTCACTTGAGAAATTGGTTTTAATAAGTTGATTTCTAGATCGACTAGGTGTGTCTTAACTGACCAATAAGTCGATCTGGAAAGATCAATCTGACGGTGGCGACTTTGCAGTCTTCAGTGTAGACGTGGCCTTAGTTCATGGAAAGATGACTCCTCTACTTCCCTTATTGAATGTCTCTATTGCCTCATTACAGGCTCATCTGGAGCCACTTACCTCTAAACCAGCATGCCAGGCACATTGGACTGGCACTGAGGACTGAAAGAGACCCTAGCTATCACCCGATCCCTATTGGATCATCACTGATAATCACCTAATAATTCCTAATGGTGGCTGTATATCTTTAGTAATAATTAAAAGGCTTTATATGAAGTTTTCAATTTTTTGCTGTGCTTTATAGAAATATTAATTAATCCTGATATCACCCCTGTGAGATAGGAAAATATGAACAATTCCATTTCACCAATGAGGAAAGACACAGAGTGGCACAAGCAACCTGCCAAAAACCACAGAGGAAATCAATGTCTCACCCAGGATTGGATTGCAGAAGTCCTTAGTGCCTAGTGATGTCCTCAGCTCACTAGACTATATCTTTCTTTTTGATATGATGGGCTCAGCTCCAAAGTCTCAGTGTGAGGTCAACGACTAAGTAGGGGCTTGACAGCACTGACTTTATCTAACCATGGGAATAGAGGAGACAATTACACAAATAGCAGTAGTATGTTCCAAATCAAAATTGATTATCTGAAATGTTTTAACAGAATGTGAGTGTGTGTGTGAATGCCAGCATAGTTATACAAAAGGAAACACAGGAAGGTCAAAGGAATACTTGGGCCATTGCCTGAGAAATATATCCTTGCCCTGACTGCTTTGCTGATGAAAACCACCAAAGAACAACTAAGATTTCAACTAATAGAATCTGCAGGGGCTGATTTAGATAGAGTCTATGGATCTGGGCCAGGGGCTAGCAGAGGCTGCGTCTACACTGGTAAATTAAGTCAACTTAAGCTTGCTTAAGTCCACTTAAGGAAAATAAAGTCGACTTAATTAAAATTAAGTCTACTTTCTAACACCACCTTTCTATTAGACCCAAGGCTTAAGTTGACTCTCTAGAGTTGACTTAAGCCAGTGTAGACGTGGGGTAACCCTAAGTCGACTTAGGGCTACCCCAGGCTACACCAATGCCCTCCCTGCTGGGGGGGGGGCACGGGGAAGCCTGGCATGCCCCCCCAAAGGGCAGGGAAGAGCCCTGCCCACCCTGCCCCTATGCTCTGCCAGGGTCCCTGTCCCCCTTTGCCCCATTGTACCTATGTACAATGGGGCAAAGGCTGAGCCCCCTGGCATTGGGCAAGGGGTGCCCCCCTGCCCCTATGGTCCTCCCAAGCCCCTAGAAGTCGACCTAGGCGTCCAGTGTGGACGCCCTAGGTCGACTTTTTAAGTTCCCCTTTAAGTCAACTTTATTTTTAAGTGTAGACACACTAAGTTGACTTAGTTAAGTCGACTTAGTTAAAGTCGACTTAAATTAACAAGTGTAGACATAGCCAGAGTGACCAGTAACACACAAGGTTTGGATTCAAAGATCCATAAAAGCTTTTTTGGTGGAGAATGCTACAGTACACCTTGGGAAGTAGAGAGCAGAAAGTAAGCAGCGGCAGGGTAGGGAGCCAGGAATATCACAAGCGTTTCTGGGAGAGAGCTATTGTACGGTCTCTAACCTCCTCTTCTTATGAAAAGTCATCAGACAAGTGGCAACAACCATGCATCCACAAAAGCTAGCAACTGCTAGAACTATAGACACCTCTTAATCACCCTTCAAATGATGTCAAGGCATGGGGTTGGGTTTAGCAGCACAAACATATGGGTATGGATACAAACCTCAGTGCTAATACTACTCAATCTCTCTCTCTTTAGGTATTTATATTGCCCCAACACCATAACATCTGAAGACCTTACAAACAATAATGAATGTCCTCTCATAACACTCCTGTAGGGTAGGGCATTACTATCCCCATTTTACAGATGAGGAACTTGGGTACAAAGAGATTAAGTAACTTGCACATGGTAAGCCTGTGGCAGACCTTAGAATTGAATTCAGATCACCCAGTCTGGTGCCTTCACTACTGATCATCCTTCTGCCTAGCTCTCCTTCCCATAGACCATAGATTACTTTAGTAATTTCTCTCCTACTGTCAATGATATTGAGCATAAGGAGCTTCTCACCTAATTATGTGCCATAAAAGGAGTGAATGACACAGCACTACAATGGTTTCAATCATGTCTCTCATGCATGAACCCGAGAATGGTAGTGGCTGGCTGTTCTTATGCCCAAAGAACAAAAGAAACCAATGGAGTCCAGTAGGCATCTACTGCATCTCCTCTGCAATATCTATGGGTGCGTCTACACTTATAAATTAAATCGACTTAAGCAGGCTTAAGTGGACTTTATTTAATCCATGTCTACACTGGGCTTTCCTTAATTTGACTTAAGCTGCTCCTTAAGTCGAATTAAGGAAAAACTAGTTTGAATTAATAACACCTTGTTATAATTCGAACTAATGTCTAAGTTGACTTTAATTAGTCGACTTAGCCAGTGTAGATGCCCTAAGCCGACTTGGTTGACTTAGGGCAGGGGGGACAAGAGAGCACCACATGGCTCCCTGGAAGAAGGGCTCCCCAGCCAGGGCTCCAGTGGGAGGGGATCCCCCACTGGAACCCTGGCTGAAGAGCCCAGGAGGCGGGTGGCTGGTCCCGGCAGAGTCAGCCTTGCAGGGCTGGCTCTCCCAGGACGAGCTGCCCGGCTTCTTGTCCCAGGGAGAGCCAGCTGGCTCTCACCAGGACAAGCCGCCAGCGGCTTCCTGGTCTGGAGAGAACCAGCCCTGCAAGGCTGGCTCTCCCTCCACCTATCAAGTCGACTTAGAGAGTCTAATATAGACTCTCTAAGTCAACTTAATAGGAGCACTTTTAAGTCGACTTAAGAGTCCTGTGTGGACTAAGTTGACTTAATAAGGTCGACTTAAAGTCGACTTAGTGAAGTCAACTTAGTAGAGTCGACCTAAATTCTTAAGTGTAGACATAGCCTATGAAACCACTTTGAGGCTGTGACCAGGGCTACTCAAAACGTAATTGTCTTTCATGGGAAATTTTGATCCTTCCTGTCCAAAACTACACATGAAAATATTTTATTGAAATGCTGAAACTGAAATACATTTTTTCAGTTTTTAGAAAGGCAGTGATTTTCCCCCGTAAAATTTTTTATTCAATTATTGAAAACTGTTTTATTTTAAAAAATTAGTTTTAAAAACCAGAAAATGATTTTTTTTTATTTTCAATTTTTCACTGAAAAAAATAGGAAAACTTTGACAGAAACAATAAGTTTTTAAAATTTTTTGTTTCTTATGAAAAGTCATATTTCATTGAAAAAAAAGTTTAAAATAATTGATCCGTTTCAGTTGTGAGGCAAGTGGCCGACGTTCTAATGTTTGCAAGAGCTCCTACGTGAAGAGACAAAACTGAAGTGATGCTAGTGAGAAAGTAGAAAATGCTCCAAGGTCCTCACTATGACATTGACACTATTTTCATCAGGAACATCTGCACTCCATTAATCATAGTACCATGAAGTCCTGTCATTCTGTTAAACTCATCACTAATGCTGGGTGTCTACATAGGGATAGTAATAAAAAAAAAGTCTTCCTACAGTGTATTACAAAGCTATCGACCTTTACTTCCAGTGAGGATCTAGCACACTGACCCATTCATTCATCAACACCATATTGGCTTCATGTAATTCAGTGTACCTCAGAATGAAGGATGAAACATCACAATGGTCCTAGTTTACATAGAATATGGTTACCCAGCTCCTCAGAGGAATATGCCAATGAAATCGTATCAGAGCAATGCTCTGTACCCTCCTCCACTCATTCAGAGCTCACTTTTACATGGATGGCCCTTTCAACATCTTGGTCTTAATGCTACAATGCTATCAATGAATCAGTGCCGATCAATATCAGAGATTGCCTCTCCATTCATGATCCTAAGGGAGAGCTGTGTTTTTCTGGGACAACGCAGTTATCAAGGCCTAGGATGAAGCTCGTAATAGCTAGAGATTAAGTATTCTTTATTGAGGCTGCTCAATTCTGGAATGAGCAAACCAGAAGTTAGGCTATTTTGCCAAAGTCTTATAAGAAAAAATGGAAGGACGATCCTGAAGTTTGAAATTGGCAAAGAAAAGAGTCTACTGTAGATAATGCTTTGCAGATCTAAAGTTCTTGTTCCGCATTTAAATACTATAGACTAGGTGCTGTAGAAAAGCTTAATCTAGACAGAAAAAGCCTACTTAAGTGCTTTAGATAGCACACAGAAGATCTTACAATTATTTGTTTTATTTTATGTTTTAATAGGAAAGTAAGTGTTGGGCTTCTGAATTATAAAGTGAAACAGAAACCACTGATGAGGAGTGCACGTGTGATGTCTCTGTCTTCGCCTCAGAGTTAACAAAAACAACAAGAGTCCTGTGGCACGTTAAAGACTAACAAATTTCTTTAGGCATAAGCTTTTGTGGGCTCTAACCCACTTTGTCAGAGTTAACAAAGATAGTATATGGAAAATACGCACTATATCCTTCCAGAGAAGGGGTAAAACATTCTATATTCATGAATAGGAGTGCAATCGCATTCCTGGTGTTGTTACAAATATTTTATTTCTATTTTTAGTTAAAACAATAATTCTTATCCCTATATCTGGTCCAAAAAAGGAAAAAACAGTTTCAGTAAAAAAATTTTAAGTTTCAGTCATTTTTGTTTTTTGAAAATTTTGGCAAAACATTTTTCAAAAAAATTCAAAACATAATTCTTTTTGGTTTGGTTTCCCCCCGTTTTTCTCCTTCTTCCCTCCCCATCTCCTTCTTTTGCTACAGAATGCAAAAGAATGAATGATGAACAGGGTTGGGTTTGATTTGCCAGTTTTTCATTTTCTTTCTTTTCTTTTTTTTTCTTCATTTTTCATTTTGTCATTCTGTAACTTTTCAAAAGGTGAGAAAGTTTTGAAAATTTAAATGAGAAAGAAGTGGCAAAAGAAACCCAAGAAAATTCTTGGACATCAATCATCCTAGGGTATTTAGTGATAAAAAGGGAATGAGAAAAAGAGCATAGAAAAGAATGAGAAAAACAGCAGGAAAAAAAGAAGAAAAAAGGAACAAAAGAAGAAAAAGGCAAATTCCCAAAATCTTGCAATTTTTGATGAAAAACAGAAAATAAACTTAAAAAACCCCATACTTTAAAAGAAACTTTTCAGGTTTTTTTTAAAAAAAATGAAGCTCTCTTTCATTGGAAAATAGATTTAAAGGAAAAGTTTCAATTAGCTCTATTTGTACCTTTACAACGTTATGTATCAGTAAAAATATTAATATGAGTTTCATGATGCATTTTTTTCTTATAATTCCTCATCAAAATATATCAAAGATATTTTACAGATATAGAACTCCTCAGATTTCAAGATTGATGTCATCTTAATCCTAAAGTCTGAGGAATCATAATCATGCAAGATATTATTAATGTGTCTTGATGAGAGTGTTAAGAAAAAATTCCTTATGCAACTGTGATGTTTTATTTTAACTTTTGTATTGTTTAGTTTCTGTATGACATAAACAACATGTTTTTTCACTATAAGTACCTATAAGATATATAGACTTACTTTCTTGTTTAAATATTTTTTATTTTAGATGCATGTTGGCTCAGCTTCACCCTTGATACATTTTATGTGAGAAAGCTTCTGTTCCATATTATTATTCTAGCCCACATGCAGCCACATAGAAAGTATCTTCTGTTTAGCAGATGAGTTATCCTCAAGGTTCCCTTCATACAAGACCTAGGCTCTCTAGACTCTTTGCACGTTCCTCCCCCTGTTTGTGTTCGGAGGTTTGAGTTACTACAGAGACATTGTTCTTGTGTTTTGCATGTATAAAGGCTAAAGAATACTGAGTGGGCCATGAGTGAGCATATTTCCCCAGACAGAGATAACAAATAAGATTTTTCTACCTACTGCTGATTTTATACTCTTCAAAGCTTTATTGCCATTGTCTGGTATTGCATATGATATGGTCATATAACTCCAAAAAACCATCTACAGGTGGAAATGATGTCACCATCTTCGCATATCCTACTTTAATATTTATTACAATAACTGGAGTATCTTAAGCTAGTTATATTCCCAGGGCGCAGTTTAAATTTACAAATGGATTGAATGGCATGGGTGTTTTTATGCTAAGCAGTATTATTATGTAAATATTTCTTCCTAAGACTGTCTAGACTGCTTTTTGTTTTTTGTCTCACTAAACACCCATGGCAAGACAGTAATTGCTGATGAAATCTCAGGTGAAGCACACCTTACAAATGTCACCCTAATCCACTTTTCAGTATGATAGGCTAGAAGGTAACTTTCCTGAATGATAAATTTCTCTAAGAGACTGACCATAATGCCTCTCCTCCCCCGCCGCCCCCCACCCCCAAAACCAAAAGGTTATCAGTCAATTCTGATATAGTTCAGTAAGATTTAATAGGGGAGCAGACTGGGAAGGGAAACCATCTACATCAAATCCCACCATTGAGATTGGTGGACTGTGGAGGGGGTATGGGAAGCAGAAGGCCCTACTCTATCACAATGTAAATCCTGTCCCCGCACTCCACCCCACCAGAAGAATGAGAGAGAAATTCTGCAATGTGAACCTGATATAATTTTCCTTGCCCAGATCCTACCACTGGGTAGGGGAAAAGGATCCTTTGCTCCTTATGACCAGCACCAGCCACCATTTCAGGGCACACAAGTCCAGCCCATGATCATACCCTGCATTTCTAAAGTATGGAACTTGGAGCCACTCTGCTTTGCTCTCCCATATGTCAGCCACCATCTCTAGGGCCAGAGAGATTCCTTCTCCCAGCACTGCTCCCAACAAAGCAGGTTAGGGGCAGTGGAGCCGAATGGTGCTCAATCTGACATGATTCGCTCCTTAAGGAAGGGGCTGTAACATTTCTGCTCCATTCCCAAAGGAAAGCAGTTGAGAGCCTGCTAACCCTCACATAACTGATGTCAGTACTTAACCCTTTATAAAAATGCCCTCTGCAACCTAAAACCAAGCCAGTACTCCAGAACTATCAGCTCTGACCATTTAGAGCCCACAGTGGGAACTCCTGAATAGAACAGCAGAATATGGCCAGAATTGGAATTTGGGTGTTAGGGCTCACATATCTCCCCCACTCCAAATTCCAGTCATTGCAATGGGGGGACGTCAACCAAGAACTCATGTTGTAAGAATGGCCCTACAATCTGGCATTTGAGACCAAAATGTGTATTGGCACCATCACCCAAAACCCCAACAATCAGTTCTGCAGAAGACTCAGACTGTTGCCAATGAATTCAAGGTCACTCGTCAACCAGAGAAGAAACATCTCCAGTCTGTTTTTTGATGAGGCTCCTGACTTTACCTTCATTGGAAGGTACCACCACCATCAAGCCTGCCATAGCTCAGCTAGTCCCTACAGGAAACTCTATATAACACAAACCAAAAAGGACCCCAATATGAGCCAAAAGGAAAATGAAAGGGAGAGGTGGCATAGCTGTTTTATTTTCCTCTAACTTCAGATGCAGAACTGGTCGCTTCCCAATAAACAAACTCTTTGAACATGCCCACGTGATCTGTGAGACAAAGGATAAAAGGAACTAAGATTCCCTAGTGATGTCCATACCCTGAAAGCAGCAGCTGGACTTGCTCCTTATCATGGTGCTCCAGCCCCAGGTTCACTGAGTTGGTGATTGCAACCTCCATGGACATGCCAAAGACACCATAGCAAAAACTCTCCTCCTAAACAGGTTTCACACAAAGGTCCCAGTTGGATACATGCTAGCCCAGATCCTCAGCACAGGAGCATATGCTTAAGATGTAACAAATGTTCTGCTCTGTCTGTCTAAGTACTTATATGGCTTTCTTCACCATAGTATCGGACTACTGTCCTGGTCTGAGCTGCACCTCATCCAGGGAAAGATTATTTCATTCCTTTCATCCTGCCAGAAGAATGAAGCAATAAAGCACGTTCACCTGCCAAAACTTTTGAATTTTTAGTTTTCAGCATACCCTAAAACCACAAACTGCTTGGCTGCAAGGACAAGGTGCTGACGAGCTGGTATTAAGATCACCTGACAAGCTGATCTTTCCACTCCTCAGACACAAGCTGGCCTGCCTCATGTATTAGTGATGAAGATCACTATGGCTCCAGGGCCGGATTAATGCAAGCGCTATAGGGGCTGCAGCCCTTGGTCCCTGCCTGAAGGGGGGCGTGGACTGCAGCCTCTAAAACTCCTGCTTATCCGGCCTTGCTAGCACAGCACTGGTGGGGCTGGGGTGCTGTTGGGGCCTGAGGGCAGAGGCCATGGCAATCCCGCCACGCCTCCAAGCTGGCTGGTCTGCCCCAGGGAGCGGGGCAGCTGGCATGTGCCCGTTGCATTTTGGGGGCAGGAACGGCCAGCATGCAGAGCAGCCTCTGGTGCAGCCCTCCAGGCCCCACAGTGCTGTTGGGCCACGCCAGGGTCCCAGGTGGCCTGCCACACCAGCCTGAGCCACAGGTCCCCAGCATGATGGCCCAACATTGCTGAAGGGTCTGGAGGGCTGTGCTGGAGGCTGCTCTGTGCACTGGATGGCCATGCCCCTGGAGTGAAGCAACCATGTGCCAGCTGGTCCCATCCCCTGGGGCAGATGAGCAGCTTCAGGGGTGGGAGTGCCGCAGCTGGCCACGACCTCTGGCCCCAGAGCCATGGCCCGCCCTGCTTCTAGGTGGGGAGGTGATGGGAGCCAGGGCCACAGGTGAGGATTGCTGGGGCCCCCAGGTGGAAGGGGCCCATGGTGTGGTGGGGGCAGCAGGGCCCCAGACTGGGTGCACCATGAAAGTGGGCAGCCTGAGGCTCCAGGGCTCTTTAATCTAGCCCCTATAGCTCTCCTACAACGTTTGAGCTAGGTTCTGTGCAATGTCTCCTATGAGACTCAGCCCAGAAGAAGAGAGACAAAAACACCTTTATGCTGCCCAATTTGTCCCTCAAACTCCCTTATTGCCCCGTTGGGTGCCATTTTCTATTAAAGAGAATAATTGCTGCTTCATTCTGAGCAGGGAGCGGAAACTGCTGCACAGAGTAGGAATCATTTAAAAAAAAAAACCCCACGAAAACCCAACGGCACTCCTTTCACTATCTGATAAAACTTTGCTGGAGTCTCTATATTTAATTTAAACAGACAAGAGGGGCTTTCTATGCTAGCTACTCCAACAGACTGTGCACTGAAGCTGCAATGATTTCAAAGGATTCCGCTCCCTGCACAGAACTGAGCAGCTGCAGAAATGTTCTTTGAAGAGGAAATGGCCCCCAATGGGACAGGCAGGCAGCTCAGGACTGAGCTCAAACAGACCCAGAAGTCCAAGGGAGCATCTGAGGACATCAAAAGAGGGAAGATCCAGGCTTAGAGACAGTTGCAGAATAATTTTAAAGATTTCCCATCTTCCTGGTGCTTTCTTCAGTGCACACACACAGCAGGGCCTGCAGGAAGGAGCTTTCACAGATCACATGACATCTGACTAATTATTGGGGACTGGGAATTAAGGGTCAAACTCAAATCGGGGCAGGCTTCCTAGTCTGTGTGTTTAAAATAAAGATCAACATTAAAAAATAACAGTATTGTGGTAGAGCGGAGGGTGGTAAAGCCCCTCTTCTACTTAGTAGCCCTTACCCTAAGGCACCCTGAATGAGAGGTCAATGGGCAGCAGCTGGCTACACTGAGCTGCCTGAGTCAATGCCCAGCGATAATAAGGGAATTGGAAACACCTGAGTGGCTGCCCAGACAGGGATAAAGCCAGCTTCAGGGGCCTGAGGAGGAGAGGCATGGCTTAGGTAGCTAAAACCTATGGCGAGTCTGTCTGAGCTATAAAAAGGGGCAACAATCCTGAGCCTTCTGGAGGCCCCAAGTAAGCCCCAAAGAAGGTGGGGTGGGAACTGGGCTGGTTTAAGTGTTAGAAAAATCTATTGGTGAGAAACACTGTAAATAAGGGTACATGGGTGGTTAAAAACACAAGGACTCTGGATTGGTTTGTGTAAGAGAAGAGGGAAACCCAGAGGAAAAGGAGCAGAAGCTTATGGCCCTGTTACAAATATGTTAGTAAAAAAGGACTCCTGTATTTAAATGCATGTCTTAGGGCTCATTCTCATCGGAAGGAGGGACGGGAGTGTGAAACCAGAGTGGCTGGGCACACATTATTGAGCGTGCAGTATGCAAACCACAGTAATAGTATGCACACAGGATGCTGTGCCTTCTTTCAGTTCCCATCATCGCATATACATGGCAGTGGCTGGCTGCTTCCTATGTGTGCGGCGGTCTTGGAAAGCAGCCTGTTGGCCCTTTGCTTCACTGCTCAGCAGCATGCATCCTGGGCTTTTCCTTGCTCTGCCTCTTGGGCTGCACAGCGGAAGGCAGCTGGATTCAAATTTTTTAAGAATTTCGTGTTTCCATCATCTTCACCAGGCAGACTAGCATCATTTCTAAATTGTTGGGAGTCAGCGTGGACTCAAGAATGCTCTGGGCTGTTACGGTGGCAAATCCAAGTATGTAGGAGCTGCTTGGGTGTATTTCAGCTCTTAAAAACAGATTAATGCAGCACTGAACTTCACCTACTGCACCACTGAGCAGAAGATGTAGCAGCAGCACCAGATTCAGCGATGGCAGAGGTGGTGGGAAAAGAATGAAGAAGAGTAGGACACTGAGTAACTGATACTAGAGGAGCAATTCCTGGAAGAGTTTCACATAGTTCAGCACCACTTCTGGGCTTACAAAACCAATGTGGGCAAGAATGTTTCTGGAATGACCAGCCATGGAGAGAGAATTTCAGGATGGAAAAAACAACTTTTTGGGGGGGATCTGTGCTGAACTAGCTTTGGATCTAGTGCCAACATGCCGTGGCCCATATCCATGGAGAAGCAGGTGACACTACCATCTGAAAGTTGACCACAGTTGCCAACAGTTGCACCATTCTGCCATTGGGGACATTGTCATACATGAATGTGATGCCATGGAAATGGTATTGTTGCACTGGATTATAAAATTTGAAATGCTCAGCAGATTACTAATAGCTTTGCATACAAGGTGTTCCCAAACAGTACTGGGTTAATTGATGGGACCTCGTATGCCTATTATTTGCCCCTTCTTCCCTAGGGCATGGCATTTATAGACTGAAATGGGAATTTCTCCATGGTGCTTCAAGGGCTGGGTGACCTTTGTGGCACGTTTACAAATTTAAATGCAAGGTGGTCTGGACGGGTCAATGCTGCTAAGAGCTTTAGGAACTCTGCTCTTAATAGAGAATTTGTTGCCTCCAGAATCACTGAGTATTAATGATGTGGCAATTGCTCTGGTAATCCTGGAAAACCTGGCTAATCCTCTGCTTTCCTGGTTAATGAAGCCATTCACAGCCTGAAGGAGGGGAGTGTTTAACTATTGCCACAGCAGTGGCAGATGGTAGTGGAGTGTGTCCCTCTGAAAGGAAGGTGGTACTGTTTGTGGACTAGGGTAGAAGCAGCAGGAAATAATGTGCCAAAGATTATAGCAGCATGTTGTATTTTGCCCAATACCGCCTCTGCCACTTTATGTTTTTGGGTCTTCTGGTGTTGAGTGGCGAGGCTAGAAGTTATCAGGTTTGTTAGATGGCTCAAAAGAGCTGGGCTCCAAGGAACAGCCGTTTTCGGTGCCCTGAGCTGCATCTGTGATGGGAACGGCCTCCTGGAGTACAGCTGCAAGGATACAGAGGGGAGAAGCTGCTGATGTTCCCAGTACCCAGTACTGTCCAGGGACTGCCAAACATGTGTTGCAGCAGAGCATTCTGGCTCTGTATTGCCTCCAGGGGTTGCCGCTGCATCTCCCTGTCTTTTCCAATACTGTCTTTTGCCATGGCAACACTGTTCCTGGGCACCGCAATGCAGTCTTTGGTCAGGCCAAAGATCTCTCTGGAGCTCAATTTCTTTTTCCATCTCTGACCTCAAGTGCTGCCTCCAATTTTCTGCTATTTTCATTTTTCCTTGGGACTCTTCAGTGATGTCAGCAAACACTTTATCCCTAGTGTGCCATTTTCTCCCTTCAGGATACTCAGCCACTGAGCTGTTGATAAAAGCCCTGGACTTTTGGTTCTGGCCACTGAATGTATGGCTGAAGGAGTTAAGAAAACCCTACAATCAGTTATTGTTTGTATGCCAAAGAGGCCACGATAGCATTTTCTGACATGCATTTCTGACTTTCCCTTTTTGAGATTCTTTCCAGTCTTGGGGGAACCTCAGAGATGGTAAGAGGTGTGCACATAAGGCTGTACTGGGATTTTTGTCTGTGCACTGCCTGATGTTTGGGTTTGCCATTGTGCCTTGGAAGCGTGGTGGGGGAGACTGAGTTATGCTTCCAGTTTGTTTTTGCTTATATGATATTGGCGGCATTAGTGGGGGGTTTCTGGAAGCATGCTGTATAGTGATTCTCTTTATATGACCTCTAGGCTGTCCTGACCCTTGATGATATTACAGTGAGGTGGGTGATAAGGAGGGAGAGAATGGCCATATTCAGAAAGTCAAAGGGCAGGCCAGAAAGACAGAGATAGGCTGTAAAATTATTCACTAGGATTGCCCCCCACAGAAGTGCTGCAGGAGTGGAAGGGAGCTATGCTGGGGGGAATGGCTGTGCAGCTGTCCCATAGTGTCCAGACAAAAAATGAATGATTTCTCAGTGTTAAATTCTGCTTTATCTCTTTTGCAGATAGGGAGAAAGTGCAAATAAAAATAAACGGGGTCTACAATAACAAATTGATGCAGTCATTGTCAGAATGCAGGTTACCATGTGGAAGATGTGATCACAGGGGCCAAATGGACAGCGTGGGCTGAGTGAGGAAGAGAGGGAGGCGGGAACTGAAGACTTGAAAAGGTTCCTAACCTACATCTGCCTAAAATGGCTGCGGCCATGGGGCATCTGGAACAGAAGCTACCATGGCCAGATAGCTGAATGCTAATAATATATTATAAATATTGGTACTTACCCACCAACGTTCCCTCAAGAGGATCCCCTCTCCTGGGTTCCCACTTTTGAGCCTATGACCTTCACTCCTATTCCTGGTTTTTTATTTGCCATCCCTCACCCATAATATTTTGCCTGGGTGCAATGGCTCCTTTTCTTATACTGGGGGAGAGGCCTGACCACCCATCCCCACAGCCTTCCAATACTTCCACACAACCCCACCTGGGTTTCTGGATAGGACTCCTGCTACACAGCAGGAATTAGGCTCAGCTTCCATTTGCTCAGCTTCTGGATCCTGAGGCCTGAAGAGATCCTGGCTCTCCAGGGATAGCTTTTCACTGGCCTCCTCCTGTGAGTCTTGCTCGTTGTCCTTGCACAGTGCAGCAGGGATGGAAGAGAGTGGGAAACGGCATTCACAGCTGTCCTGGGTGGAGAGGTTGTGTAACAGTGCAAAATCCTGTCTAGCTCCTCAAAAAATGGACCGGCACAATTCCATTGCCTGACTTTTCCCTGCCATCCCTGGTTTGAACATACGGTCTCTTGAACTGCTTTGCTCTTTGTCCCAGTTGTGTCCCCTTCTCAGTCATTTGCTTAGCAATGCCCATAAAAGGATCTTTATTTCAGTGGTTGCCCACAAGAGGTTCCTGCACATTCACTTCTTCCCAGATGGCAATGAGATCCTGACTCTCAGCACAGCTCCAAATGGCTGTTCCAAGCCCCTTGTAAAGCTTCTGGAGTGATAATGTGCAATGCTGATAGACACAAATCCAAGAGCAAATAGGCAAATTCTGGCTCTGTGCCAGTTTTTAAATGAGGGAGGGGACATCTAGTCCATTTGACACTAGAGGGATGGAGGGCACACAGGTAAACAGGCAGGTCACTAATTGTTGCCTGAAAAATAGAGTAGGATAGCTGCTAAAGTACTACATAGCAGCACTGCTTGCACGTAAACAATGGACTGTACAAACTCGATTCATAGCAAATTCAGTTCATTTTGAAAGAGAACTCCGGAGTTCCCAATAAATAGAGTTAGTGCATTGGATTGAATTACATTGTGTGTACACAAGCACTTTCAAAGTGGGTTAAACCCGGGATAGACAAACCCTTAGTGAAAGCTTCTTTTCTAAAAATCTAAAAACATAAACTGGGGCTTCAGAACAGAATTAAGCCCAAAAGGTCATTCACAATGAGAATTCCAACATCCACAGTGCACTAGTTCTCTTACCTCACAGGGGAATGTGGTCCAAGGAGCGCTCTGGCAGACATCCTACTTCAGGGCACATACCTTCCCAAACTACTCAGTATGCAAAGGAAATGCCAGTTCCAAAGGGGTAGCTGTGCTAGACTACTTCAGCAAAACAAACAAGGAGTCTTGTGGCACTTTTAAAGACTAATACATGTATTTATCACATGAGCTTTCGTGGGAGGAAAGGCACACACTACAACATCCCTGGGGCTAGAGCAGCCTTCTACTCCCAGCACATACCAGGCAGCTTTGTGGGCTAATGTGAAGAGAAGAGAGTCCATGGTCCCACCTTCTTCCCTGACACTGGGTGATAATGTGAATGGAAAGGGACACAGCAGTGCTGTATTTGTGCTCTCCTAGTATCAGCAGCTGCACTTGTCCCACACCCTTGTGTGCCCCAGGAGGTGGGGAGGTTTCTCTCACTCTTCCTCTCCCTACACACCCAGGCTGTCCTTTTGAGAACAAGGACAACCTGCCCCTTTATAACTGTGTCAGCCCACCTCATGGTCTGCATCTATTATTCATGCTATTGTATGCATGTTTCTGATATGTTGTAGCATTTAACAATCTATAACACTCACCTCAGTACACTGAAGGTGTTTGTATGTTGATTGACAACTCTGGAGTTTACACTCACTTTGCCCTTTTCTAGGCCCCCCGTCACACACCCATAACTACCTTTTTTCCTTCAGAGTTTGCTTAAAAAAAAAATCAATAAATAAAACCCAACAAATCTTGTCATCGCCTGCAGATCATAATACTGGTAACCTTCAGTCCCATATTGTGTAACCCCTGAAATTGTTCAGTTCTAACCATTTCCTTTGTTAAAATAAATCCCAAGTGATTCCTTTAATTTAAAAATATAATATAATTTTCAGTCAATTCAGCTCTTTTTGTAGACAAAATGTGTTCCAACATTTAACACCCCACACCCTCAGATCCAAAACACATAAGGAATATTGGCTTCAGTGCACTGCTCTACCCTAATTAGAGTATGAAATACCACCAAAGCCACAATACAAACAGCAGTTAATTTAGTCCAAGACTCACGGAACAAAGATATTAGACTGAATGCATATTCTTCTCTGGAAGCTGTGTGCTCCCTTTGTTACTAACGTATAAATAGATACCATTTTAGCACACTTTGCTACAGCACGTAATCAAACTCTTGTCTAGAAAAAGAACTGACACAACACATCCTACAATTGCCTCTGCTGTCAGATTATGCTAATTATACACCCACCACAGCAAACCACTCTATCTTTGTCCTGTACCCAGCATTCTCTCTCTTCCCTTGTCAGTTTCATGCTACTCTTCTCTCCCACCTCCATAGTATTTGTGTGCATGAGAGAGAGAGATAGAGAGAGAGAGCATGCATGAAGGGGCTAATACCAAAGATATGAGCCACACTGAACATGGATAGACGCTGTGTAAGTTTCCACGTACAGTTTTACTTTTGCACATTAATTTCCAGATGTCTGGGGACCCATTTTTATTTTCTGGGATCATTCTGAGTTTGACAGGGCAATACTTTGTTTCTCAAAGAACTACCAAAGAATATTTTTGCATTATAAATAGTTTTGCTATGCAACTCACTTTTTATGTCATAATGTTGTGATGTCAGTCAGTGAGTTGTGGTATAGCATCATCATATTGTGACAAATTACTCTATGGAGAGTACATTAGCTGAAGGTCCTATTTTTAAACACTTTTACTACATTATTGATTTATTATTCCACCTGAGCCCAAAGTGCTTTATTATGCTGTTGTCCAATGTGGACAAATAGAACAATGAACTAAGATGAGACCACTGGACTAATTTACGTTTGAACTTTCTTCGCTGGAAGTGAAAAGTGTACTTATCTACTGTGCTATCTCACTTCTTTTCATCATATTTTAAAAGGATGATGGGATCAAGTATTGTGGCATGAAGATTGTGGGGGCAGTTGTTTATAATTACAACAGCATGATAAAAATGCAAAACACAAAATAAACTGAAATGGCCTCAAACTTGACTGGAATGTACACATTGTGTTTAATTAGGTCACTACGCATTTATTTGTTTACTTGGATGTTTTGCCTTTGGCAGTTCACCTGTGGCAGCTACCCCACTTGAGAGATTGGAATTCTCATTGTTAATAATACGAAGTTAATCATTTCTGGGCTAGAAAAATTGGGATAGTAGAGCAGCTCATCAAAAATTTGTATGTGCTAACTAAGAAAGAGCGTAATATTGTGACTTGTTGATTCTGGGTCAGATTTTCTGCTGCACCAACTTTCTGTCTGCACAACAGAGAGGCAGAACCATTGGGAAGCCAGTTACAGCTTTAATTCTCTGTGCAGTCAGGACCCAAGTTCGAGCATTCCATCTCTAAGGTATGTGGCCCTACGCAGATATTGAACTAGGGCAGTCACCCATTGATACCACCCCCATGTAGGCAGTCAGAGTGGAGCAGGAAGTCTAGCCCTCTGTCTCCACCTCAATCTCTTTAATGTTTTCTGAAAAAAAAAAAAAAAAAGATTTGCAAGTCCTCTGCTCTGTCTGTACCAACGCCTTTAGAATCTGACAGTGAATTGGTAAATTAACCATAGCTTTTACTGAGAATGCAATACAACTGAGTTTAACAGAAACTGCCTACGCAGGTTTGAAAATCAACTCTTATTCAGGCCAATCCTCTAACCAAAGCTACCCAGAAGCAAATTACCGGTAAGTAACAAATCTCATATCTTTTGAACAACTCCCTGTAGGCACAACAATTACCTTCTCAGAGCTGCTTAATCCTTTGTGGTGTCACATACATTGCCCAATAATTCTGGAACTCCCTGGTTCTCCTCTCTCACACACAACTCAGTGCAGGAATTGTATTTAAAGGTAGAGGGAAGAGCAAACAAAATATTATGTATATAATGCTTTTTTTTTTTTTTTTTTTTAAACCTTGATTACTTTTCTCATGAATAAACAGCAAGGTGTGAGAAGCAGTAGGTTAAAAAAGTAGATGCAGTTTTGGTACTTCCTGGGTTATAGTACAGGAATTAATATTAAAAGGTTGATTAAGGAAAAGTTTCTGGTTTGAGAATCCACCTGTTAATAAATAAAATACGTTACAATTTTATGCAATTTACAAAAGAATAGTCTGGTTACTTTAAATGTGGAACCAGTAGAACACCACATTGTTTTCGATGACTGACAGACCTCTGTCTCCACTCCTGTCAGGCCATTAGTGGTCTTGTTGGTGAAAAGGGAACATGATGTCAACCTGTTCAAGGCTGAGACACAGGCCAGCATGCCCAAGAACTCTTCATATTGTCAGTGATTCTCATGAAAATGATATTCATACAGATGTTTTCTGTTGAACAGGTGCCAACAAAATAGATACATAGAGGGAGGAACAAGTAATATATTTAAGATCTGGTCTATACTACAGACCTATGTTGTTGTAACTACGTCGCTCAGGAATGTGAAAAATCCACACCTCTTGAGTGACATAGTTATACCGAGCTAATTCCCTATGTAGACAGCACTATGTCAGATAGTTACTGCCTCTCAGGAAGGTGGATTAGTTACACCAATAGGAGAAGCTCTCTTCCTTCAGCTTAGAGCATCTTCATTAAAGTGCTACAGGGGCAATGCGGCATTTTAAGTGTGGGCTTATCCTAAGTTACATAAAAAACAATAGTAAAAGATCATCAAGGTTGCAATGCCAAACAGTCAGTATTTAGGAATCGACACCTTAATTATGTCACCTTGTGTTTATACAAGTTTCTTAAACTTAGAAATTTCATCATGTGGAACCATATTGACCCTTTACACAGGTCATCTGCAGGAATGGTTATCTTTAGATCTATAGCATTGTCCTCTGTCATTTGACCTAACAGAGTAACTGGTAACTGTAGAAGGTTGTTCCCTTCTACATGGACCAACCACTACAAATGGATGGAGATGCACACACTACCAATGGGTTTCACGGCTATTTTCTGAGAGCAAATGAATATGGAGACTCAGTAATAATGGCTTCTATTCCTGGTTCTGCAGGGGAGTGTTCCTGAGGGTGAAATGACCCTCCAACCAGTTTACTCTATGCAAGCCAGCCCCTTTCTGTCCATGTAGTCTTCCTGCACTGCTCCTCTTTAACTTTTTGTCCCAGTTCCAGCTCTTTCTCCCACCCTCAGGTATACATCCCAGTCCTTCACCCCTGTCTCCTCCTCCTCTCAGACCTCTTGTCACAGTCCCCTCTCTTGTCTTCACCCACACAGCTCAGCTCCTCACTCTTCCAGTGTGGTTGTTTCTTCTTTATGCTCCATGCTGCCTGAGCACCACGGGGGGGGGGCACTGGGAACACTGCAGAGCCAGTCTTCCGGTTCTTAGCACCTCTATCAGCCAGGAGGAGTGTGTGTTGGAGAAGTTCTGGTCATCCTTTCTAGCCCCAGGTTATAGTATGCCCAGTTGCTCTGTGGGATTGGTGCGCACCCAATCTAGTCAGCTCTAGGAGCTGTCAGGGGATGGAGTGTACCCGGTACTAACATGATCATCTAAGAATTAAGCTGCCAAACTCTAACAAGTCTCTCCTGTGTGAACTGAGATTTTCAGAAGCTCATTATTTGGTCAGTATTGGGTAGATTTTTAAAAGGCTGGCAAAAGGTACACCCCTGACATAGGGTATGTCTATATTACAATAAGAAAACCTGCAGCACAGAGTCTCAGAGCATTCATCGATTAACTCAGGTGCATGGGGCTTGGGCTGTAGGGCTGAAGCCTGAGTTTTGAACCCCTGCCGGGGGTGGGTCTTAGAGCTCAGATTCCAGCCCTAGCCTGAATGTCCACATTTCAATTTTTAGCCCTGCAGCCCGAGCCCAAGTCATGACTGTGCCATGGGTCTCTTACCGCAGTACAGCATACCCACAAAGGTCTCCATGCCAAATTGTGAGTTCCAACTAATGGTGGTGCTACAGTTTCTTAATGAAACAGTTGTAATTTGTTTTTTTTAAGCAGGCTAACCTAGTTCTGAGAAATAACTGATTTTTTTTTTTCAGAAGATTTGCTAAAACATTCAGCCTGAGGCAGACTTCTGAAATGGAAAAATTCAACAGCAGAAGTTTGGCAAAGTCATAGGCAACTGAAAGAGTCTTATCATGGAAAGCGCCAGGCAACCTTAAATATGGTGTCACTACCTGTGCCACCTATAATATATATAAAATTTTATTTCTCTCACTTATTTCTTTTGCAACGCATTCCCCTCTTGCTCCTGTATGCTGGGGTTTTTTCGGGGGCAGGGGGAGGAGGGAAGGAGTTGTTTAAGACGGTAAGCTTTTCATAGCAGGGATCTCATTTTTAAAGTTCCTTGCATACTTTTGGTGCTGTAGAAATAGATAAATAATTGACCCCTCCACCAGGACTATAGGACTCAGGCCAAAAAGAAGTACTCGTGGTATATCTAATGATATCATGGTTATATTACACAAGAGAAGCAGCCCAATGCAAGCCAAAGTGAGGAGAGCAGATTCCTAACTCTATGGTAGGCCTCAACTTTCACTTAACTGTGTTGAAAATTGGATAAGTTATTCCAAAAAAGTAAGCTACCAGTCTTGTCAATGTGGTTACCAGCTATGAAGCTACACAAGAAAGGAATGGGAAGAGAAAAGTGTGTGTGTTTTTTCCCCACACAGAGCTTATATTTTCTGGATAGAGTGCCTTAGCTGTTGATCCTTTTTGGTGAACCTCAGCTGACCTCCTTGGATGTATTTGTCTGATTTCTCAATAAAGGTTATTTGCAACTGGTTGGGGATGATTAGGTGTTGGCAGATACTAAACCGGTAAGAGGAGCTGGGGAGAAAACCTTGCCAGCTTTAGTGCGTGCAACTGCTGAGTCAGTTCACCAATCTCAAGTATCCCACATACACGTGCAAATGACCATAAAAAGGTCATCTTAATTTTTCTACTTTCAGATTTCACATTCTTCTTGGCTGAGCTAGACCAGTTTTCCCATATGGCCTTATCTTCCATGCCCTCATGGTGTACAGTCAGGCAAAGCAACAAATCTTGTGAAAATGGGAGTGGATGAGAGTCAGATACAAGCAAGAGGAATAGATAACAGCATTCCTGGTCTTGACTTTGATGTTCAGTCTTCCCTTGCACCAAGTAGAGATTAGGAGCCAGATCTTCAGCACTGTTAAATTCCTTTTGTGCTATTGTCTTAAATAGGCAGCTGAGAGAATCCACAGCTGGCATAAAGCCTGCTTTACAACTTCCCACCCTGATTCAGGGGGCATGTGATACACAGGGTTAGGGCATAGTGCAATTTGACCATTCTCACTGGCAGACACTGCCCTCTCATAAGACATCTTTGTCAGCACAAGTAAGCATAAACCGTACCTGAGCCCTTACTAGCTTTGCCTCTCTCCTCCCCTGAGCTCAGTGTAGTGTTGAGCCATAAGAAAAAGGGAGTGGAAAGAGTGAGCAACCACAGTAGTGTCATGTGGTCCTATGATGGCCAGATGGCAAGTGTGGAAAATTGAGATGGAATGGGGGCTAATAGATGCCTCTATAAGACAAAGTCCCAAATATCAGGATTGTCCCTAAAAAATCAGAACACCTAGTCACTCTCCGTGGTTCCGTGATATTGAGCAGGACACGTCCCTCCATTCTGTTCAGCAAAGGGACTTCAACTGTGTCTGAATCTTGTGTAAAAGGTAAGGGTAGTTTGCAAACTCTTCCAAGTGTAACTATTCAAGGGCCTAAGATAGCTGAGCCTAAACTGTGAAAGCTTGTCTTCTTCCCCAACCCACTTCCACACTGTTCTTGATGTAGCTAAATTAGCCACTCAGACAAACACAGTGAAACCTTCCTTAATTAAGCATAGAAAAAAAATTCTGCACCCACTCATTTACAAAGGCTAATACTTTGGTAAAATCAAAACCAATTTCCTCAAGAGCAATGAAAGGCACTGCTTTTTAAAGAGTGCTATTTTCTTGCCATATTTCAGATTTCAAAACGCAGATATTTTGACTGTACAGCTGATCAAACAAAGTTGCAAGATTTCTTTTATTTTGGGAAATATCTATTCCCTCTCCCACCTAATGCTCAAAAAACAACAAAAACAGTACAATTTAAGGTTGGTTTTTTTAATGTTACCTTTAGGTAGTAATCAACTCTTGAAGATTTCAAGCCCAAACAGTGGAATTTTAAAGAAAATTAAGAGCAACCGAAGAACAGATTAGAATAGAAACTATTAAATAACCTCAGCTGTAGAGGTCATTGCTTCAACTGCTATAATTAGCCAAAAGACATTTAAAAAACTGTAATACTTAGTGAATTTCGTATTATATTTGGCTTATTTGAGAACCAGCCAGTCTGATTTACTTTTTTAGCATCTTATATGTTAGGGCAAAAAATAAAAACCTGAGCAGATGGCTTGAGAATGACAAAATGAATGAGAGCTTACTGCTGTGAGAGGGTACCTAGATGGAAACTTATGACTGCCAGTTTGGCTGAGCTTCAGACCTGTCCTACAAACAGTGCAACTGGCTCAGGAAAGACAGTACGATAGAGAAGACTCACTGAAGAGCTAATCACATGCACATCAGTAGTTGGCTGACCCTGTGTTGGGCTTTCACACAGACTCATGTAACAAGGACAACACAAGCCTCAAAGTCATCACCAGATAATATATCTGTAAAGAAAGGTTAAGTGCACAAGAAGGAACAATGATAAATATCAACAAATATGATATGCAGCATATGCAAAGCTCAAGTAAGGTTGCATATGCAGAGTAGGTGCAGTTGACTTCTGAAACAGGACAGAAGTACAAAGTAGCATGCAGGGGTTTGTTCTGGCTCCGCACGAGGTAGCTTATGGTAGTGAAGATAAAAAACTATTACCTACAAAAGGAATTCTGTTTTTAATATGCTGGCAACAGGCCCAGACGTTGTGTCCATTTAAATGTAAAAAATCATGGAAGCATTGGGACTAGAGAGGGAAGGTTAGGGCACACCCATTAAATCCCCTGGATTGGTTGAGACCCCCCTTCATGGTTTCTGAGTGGTAACCTCTGGGAAGCGGTGCAGAGCTGTGAGGGAAGAACTCTGATGTGTTTCTATTAGTTAATCTCCTACAGGTCTCCAACCACAGCCACCTCACCTACAGCACAGAACTCAGCACACGGTAGTCATGGAAATATGGCTGGAGTGATGCTGAACAATGTGAGCACATTACATTCCAGGTAAGGTGGAGGGAGAAGCTTGAAGGGGAGGCAGAACCGAATGGGTAGGAGTAAATTTGAAAATGGAATAGAAGAGCCAGGGGGAGGGAAAAATAGCACAAATCCAAACGGCAGATGTGGGGGGCAATGTGGGGAGCTGGAGAGTAGAGGAACATGGAGTTGGTGAACCTGACCAGGCAGAAATTTAAAGAAGCAGAGGAGAAGATTTTTTTAGCATGCCATTGTATATGAAGCAACAATATGCAAAAACCTATCTATCTGTGACAGATATGGCAATTTCCTGCCATATCCTTTGGAGATTTTACTAAATTACATTTAATTACCTTGGGGTCTATTGTATTAAATGAATGATGAACGATCTATGTATTGTTGTGGGCAGGGATTGTACGTCACCCCTGAAAGGGGTAGATGAGACCCAAGGATTCATAGGATTGTATTGAACAATGGGCC
Organism: Pelusios castaneus; assembly: GCA_007922175.1. Lineage (NCBI taxonomy): Eukaryota > Metazoa > Chordata > Testudines > Pelomedusidae > Pelusios > Pelusios castaneus. The sequence goes on along the minus strand of ML685888.1, from coordinate 2,222,138 downwards.
AGACAAGCATGGACTTTTGGAACAAAAAGCATTAAATAGCTTTTTGGGGGAATATCTAGAGGGAAGTGAATACAATTTCCCCACTTCTGATTATGCACAAACCCAGCCTTTTGAATTTACAACCTGAGCAGTGGGCCATTATCTGCTGATCCCCTGTTACATGAGGCCAAAATCAAAGGCCCAAGCAGTACACAGGAAAGACTGAATTAATTATTCCTGAGTTATTAGTTCCAGTTCTGAATCTGAGGCAGTTGTCAATTTATAACCTCGGAGAAAACCCAGTTGTGGGTTTTAAAGAACAAATACCTAACAGAGCTCAAGGCTGGAGTTGGCGTGATATCTGGCAAGCTTTTCAGCATGTATATAGATTCTTTTATTGTTGTTAATGTTTTCTCTGTAATGCTTTCACTTTAAGAAGTAATACAATGCTTGTAAAGAGCTGTGTGGTAACTTGTGACTGGGAGGCCATTGAAAAGAATGCAAATTTAGACAGCCTGGCTTATCGGAAATGAGACAGGGTAGGCAGGGAACTGTGCATCCTGGAAAAACTTTAATCATGATGAAGAGACAGGAGTCTCTGCCTAGGAGAGGTGATAGCTGAGGAACTGGTAGCCCGGCATGGGTGCCATTGGTAGATCATGGTGGGGGAAACACAGGTGCAGTTGACCTGTACTGACAATATCACCAATATTGTTTTGGGAATCAATGTGATCCATTTAGCAACTAGGGATGGGTTGAACCAGTTTGGTTAAAATAAGAAATATCCCAAACCTAAACCATTATCCATTTCTCAAATAGAAATGAAATAGCTTCTGGTTTTTTTACGTTTGGAAAAGATCAGTAGTCTTTAGAGTACGTTTCACTATAATTAAAAAATAAATAAGGAGCAAACTAGCCTACACCTCACAGTGAGCCAGGTGATGATTTGTTTTTATTAGAGTTTTTTTTAGAAAGGGCATTTATAAAGTTCCAAATATAGATCTGCTGCTCTCTATGTACAGTAAGTGGAACATTTGGTCGCACTGTGGTCACCTCAGTGCTATGAACCTGCAGTTTCATGATTCATTATTTATAACAGCACTCACTCAGTGAGGTATCAGATCACAGTCCTCATAAAAGCAAAAGTTGGAAGTTATGAAAGATTTGTTCATTGGTTTATGGGGGGAGGGATTGAGTGAAAGAACAGAGTGGAACCAGGAAGGGGAACTATGTGATCCTAATGGGTAAGGTGATCAGATTTCCTGGACATCAACCCAGGGCAAGCAGCCCATGACAAGGATCCCAACTCCATCAGGTCTAGAGATGACTAAAAGCTCTTGTGGAGGGACACAGGTTTGTCAAAAGACCATGCTGAGCCCTCACATACAAACAATTGTCACAGCCTTCTGTGACCCTGCAAACATTGGCACAGCAAGTTAGCATCTGAGCATATGTGCACTATTGATCTCAGTAAGCAAGATTCAGCCTGCTCAAGCATTTATCAGTCTGTGATTATTTCAAATTCTTACTTAGACGGTTAAATCTTTGAGGCAGGAATCAGCTATGTGTTTGTACAGTGCCTAACACAATGGGGCCAGGGACTCTAGATGCTACCATCATAAAAATAATATATAAAAAAAAAGTTTTTTAGAACAGAGGACCTTAAAACCAATGCACTAAAAGGGACAAAACAAGTACAGAAGTAATGCATTTGTTTGCAAAAAGTTGGATGGCCACAGTACATGCTACACTAGCCAGCTGACCATTTGCAAACAAATGCATTCATGGTGCTTAAAATGCCTCGTACAAGAAGTCTGACCAATCTGAATTACTTCTGTACTTGTTTTGTTCCTTTTAGTGTGTTGGTTTTAAGGTTGTATGTTCTAAAAAAACTTTTTTAAATATTATTTTTCAATCAAGACTAAAAGTAGATCAAATCAAAACCTACAAACAGCAGTTTTTCAACCCCAGGTGGGATTCAAACCAGTGACTGCTGCATTTCCAAGCGCCTGCCCTAACCCAGGAGCTCAAATGTACTACACGGCTCAATGCCCAGAAAGCTTTCTGCTGGGTGCAGGTTGCCATTAAAACCTATAAACATTACACTATCTGCTGGCAAAAGGTGGGATAGCACATAAGAGACAGAGCAAAGTTAATATAAATGTTGTCTAATAATAAATAATAGCATCTCATCTTCTGATGGCTGGGCTAGTGACAGGATTTGAGCTTCATAACAGGCTTGATTCACTCAAGGTGTGTAATGACTTCTGTGGGACTGTCAGCAGTTGACATGTTATGCTGGTTACCTTAGTTAAACTCCTCTGTAGGTGAATATGATTTGGAACATGACCTCTCCTGCTTATGTTGGCGGATGCTATTTGCACATCTGTGCTGGAGATGAGGGGGACAGGTCTGAATGAAAGCTGACTATCTACAGCTAGCAGTAGACTGTTGTGTTTTGGGGAGCTGAAGGTTCAAAATGGTGCTGCTCCCACTTAACCCTTGCAATGATATTACAAAGTGTGAGCCAAATGTAACGGCTGTACACGTTTATAAAACAAAAAGAAAAATGTAGGAGAAAGACACAGATAGGTAGATCTGATATAACACCGGGCACTGAAGCTATTCTCACTCTGTGAGCCCATCCACTTAAATCACCATAGTAAAGTCACTAAAGTGACTATAGTACACTAAAAGGCAGCATGTGTTTTGTTGGAAGACAGCAGCTTGCTGAGGTACAACATGGTATGTTGTGGAGAATAACTTCAGGTGGTAAGATAAGACTGAGGGGGGATTTGATTGCAACCTTCAGCTACTTGACGGGGTGCTCCAAAGAGGAAGGAACTAGGCTGTTCTCAGTAGTAACAGAGGACAGAACAAGGAGCAATGGTTTCAAGTTGTAGCTGGGGAGGTTGAGGTTGGATATTAGAAAAAACTCTCACCAGGAGGGTGGTGAAGCATTGGAATGGGCTACCTAGGGAGGTGGTGGAATCTTTGTCTTTGGAGATATTTAAGGTCCGGTTGGACAATACCTTGGCTGGGATGATTTAGTGGGAGTGGTCCTGCTTTTCACAGGGGGTTGGACTAGATGACCTCATGAGGTCCCTCCCAACCCTATGATTCTATGATATTCTCTACGTCCTCAATCATCAACTCCACAAATTGTCTCCCGGGCCAGTACGCTGATCAAGTGGCATGAGAGCCAGCGTCTGTTAATTTTAAAGAAGGCAACTCTATGCATTCCCCTCTCCATGTTCTCATGATGACCAAGTCTCTCTCTACATGGCTGTCTGAGACATTTAGAAAAGCGTACAGCTCCAGCCTCACTTATTTTGGGACACAAGTAGCACCAATAGGTCATTAGGGTTGCTTCTTTATAACACCTAATCTATAAACCATTTGTGATGGTTAGGCTAGCTATGCCTCTGTCCCCTTTACCTGTCCCAGGGTGGAATTCCACAATTCTCCCATTCTTAGACCAGGCCCTGACTGCAGTATTCTGAGTAGCCACTGAGCAGATCTGACTATGTTTGAGTACCTGCTGTTCTTCTCTTCAGGTAACCTACCAGTGGCATACAGTGACCAGTTCTTAAAACAAAGTATAGTTTATTTTAACAGTAGGAACAAAGCACTTGGGGTGGGGGTAAGATTGAATGTAAAATAAACACCCTACACATATCTGATGGTAATCTAGGCAGGCCTAGGCATACTTTAGACATTTCATTGGATGCCTGTGTCATTCTGGTTCCCCTAACAACTCCTCCCTCTGCTGAGAAAACCTTCCTTTTTAAACTTGTCAAAGTTCTGTGTGGGCCATTTCCTACCCTGGGATTTTCTCTTGACAGCACTCAAGTGTTTGTGGTGAAGTTTATTTTGAGACTTCTTTTCCCACCTGCTTCCTTTTCCTGTACAGCCCCTTATTAAACTCAATGGATATAAAATACATATAGTAACAGCCCAATAGCCAGGTCAATACATAGTAGTAAAAAAATTATTACTCAGCAGCTCCAAATCTGTCACACATTCTCTCATCTCCAAAAGGTTGTCTTTCCACTGCTTCCTGATGACTTTACTACCTATTGAATTTAACCCTGAAAACTGATAGACATGTTGCTCATTTGATTTTTTTAAAACTGATTCTCTATGCCTTCTACTTTTGTCCTTCTTAGTCTTTCCCTCTTTTATATCTCTTTTCCATTACCCAGTCTCACCCTTCGCTTTAACTGCCATCCACTCATCTCCTGCCGAAACGCTTTTAATTTCCTGATAAACCACCCACCCATATCATTTTAAATAGATCCTAGGGCGTCCCAACCTTAAATATGGCAATCAATTGGACCCTAAGCATTTTGGCCAGACCCAGCAGCTAGACACCAGGAAAGAATCCTCTGTAGTAACTCAGAGCCCTCCTCATCTAGTGTCACATCATTGCTATTGGGGGATATATGCCTCTAGCAGTTGCTGATCAGCTACATGCCATTATAGGCAGACTCATCATTTATCCCCTCTATAGACTTATCAAGCTCAGTCTGGAAGGCAGTTAGGTTTTTTCTTCAGCCACAAATTGGCCGTATCTTCACAGCTGTCCCAGGCCTGCAATGTTGCAGGCTGTGCTATCCTGAAAAACTCTGGGATGACCTTAGTGGTTGTAGTTCCAGAGTAGCACGGTTTATTTGACGTCTATTATTACTCTACAGCTGCAACCAACATTGGCTCCCAGAAGTCTTGGCTTTATTGTTTTCTCACATTTGAAAAGGGTGGAAAGTCAAATGTCAGCATTTTAGCTGTCATGGAATTAAAACAAGAGCAACTGGGGACAGGGTGGGTGGTTCTTAGTGCCTTGTTGTGTAATCTTTTCAAAAACTATACTTCTAAGTCACTTTCCAAACATGTTTAAAGCCTAAATACCATTTTCAAAGTGATTTAGGTACTTAGGAACCTGCGTCTCATTGATTCCACCTTATATCTGTACTTTATTCCTAACTCTGTTCCCTGTCACCTCACAGAAACGGATATGCATTTGTTTTGTTCCAATAGTTGCTCTGATAAAATTAACTTGGAAGAATATTAATTATTTATTAATTATTATTATTATTATTTCTGATTTGGAAGATGTGGCTTTCCTACTACTCACCCATAATTCTATCGTCCAAACACTCACATTTTTCAATGTGCTCCTTCTTTTGAAAAGGGATGCTTATTATTAAGTGTTTATTGTATCTTGTCTCTCTCACCAAGAGAAATTGGTCCAATACAAGATATTATCTCACCTAACTTCTCTCCATTATTATTCAACAGAGAGCTCTGTAGACATTTATCATCAACACTCTAGCTAACCTCCTGCAGATACATGATACAAACAGCACCAAGTCTTCATTTAAGAAAATCATATCCCAGGACAGCCAATCTCATAAAAGGAATGATCCTTGGAAAAGCTGAATGGGTGGCGGCCCTACCCACACCCGCCTCTCCCACTCACAGCTTTGACAGGGGTAATGCCCGTTCTTATGGGCAGCATGAGAAGAATCAGTGTTTGAATCAGCAACATCACGACACTACTTCCTCTGGCATCAGTCCCACCATTTCATACATCATCTACATTTGGTATGTTTGTAACAGAAAACAGGAGTTTTAAATGGGAGCTCTCAGTGTAAGATTTCCTTGGGCAAAGGAAATCTGTTTCTCCTCCTGGCCCACCACTAAATATTTAGTGTCCATTAGTCTGCAATGCATACTTTCCCATCACCCCCACTCAAACACTCTGTTTCAACCTCATTAATAATTTCAGGTTTTGACTAGGAATACATCTTTTTATAAGCATCAGCAGCAGCAGCATCATTCCCTTTGATGGCTTGTTCCCCAACCCCATGGTACACACTACCCAATCAGTGCTCAGCCCCAATTTGGTTTGATACATTGAAGATAAGGTTTGGGAAGAAACTCCCTGAAGTTTGCAGGTAAAGCAGCCAGGTGTGGAGATGACTGGTGTTGAAGATGTAACAGAGGTATATGCAGATATCATAGAAGATTAGGGTTGGAAGGGACCTCAGGAGGTCATCTAGTCTAACTCTCTGTTTAAGGTCCCTTAACAGCACATTTTGTTTTAAGCTGCATCTTTTTTGCTGCAGATGCTTGTCATGCTCTGGTGAATGTCTAATAATGAAACCAGCATAGATATATGACATGACACATGATGAGGCTGTATAATAAATAATAAATCACTGGAAATAACTGAGGTATGTTCAAACATCAGGATGTGGGGAGTGGATTGGAGGTCTTTCTCCATTAAAACTAAGAGATAATTATGTCAGGACAACTACACAAAACAACAAAAAGAAAAGTTCCCCAACTAGCTACAAAATGTAATAAACCTACTAGGCTATTTCCTGTTAAATTCAGAAACACAAGGGCAAGGCTAAGGAGAAAATGGTTCTTTTTGCTGATTTCCTGATGGATGAAATAATCCAGTTGAAATGTAGCCTCTCTGGGTTTGTCTACACTTGCATGCTACAGTTTTAAAACATGGTAAGCAAAGCAATACAACATGAAAAGCTTGATGCAGATGACTGTTGTGTTCCAAACTCCATAGGGTTATCCACAACCAGATAACCACACGATAGTATTTGTTACAGTCAACATTGTGTAAGCTACCACGTATTAGTCAACACATGTTCTAATATGGTGTGATTTCCCAGTTTAGACAGACCTCCCCTACTTCTGCTAGCTGAGCTGACTTTGATAGTAAAAGAGCTCAGCCAGTTTGTGATATAGAAAAAGTACTATGAAGTTTCCTGAATATAGTCTGTCCCAACAAACAGCACTCAAGCTCTACATACAGCCTGGAAAGCTTGTGGATACTCAGATGGGAAAAGAAATGTAAAATATTTTTCTCCCCCACCACCTCTGAAAGGTCAGACAAAAACCCTTTTGATATGCAGACAGTGAGACAAAGGCTAATTTTGAAGAGTTTTTTATTTAAACATCACTAGTTACTAACTCAAACATCTTCTTTTGCCAAAGTAAGTGGAGTCCTATACACTTTTTAAATGGTTCTGGGTTGACTTAATATCCAGATCAGATATTTGGCTTCTGACAGAAATCTGTACTTGGCAGGCCTTATTTAAGACTGGGCATTCTCCGTTAGACAAAAGCGGCAGAGCTCGCACTTTCCGATTTCTCATTTAAGAATTCATTTCAAAATGCAGGGCAGAGAGGTAGAGGGCTTTCTAAAGCTTTTTATCTTGCTATGTCAAATTAATTTAAGCTAAAATCAGACATTGCAGCAGGGTTCTGGATGCTCCTCCCCCTTATGAAGTCTCATCGCTTGGTGGTCTGAGTGCAAGCACCCAAAGCTCACACTAACTTTCATGAGATTTGAGGAAGGGCTGAAAATCACACTAAACTGTGTAGTGTTTCAGTGATATGCAGAGCTTTCCCTGGCCAAGGGCACGACAGCCATTATGATTAGGTTCTATTCTTGAGTCTCTATCACCTTGTCACAAGAGGCTCTGTGCCAAACAACTGTCAAAAAATACCCAGTGGAGCCACACAAACACACTTCTTCATGTTGAGATTACGAGTGTAGAAGCTCTAGCTGTAAATCAATATTTATAGTAGGTCTTGGCAAACTGAAAGGCCATATAGGAAAAGAATTCAGAATAAAACCTAAAAGTCTATGGCACTGATTTGTATAAAGGAGGAATTTGAAACAAGTCTCATCATTTCACAACAAATAAGGAACCCTAAAGGTCTAGGCAAATCTTTTGAAGTAAAACAGAACACAATGTCTAAAACATTCAGTTTTTCAGATCTGACAGCCCATATTTACCTTTTTGAATCTTTAACTGGAATTCATCAGATGGCCTCAGCAATTAACATACAGTAATACAACAGTCAATTTATTCAGTAAAATAAGACTTCATGTCTCAGATGTACAGTACAGGGAAGTGGGATTAATGCACTGTACACTGTATTAGCAGCACAAATTGATCTCCAAATGCCTGCAAATGGCAGGTGGATATTTTCCCACATTTTCTTTCCTGCACAAGAATTTTCTGCTGCCCCCTACACCAGTTGCTCCCACCACTCGCAGTACAAAGAGAAGGAGGGAACATGTCAGAGGAATTCCACGAGCAGGACATGGGAGAGAAGAGTGTGTGGTGGAGTGAAGCTCCACCATAATTGATATGAAGTCCAGTAGCTTATGTTGGGGCTGCCATCCTGCTGCCATAACTTGCACCAAAGCCAGCAGGAAAACAAAACCAGACGCTGCTTCTCTCCACAAAGTCTGAGCTGAGATCAGGGTTGTTGTGTTAAACTTAAAGAAGACATTAGAGGCTCCATTTCCCACTGCATCCAAGTGCTACTCAGAAGCAGTGGAGAGAGGGGACTGCTGGGAACCAGTTGCAGCTCCCAGATCTGCCTTGTCCTAGCATAAATGAAAGCTGTCACCATCACTGGTATAAAGGTTTCTAAAACCTAATCTACGTTAGAAAAGGCTTGTTGGTATAACAGTATCAGTACCTATACTGGCCATCCCTCCTAGTGTAGCTGTTTTATGATAGCTCCTGGACTTTCATGCCACTAGAGCTGCAGCTACACTCAGGCTTTTGCAAAAGAATGCCATCCCCAACCAACATTGCTAGACCAGCAAAGGCTTCTATGGTCACATGCCCTAAGTCACATCACACAAGTAGAAGACCAGCACAGCAGAGCTGCACTTTGCCGGGGCTGCTTCAAACCCATTCCGGATACAAGCCCTACACGAGAGTTCAGAGACCAGCTGCTGTAGGAGGTGGTTATGTCCCATCTGCTTTAGGGCACTGGAGTCCTCTCCGAGAGGGAGAATTCTCTGCTGACCTTTCCCAGCTCCGGCCTACTTTTGTGCCATTTGAACAGCAGGTGAACATAGCACAGTAGAGAATCCAGCTCGAATTCTCTTTCTCTCTTCATGATTTTGCATCAGACATGACAGAAGGACTAGGAAGACAAAGGAATGGTAAATAATGTGATAGCTACACTTTCTGAGAATGCTGCGCAGGTTGAGGGTTCTTGTTTTATCATCTCTTTCACATTCCCCTTTGCATCAAATGTAACTTGGATGCCATCTTGGTTTTTCAAAAATGTTCCCATAAGTTACACCAAGTCCTGTCTCTTTTGATTGGATGGAATCCCTAAGACTGATTCCTTGAATTTAAAATGACTGATTTAGATAAAGATATAGAAGAGCAGACCCTGACCCACACTGATACTATTCTACACTGCTGCTGATGTAAAGCAGCTGCAAAACTGGCTTAACAGGGGAATCCTCATGTGGCCTACGGCAGACTTGGTTGGCTTCACACCATGCCTTCCTGTTTCCCACCCAAAGAAGAGGAAGTGTTGGAGCCAAGTGAGAATGGGACATAGCTTGAGAATTAACGTGCCCCCCAGCTGCCATACAGCTCTGCCCCACTTGTCTCACATACCTTCAAGTCCTGTGTTTTGCAGAACTTGTCCAAATCCAAGCAGATAGTTTAAAGACCTTGACTGGTGATAGTATTATATGGTAAAGCTGAGTTACTGGAAAATAGTGTCAAGACGTGTAAAGTGCCTGTGGTGGACCTGAAGATATGGAATTAGAATATTTTGATCAGCTGATTTTTTTACAATATTGTATAATGTGTATATTCATCTTTTCTAAATTTTAAACTATTTTTACAATCCTGTTAAGGAATAACCCTCCTATTGCTATCTCTAACTTTATTTTAAGTAGACCCTAAATTGTGACCTTTTTGACTCCTATTGACAGAGAAAGAAAGAGTTATGCAAGATTTTAAAAAAATTATAACAGGGAGGAAATCATATATGTCCGTACCTAGCCAGGACTGCTCAATCATATCAGAAAAAATATTATTAATCTTTGGTTTATCTCTGTCTATGAATGCTTCAGGACCTTTTCCAAACAAAATTCCATAGTGTTATTGGAGGCAAATATTTGTTGAAATTTTTTAAGTAGCATAGGAGATCTAGGCCCCGTGTCTTCCATTGTATTAGATATTAGGATGATATGTGTCTAAAGCCTTATGCACTGTTTTTTTTTTTTTTTTTTTTACCATGAAGACATTGTGACTTTAAGGAATGCCAAAAGAAAAATGGTAATGGTGTGGCTGATGTTAATTTGTATGGCTGAGATGATGACACTATCTGATTCTATATTTCCTCAATACAAAAAATTGGTTTCTGGAAGAACAGTTGCTTGGATATTTACCTCCTTATTTCATCTTGGATGGGTTTTTAAGAACAGATATATACAATGGCAATGTATAAATTTCAAAAGGAAATGTTCATTGATTTATGGCAGTGTTGCTTTTATTTACCAATGAAACATTAAATGCAAGCACAGCGTAGAGCTTTTCCTATTTGTCATTTATGTATAAAATCAGCAATTTTCACACAAGATATCTAGATGGTTTCCAGTTGACAAAATTACATTAAAGTGAATTTTGATCTTATTTTTCTTCTGTATATGCTTCCAATTTGTCAATGATTTAAGTATAATTAAGCATTTTGATTACTAAGTTATACTACTGAAAGCCTCACCCAGCTGAGGTTACATAAACATCTCAAGAATACAGCAGTTCAAGCACAGCCTGAAAAAAAGACGGATGATTGATTTTAATGTTATATCACTTCTACAGAGGCTTAGGAGGAAAGTGAGATGACCAATGTTCACAAGTTTCCTAAGCAAATTTAAGCAGGTGCTCTTTGCTTTTCCACTTGGAGTGCATGATATTTTTTGCCTGCCTTAAGCACACTTTTGATATGGATCGGGTAGGAAGAATAAAAGAATTAGCTTTCTTTGGGGCTCAGGACAAATGACAGCAGCACAATCTCATATTCACATCACTGTGATTAGCAAGGATATCTGTTAATATATATATATATTTTTAAAAAACCCCAAACCCTCAACCCCAAATCTCTATAGTCATCTCAGCTGTCTCATTCTGCTTCTTAGTGAGAGGGAAAATGATATTGCTTATTATTTTAACTAATGAGGGAAAACAGATATCAAATGACATCAATAGATATAAATGCAGTGGTAACTATGACAAAATTCTGTCACAAAAAACATAATTTGGCTCTGATTTACAAGAGATGAACAACTGCTTGTTATTTCTGGAATTTTACAGTGAAGAAAAAAATACTGAACCCTATATACTACAAACAAAACACAAAGAATCTATCTGCCAGAAATAGTGACTGCAGTATGCCACATTTCTTAATTATATGATGAGGTTTGGTCTTATTTCTGGAGATATGCTATACTATTTGATCTAACAATGACAATATACTGTTGCTTAAAAGACTAAGGAAGATAGTTACTTGAAAGTCTTTTGCGTGAGGAATCACACTGAGGCAATACAAATACAGAAGAAAACCTATTATTTGGTATATTTTTTATCTACAGGAGATTTATTTTTTTATTGTCTAAGGACAATTTAGTAGGGTAAGAATTATTTCTTATCCCATATATTTTTCAAAATAAGGATGAAATAATATTACAAATAACTTTTCCTGATTAATACGTTAACAGTGTTCTGGGCTGTTCCTCTTTAAGGACTACACCATGGTTTTAATGGATTAAGAACCTGCTACCTCACTCAAAACTGACACAAAAAGACAACAATGTCAGAAGCAACATTTAAATCCACCTGAGGTTAGACATTTATTTTACAAATATGTGAACAGTTTAAATAAAATAAATATTTTGTTACATGGTGCAGGTTTTATTGAAACAGCAATGAAGTTCCCCCATGTTAAATGCATGTCTAATACATGCACAGTTTACCTTATTCAGATCTGGATGCCTCCTGGCTACATTATTCAGGACAATATCTCTTTACATTTCAAAAAGTAATTATGCAGCACAAAGATTTGATGAAGCTCAGTTCACATGGTACTCTGGAAAATGATTCAACTAAATGGTTTGGTGGATAGGTCCAATTTTTTGCCTCATTGTCTATGTTCAGACTCCAACCTTGTATAATATTTTGGAAAAAGTTATCTTTTTTCTGTACTGAGCAAAGTAAATATTTTGTCAGTTGTTAAGGATGAGCTAGAGAGTAAGACCCAATGACGTATCCAAATTCAGCAGCAAGACTTGGAACCGCTTTAGAACTTTTTCCAGATTTGATTTGTAATGTGTTTCATAAGCCAGCAAAAATACCAACCACTTGAACTGTTCAAGAAAGGCTGAATGAATCCTTTTGAGAGCAGTGAAAATATATTTTCCACCCAGTTTTTTAAACAATCATTAAATTAGCAAAGAAAGGATGGATTACAAATAGAAAAATATTCCTTAATGTTCTATTGTATGGTATGGTATCTTCTCAGGTGAAGAACAATTTCATCTCACTTAAGTCTCAGAGAAAGAACATTACTGATTAAAAGGTTACTACTTATATGAGGTTCTAAACCCAGACTACATATGTAACAGACATAGGCATACAAATAAGACGTTCATCTCATAAGGCAAGACCAAGTTTTTTAATAATTGAGAATCACAGCTGGTCAGTCACATTGTAATTGACTGTAACTGGCAGCCCTACAAGACAAAATATGCTTTTCCTATAGCAAAGAGGCACTTAACTTTTTTTTCCCCTGCTTCTGGAAATGTCAAAGAAAATCAAAGAAATTCCTTCCTATCTGATCCTTGGTGCCAATAGCCCCACCAATAATTATCAACAAGAACCAAAGATATTACTGAAAGCTACCTTATGCCTTTCTATTCTGCTGGAGTGCAAAGAAGTAGAGGACAGGGAGTAAGACTCTCACTCCTACAGTAGAGCTAGTTGGAGTTTTCAGATGAACCTTTTTTTTTTTGTTTTTTTTTTTAAAGGAAAATATCAATTAGTTGAGATCAAAATATTTTTGCAGGAATGTACCAGTTTCAAGAAACTTTCATGGATGGAATTTTTGGTCAAAACCAAAGAGAGAGACTTCCCTCCCTAAAATAGCCAGTACCCCAAATTTAGACTAGAAACTTGAACCTCAATCTACATATCCCAGTTAAACACTCTAACCACCAGACTAGAGGCTATTCTACGGTGGGCCTTTCTCAGTCTCTCCTGTTGAAACCCTTCTACTTTGTATAAACAGTTAAATATTCATTAGACCAGCAGGAGTGAGAGAGACTGACTCCACAGTCCAGTGTTTAGAACACTGCACTGGTCTTTACAAGGAACTTGAGGCTGAGTCCCACACAACCAAAATGAGTGCAATGGTTAAGATAACCACTGACTTACTGGGTATTTCTCTGTGTGTGCGACTTCCCCATTCATTTGTGTAACCGTAAAAGCCTCAGGTTCATCCTGATGTGGAACAGGAACACATTTTAAATCTTGAAGAATTTCATGTGACAGGAAAACCATTTCCCACCCACCTTTACTACATAGAAACAGAGCACAATTGCTCATGGGTTTCTCTCTGTGGTGCAAGTCATCTATACCATGCTTCCCTGCACTGGCCCATGGCACTAGCTACATGCATAGTAGAGAGTTTGCTGCAGTCCCGAAGAATGATGTAGCAGCAAGTACATGCTTCCTGTGTACTGCCGCACTCTGGTTTTCAGATAGAGGAAATAAAGCTGAGGCCCTGAGAAAAAAGCCTGAACCAGATTTTGGGTGTGCTGTGACTGGGGGACAGGCTAGCAGCCTGTAAGGTTGTCCTAGGAATGGTCTGCATCATGAAAGCGGGGATACCCAGAATGCTGTGGGTCAATAATTTGGTGCTGTGACTTGATTGGCACGGATTTAAATCTCCTAGTAAAAGTGCATCCTTCAAGAACAAATCCTTCCTTGATTAATTCAGTTTGCAGTTGTATTACAGAAAACTTGGCGCCTGTCATTTTGCAAATCTGGGAAGAGCTTCTTTTTTGTATAAACATGGCATGAAAGAGGAGGTGATGATGCAGCGGGCATGACAAGATGCAGCAGCCCGAAATTGCTGCTGAGAACATGAAAGATGAAAAGGGTGAGGAAAATGACAGTGAGAGAATGACACCTCAATAGTAGCTACCTCAGAAGAAATCTCACCCACCCCTCCACGCCTTGGCAGCTGCGCAAGAAATCGGAGAAATGAGTACTTGACAGATAGTACATTTATTACATGATTCTGAAGCCTGAATTTTGAAGTGCGACCTCAAAATGGAAGACACTGGTGAGCCATCCATTCATCTGCAGGGACAGAGTCAGACTTCTACTATGAGCCCTAGAATTGCACAGCAGTGCAAAAAACCGAACCAAAACAGAAAAAACCCAAACAAACCCACCTCATTTCAGCAGCCACTCCCAAGCATCCCAACACTCTTCCCTGGCTACGTTTGGGAGCTCAACTACGGATTGTGAGAAGACTCTGAGGTCAGTATAGACAGAAAGAGTAGCACAACCTAATGGAGCCAAGAGTCTGGAACTTTTGCTGAGGTCTACTGGATTTGGGCGAGGAGATAACAATAGAGTTGGTCACAAAAGGCAAACAACTTAGTTGAAAAGTTTATCATTTTTGGCCAAAATTCTGGAAGGGTAAGAACCTCATCCCCCTTGACCTGAGCAATAGAAAATGCCTCTTGGCATTGAATTGTCTAGACTAACTAGCCTCCTTCCCCTGTCCACCATATGATATAACTGTTATAGTGCCAGTTGATAATGGTTAAGTGTTGCACCCACCTCAGAATTTGTCACTACCACAAATAATAAAAGCTGGGATATTTTTCCAACTACAGTTTCTATTTTAATTATTTCTTCATCCTGTGAAACAGAAGCATTAGCTCACAATGTATCATCACAAAGGAATTTGAATTACCATATTCAGGAGGGATGCAATATGTTCAATTTCTCTTTTATTTTTGTCAAAAATGTGAAGGAACATCTCCGTCCCCCTTCCCTGCCTACCACAAGCACTTACAATATGATCACAAGGACAAACCTTAACATCTACAACAGCCCCAAATCTTCGAGCTCACAAGCCATTTTGGCATGGGCTTCTAATTGTTTTCTTCCAGTTCCTTGCCCAAAATGGGAAGTTGTATTAGTATATGAATAACAATGTTCCCGCTCCCTGTTTATCGCCTCATCTTCCTGCTGGATCAAACAATGAAGTCAGAAGGATATACTGTGGCAAAGCAACCCGCTTGTGGTTTTGCCAACCAATAAAAGTCTCCTCTAGCAGCAAGGACCTTGGGGAAATCTGTCCCAGTCTGGGCAAGTCCTTTGCCTTTTCCACTTGGCACCTCTCTCCTAGGGTGTGTAAGGCAGGCCTTGGTTTGGGCCTGTGGAGCCTCCTTTAACCACGCACGAGTGTGGGAGGTTTCAGTTGGGTTATGTAACCTAGAACCCTGGGGAGTACCTCTCGGTGGCTCCTTCACAGGCTGTAGAGATGGTAGTAATGTCCTGGGGGATCAGAGCCACCTCAGCCCTCCCTGCAGGCTGGGGTCTGGATTTTCTCTCACTGTTCCCCAGCTGGGGAGGAGCACTTCCTTCTAACCTGGAGCAGTCTCAGTCCTTCTGGCAGTTTCTCTGTCTTTTTCTCTCCCTCCAGCAGAGGCAGGGTTTTTATAGGCCTGGAGTAGCCTTTAATTGGGTCCAGGTGCCTCTAATTGGCCTTTAGTAATCTCCCTTTTGCCTGCAGGGGAAAAGGGCCTTTAATAGTCTAGGCTCACGTACCCTTCTGTGCCTATCTGGCCTGACTTTACCACAATATTTATGTATTAAAAATTAGCCTTCATTTATACATTTTTTCTGGATAATAACTGATTAAGGGCTAATCTTTAAAAAAATGAGCAAAGCCCAAGCAAAATGTTTCGTGTAGACCAAAACTATGCTAAAAACCAGTGGATCTGAAGAAAAGCCTCCATCTCAAAATATGCACTATGGGCTTATTAATCACATGACTGGTTGTGGGCATGGGGGTGAAGAGAGAGACAGGTCTACTGGGTAAAGAAATAGGAGAAGTGGTCTTGTGACCCTCTACTTAGCTGGGGTCTGGCCCAAATATACCTGAAGTATGTACAAACTCATTAACCATATCTTCATTTGCAGGCAACACACCCACTCCTCATTCTGAACATTTTCCTGAAGACTTCCCTTGGACATCACTTCCACATTGTGCATATCTTCTCACAATTTGCTCAGGAGAAATGCATTATTTCTGGGAAATTTGACAATTAAGGATTTGGTCAAGTATGTTTAGTGCACAAACAAATGTCTACACAATAGGGATTATTTTGCTGTGGACACAGATCCACAAAGAAATGTCCCACTATGCCTGAGGTAGCATGTAAGCCAAGAAAGCAGGTGGCAAGTAAAATGAAAAGAAATGGCCTGCCTTATAGACTCATAGAAATTTAGAGCTGGAATGGACATTGAGAGGTCATCAAGACCAGCACCCTGTGCTCAGGCAGGAGCAAGTAAACCTAGACCATCTCTGACAGATATTTGTCTGACCTGTTCTTAAAAACCTGCAAATGATGGAGATCCCACAATATTCTAGAGCTTTGCTACAGTTGGAGTAAGAAAGCTTTTCCTAATATCTCACCTAAATCTCTCTTGATGAAGATTAAGTCCATTACTTCCTGCCCTACCTTCACAGGACATGAAGAACAACATGGAAAACAACTGATCACAGCCTTGTTTATAATGATCCTTAACATATTTGAAAAGTGTTATCAGCACCCTGCTCAGTCTTCTTTTCTCAAGACTAAATGTACCCAGTTTTTTTAACCTGTCCTCAAGTTAAGTTTTCTAAAACTTTTATCATTTTTATTGCTCCCATCTGGACTCTCTCTGATTTATCCACAACTTTCCTAAACCTTGATGCCCAATACTTGAGGCTGAAGCTTCACCAGTGCTGAGTAAAACTGGACAATTATCTCCCATGTCTTATACTCCTGTTAATACACTATAGAATGACAGAAGCCTTGTTTGTAATTGCATTACATTGTTGGCTCATATTCAATTTATGATCTTGTATGAAGTACAGATCCTTTTCAGCAGTACTACCACCTAGACCAGGGGTGTCCAACCTTTTTTGGTGAGGGGCCACATTTCAAATTTTTGCTCACTCAGGGAGCCAGTGAGAAAATTTTGGATAGATAAAGGAAAGCGTGGGGAACATAGGCAGCATAGGGGTAGCAAGGCAGAGTGTGGGGAACAGGAGCAGGATAGGGATGATGTGGAGTGGTAGGGGAGCCTGATAGGACTGGGGTGGGAGGGAGCAGTTCCGCCAGGTGGTGGGACCCATTTCCTTTCCCCCAAACCTCACTGGCTCCCAATCCCCCTGGCCCTGTACTGGGTCAACTCTCCAAAACCTTGCCCCTATGCTGGCTTCCCTGCTCTGAGCCACCCCCTGCCCCGAACCTGGCCTAGTGCTGACCCCCCCACTCCTCTGCCCCCATCATTCCCCTTCCTCGACCCTGGCACCTCCACCCAGCCCCACGCCAACCTCCAGTCCCAAGCTGTCCCTGAGCCCTTTCCCAGACCCGCACCCACCCCCTGCCCTGCACCGCACCGCCCTCGGGCCTGCTCCCATCCCCAGGCCACATGGAGGGCAGGGCATCGCGCTGTCCCCCACCAACCTGCGCCACCTCCCCAGTACCTTCCCTGTTGCCACTGCCGCTCTCCCGCCTTGATCCCGGTCCCATGCCATTTCCCTGGCCTGAGTCCCTCCTCCCCCTGTTTTGCATTCCCACACCCAATCGCCTGCCCTACACCACCATCGGGCAAGATCTAAGCCTTACGCTACCCCTCCCTGCAGACCTGCGCCACCTCTCCGGGCCAATCACAGCCCCTGCAGTCCGTCCCCACACTGCAGCACCACGTCACATCCCCAGGCCCAATCCCATCCCCTGTGACGCCTCCTGGGTCCAATCCCGCCCCCTGTGTTGCCTCCTGGGGCTTGATCCCAGCCCCTGCGCCCCTTCCCAAGGCCTGATTCCAGTCCCCAAGGCCTCACACTGCTCCCTGGGGCCTGATCCTGGCCCCTGCCACCCTGCATCGCCTCCGCTCCTTCCCTGCTCACGCCACACCCGCACACCCTTACCTGTTTCAAAGGGGCTGGATCCAGTCCTGGCCAGGTCTTCTGCCCTGGGCCACAAAGCGGGAGAATTAAAAAGGCCCCAGCCAAGCCCCAGCACTCAGGCACCAGTGCAGTGGTCCACAGGCCAGATAACAGCCAACCTGCAGGCTGTAGGTTTTATGAGCCTGATCTAGACAGATATTCCCCATTCTGTAGGGCATTTTATTTTTCCTTCTTAAGTGTAAGTACTTTGTGCTTGCTTTTATTGAATTTCATCTTGTTGAATTCATTCTAATTCTCCAGTTTGTCAGGGTCATTTGGAATTCTGATCCTATCCTCGAAAGTGCTTGCAACTCTTCCACATTCACGTCATCTGCAAATTTTATATGTATACTCTCCACTCAGATATGCAAGTCAGCAGGAACCCAGTTTGACAGTAAACCATTGATAACTACTCTTTGAGTATAGTCTTTCAACCAGTTGTGCACCCAACTTCTAGTAATTTCAGTAAATAGACCACATTTCTTTAGTTTGCTTATGCAAATGTCATGTGGGACAGTGTATTCAGATATTGAAATTAAGCTGTCGTCGTCTATAATTCTCAGGGTTCTCCTTTGTCCTCCTTTTAAAGATAGGCACTGCGTTTGCTCTTCCCCAGTCTTGTGGGACCTCAATCATCCTCCATGAGTTCTCAAAGATAATTGCTAACGTTTCCACGATAACTTTAGATGATTTAAATATATCTAATTTATCTAAATATTCTTTAACTGTTCTTTCACTATTTTGGCTTGCATTTCTTTCCCCTTGGTGTTAATTGCATTGAATACTAAGTCACATTTTAGTGAAGACTGAAGCAAACTAGGCATTAAACACCACAGCCTTCTTGATCAGTTATTAGCTCACTTTCCCCACTAGACAAAGAACCTACACTTCCCTTCAACTTTCTCTTGCTTCTAGCATATTTAAAGAATCTCTTCTTGTTGCCTTTCATGTTCCTTGCTAGCTGTAAATCATTTTGTGCCTTCGCCTTTCTGATTTTGTCCCTAGATGCTTGTGCTATTCTTTTGTACTCATTAGAAATTCATCCATGTTTCCACTTTTTATAGGATTCCTTTTTGATTTTCAGGTCAATAAAGTGCTCCTGTTTGGAGCCATATTGGCATTTTACTATTCTTCCTATCTCTCCTCCACACTGGGATAATTTGCAGTTGTGCCTTTAATTTTGTCTCTTTAAGAAACTACCAGCTTTCCTGAACTCCTTTTCTCCTTTGATTTTTTTCCCTATGGGAACCTACCTATTGGTTTTCTGAGTTTGATAAAGCCTTTTTTAAGCCTCTTGTCCTTATTCTGCTGCTCTCACACCTTTCCTTAGAATCATGAAATCTATTATTTTATGATCAGTTTCTCTCAAAATGCCTTTCAGCTTCAGATTCACTACCAATTCCTCCTTGCTGGTCAGAATTAAGCCTAAAGTTGCTGTCTCCTTGCTTATTTCCTCCAGCTTCTGAAAGAAAAAGTTGTTCCCACTGCATTTAAAGAATTTACTGAAAATTTTGTGTTTTTCCATATTACCGTTCCCACAGATCTCTGGATAGTTAAAGTCCTCAATACTACCAGATCTTTCTTTGCTTATGTGCTAATTTTCTAATTCTTCCAGTTTATTACCCATTCTCCTGGCCCTATTAAATTATCACTAATTCAAAACAACCTTAGAAGATACTTTAAAACTCTGCTAATTTTTAATAATATTTTAAAATTATTTCTCTCAATAAATAAGTGAACATGCTGCTTAAAACAAATAAGCCACCAGTGAAAACTTAGCTTCGCTAAAATTCATGGCTAAACTCCCACTGACTTCAATAGGGACAGGATTTCACTATATATCAAATAAGAAACTAACTCCTAATACACTTCCCATGTTTTACAAGGTGTGTTCTCAGAATGAGAGGGATAAAGGTGTAAAAAATATTCACTGAATATTTCTCATAGGCAAGAATCCATATCGATATGTTTTTATAAGTTTCACCTTAGGACTCCGTACAGCCACTACTCCATTACAGCAAGTGTAAGTTATATCCAGACAGACACACATTTCTCCTCTGAGAAAATCTTTTTTAAAAATTAGGCCTATTTCACCAACTGCCATCCAAGAAGAAAGCTCTGGAAGGGGAGATATTGCTTAACTTCATCAAAATGAAGAGGAAGAAAATACAGAGTAGGGTCCTTACCACCACTTCAATCAAAGAAGCACAGGGGGCCCTACAAGCTCTGTATACTGTCAGGGAAGGATTCTCCCAGCACAGACACCATGAGAAGAGCTGTAAGGCTACCCTTCCACAGACTGCCCCATAAGCCCGACTTTCGGGGACATTGCAGGGTTGGAGTGGCATCATGTAGCACTGCTGGGATTCATAGGGCAGCCAGGAGAGGCAGCCATAAACTTATGCAGGTCCCTGGAGCTGCCTGAGATTGGTAGGGCATAAAAGTAGCTTAGAGACAACTTTGTCTCTCCCCTTGGGCTACAAGTTGTGTGCTTTATCTCATACCTGTGTCTACACAGCAGCAGTGAGGTGCTTCCCAGCTTGGACAGGCAGGTGTCTACTTGAGCTAGAGTGCTAAAAACAGCAGTGGGGACAAAGCAGCATGATGCGGGGGGAATGGGAGTGGCTTGAGCTAAGTGCCTGAGTTCAGTCCCACCTGAAACTCATTGTATATGCACAGACACGGTCTGTGTCCCTGCAGCCACAAAGCTCTTTTTAGCATGCTGGCAGCAGCAGAGCTGCACTGAGAAGCACCCTTCTAGCTGCTGTATAGCAGGGATGGACAAAATTGGCTCATATCTAGGTGCCAGCAATTTTACTTTTGGTCACCAGAGGGCACTCCTCCATTACATTTCTGCAGTGGAGCTAGGTGCCAGGCTACTAAAACTGGTCGCCATGGTGAACAGACACACTGGTTTGTAAAGGCCTGCTGTATAGACTTAGCCTTCGACTAGAGGCACAGCACCGGATCAGCTAAGTTCTTATAGCTAGTATCTACCTCATGCTTTAAATCAGAGGTTCTCAGCTTTTCTCAGTGCAGGACCCACTTGCATAGTTAATGAAGGTCCCTCTCCACCCATTTAACGATATGGGAAGGGCAGAGTGGTTGTGATCCCGATACCTGTGAATGACACTCAGGGTGAGAACCCATATCTTTTTCATCTATATTGTTGATCTCGATACAAGATATTTCACTGGGGAAGAGATAAAACTAAACAAAATGATAGAGTGATTTTTTTACTTTGCATCTGTGGCTTTTCTTTACCCTTATCTTCAGAACTCCTGACTTGAATGAAAACTCTGTGGAGATAAACATGGCAAACTCAATTAATTAAATTTCCCCTTTCAGAAGTATAATTTATGATTGTTTCCAAAGTTACCTCACGTTATTACAGCGACAAACACAAGACCCTGCTGATCAGAAAATCCTCCACTGGGCTCATCTAGAATACGGAAAGTTCATTTAAAAAAAAAAAAAAGGCTAAAGACTCAACACTGAAACTATGGCCAAAATTACTTTGACTCAGTCATTCTTTTCAGAAGATGATGCCCAGATCACCAGCGGCCTAGTCTGAGATTCTTGCTCCTGACTTCAAACGAGATTTTATATTTGTCAGTCAGAATTCCAGTGGACACGAAATTCCAGTAAACCATAGTTTTGCAATTTCTGAGGATATGATAGACTACACTTCATTTTCTTTTCAAAATGTATGTGCCATTTTTATTATTAAAAAATTACTAATAGAATATAGAATTGGCCTAGTGAAATGTGCATGTGACTGAATGAAAGAAACAGACAGACAGACATTCTGGCTCTGATTCAGCCTGTACTGAAAGTTTCTGGGTACGTAAGAACCCATAAACCCCAAACAGGGCCTTTTAAAAAAGCTAAAACATGAATGTCCAAAAGTAAACAGAAGAAAAACCTCTCTTTAGCTGGAGTTAAGGTTGTAATTCCCCATCAAAAATTTAAAGGAAACACTTGGAAAAAACATTGAAATTGGGGGTGGGGGGATTTAGAAAGCTATAATTTTTTTTTTATTAAGGTTAAACTAAAAAAATTGGAAAGCATGAACTCTGTACTCCCTGTCTCAGTGTTCATTCTAAACAGGTGAATAAGGAATGATCTATTGGTTGGGGAAGGCCATCAGATGCTCTGATCTAGAGCTTTTCTTAGGGGAGGTAGAGAGGCAGTGTCTTTATTCCAGATAGACTGTGTAATAGGGTACACTGGCCCTTTAAGACTGAGTTGGGAACTCTTTGGGACCATACTGCCCCTTTCCAGGTATTGTGTCTTTAAAATGACAGATCTATGGGACAAAGGAACTGATCAGCCTGAAAAGGGAAGTGGTCTCAGAGCGACAGTTTGTGGTTTGGGAAAGTATCCAGGCTGCTGACTTTGGGAACAAGGATTTGAGCGTGGGCAAGGCAATACTGATCTATGTCTTAAACAGAAGGAATCCTGGGAAACAAAATCCCAGGGTCTTCTGTAGGCCTCTGAAGAAAAGTATTCTTGGGGAGGCTGCAAGATAGCAGGCTCTCCTTCCTAGTAACTGGGTGTGTAGGGAAATGGAACTGCTGCTATTCTGTCCCTGAAAGAAAGAGAATGCTACCTAATTTGACTTTAACTGCCAAATCTCTGAGGAGAGACTGGTAACCCACTAGGAACAGTTAGCAGGAAGAAGCCCTGTGGGCAGCCTATTCTCCAACTATGTTACCAAACTTTTCAGTTTGTTTGTTTGTTTGTTTACTGTACCACTAGAGCTTTGAGAAGAGAAATCCCTCCAGTGAGAGGCTGTACTGTTTGTTTTTAAAATAGCTTAATAGGCAAGACCTCCAGGGAACATTGCTTTGTTACAGGCTGGAATAGCACACACAGGGGGAATGGATTCCAAGGTTAATGCAGAATCAGTGAGATAATTAATTAGATTAATGCAAACCCCCTTTTCCCCATATATTCCGCTCCCCTTCCCACTATAGTGCGAACACTGTACTCCTGCATAGGGTACATATTCCAACTGAGAAAATGTGACTCATATTCCCACAACACTGTACCATACCAGACATACGGAACATTCACCCATTACTTATATACCACCTACACAACCTAACTATCCTCCAATGCATATTCTAGTGCAAGATTGCAATACCAACATCTCACAGATTTAAGGCCAGAAGGGACCACTGTGTTCATCTAGCCTACAAAACACAGGCCATACAATTTTATCTAGTGATTCCTACAGTTGCTGGAATGATTCTTCCTTATTATACATGTGAACACTATTAAGCCCAATTACATGTGGTTTAATGAATTCCAAAGGGGTAGCTGTGTTAGTCTAGTCCAGCAAAACAAAGAAGGAGTCCTGTGGCACTTTTAAATACTAACAAATTTATTTATCGCATGAGC
Source organism: Pelusios castaneus (assembly GCA_007922175.1). Lineage (NCBI taxonomy): Eukaryota > Metazoa > Chordata > Testudines > Pelomedusidae > Pelusios > Pelusios castaneus. Next base: position 2,198,660 of record ML685888.1, on the reverse strand, counting down.
TTTCGTGGGAGAAAAGTACTTAAACTACCTTACATATCTCCCTTTGACTACCTACTGCCTGCTTACCGCGGTGTCTTCAGTGCGCTGAATCAAAGGGAAATACCCTCCCTTCAACACAGCGCTATTCCACTTGCCGGGTTGGTCTTCAGCAATCGACTTCTTGATTGGCTGAGCGGGTCTTAACTGGCCTGATCAGTCGATTGGGAAGATCAATATGATGGCGAATTTGCTGCCAGCAGTGAAGACTGGGTCTGAGTGGAGTGATGCATCCACCGAGCCAGTCCCTGGCAGAGAATGGAGACATCAGATCAGAACTGTGACTGCTCTAAGGCAATGTACAGAAGGAAATGCAGTTGAATGTTAAACCGTATCAAATCAAAACATGTAGCTGTTTCCAAACTGAATTTTTTTAGATTTTTTTCCCAGAACAAAGTCAATGACAATGTATAAGAGGCAAGTGTGGCACACGGGTGCTATTACCTCTTTAGCCTTCTAATCTGCCTTACTTAGACTGATGGTCTAAATTATTGTGTGATTTGGGATTGTGATTGTGTGATTATCTGGGGGCTGTTTGCACCATTGTTCCCTGCTCACCCTCGATCAGCCTCAATCAGCCTTGTGATCGCCCTTCCCCTGTGTGCCTAACGAGGGGCAAGGGCTGACCTAGGCAGAGAAGGCCTTAAAAGCCAGTGACTGAGCGACCAGGGGACTGCAAATGGGAGTTTGTGGGAAGTTTGTGGGGCCACTATGGTGAAGAAGAGCTGCACCACTTGTGCTAGCACTACTTCTGTCTCCTCCACCAGCACCTGTAACCAGACAGACATTCTGACCATGGATATCTCTACCCAGATCCTGGTGCGGACTTGCAAGGACTGTGGCTTGCATTTCCCACTCACAGACAATCAGGCTAGGGAGATCATTCAGTGTGACAGGTGCCTTCTAGTGGAATCTCTCAGGAAGCAGGTGGGAGAATTACAGGAGAAGGTGGCCAGGCTCAGGAGTATCCACACCCTGGAGAAGTTCCTGGATAGTATCCATGAGGAAACATGCAAGGATGAGGAAACTATCCAGGTGCAGAAGACTGCTGCCACACCATTGGAGAAGGATGAGATGGCTCTGGCACAGGGAGGATACTGGCAGCTGGTTACTTCTGGCAGCAGACAGTGCTCCACCCCTGCTCCCATCCCACCCTCTGTTGTGGTGAAGAACCGTTATGCGGCGCTAGAGACGAGCGATGAGGTGGAAGAGGAGAAGCCATGCACCCCCGAGGCTGGGAGGATCACAACAGTCACATCCAGGAGGAAACGTCGGGTTGTGGCAGTTGGGGACTCTCTTCTGGGGGGACAGAGGCACCCATCTGTTGCCCTGACAAGGCCTCTCGGGAGGTATGCTGCCTGCCAGGGGCCCGTATCCGAGACGTTACGGAGGGATTGTCGAGAATCATCCGCCCCTCTGACTACTACCCCATGCTACTCATCCATGTGGGAACCAATGATACTACAAGAGGTGACCCTCAGCAGATCAAAAGTGACTATAGGGCTCTGGGAGCACGGGTGAAGGAGTTCGGTGCACAGGTGGTGTTCTCCTCAATCCTTCCGGTCAAGAGTAGGAACCTGAGCAGAGACAGCTGCATCCTGGAGGTGAATGCCTGGCTGCGAAGATGGTGTTAGCAGGAGGGCTTTGGCTTCCTCGATCATGGGGTGCTGTTTCAGGAAGAACTGCTAGGCAGAGATGGACTCCACCTGTCAAGGAAGGGGAAGAGCATATTTGAAAGTAGACTGGCTAACCTAGTGAGGAGGGCTTTCAACTAGGTTTGAAGGGGGAAGGTGATCAAAGCCCACAGGTAAGTCAAACTGAGGGAGACCTGGGGGAAGAGATGGAACTTGGGGGGTGCCAGGACTGTAACAAGGATAAAAGAAAGGGCTGTTGGAACTGGGAGGGGAAATCAAATCATTGCCTTATGTTTCTTAATGAAGTCCTAATACCTGAGGTGAGTGGGGAAGGGGGACACCGGGAGGAATTGCAAGGAGGAAGATGCAACAGGAGAGATAATCGACAGGGCAAAGTAGAGCAATCGGCCCGGTATTTTAAGTGTTTGTACACAAATGCGAGGAGCCTGGGAAACAAGCAGGAAGAATTGGTAATACTGGCTCAGACAAGGAACTATGATGTAATTGGAATAACAGAAACGTGGTGGGATAACTTGCATGACTGGAGCACTGTCATGGACGGATATAAATTGTTCAGGAAGGACAGGCAGGGAAGAAGGGGGGAGGAGTAGCACTTTATGTAAAAGAGCTGAATGAATGCTCGGAGCTCCACTATGAAAGTGGAAACAAACCAGTTGAAAGTCTGTGGGTAAAGTTTAGAGGAGAGTGCAACAAGGGGGATGTCGTGGTGCGTGTCTGCTACAGACCACCAGACCAGAAGGAGGAGGTGGATGAGGCGTTCTATGGGCAACTAGCAGAAGTTTCCAGATCGCAGGCCCTGGTTCTCATGGGTGACTTCAATTATCCTGACATCTGCTGGGAAGGCAATACAGCAGTGCACAGGCAATCCAGGAAGTTTTTGGAGAGTGTTGAGGACAACTTCCTAGTACAAATGCTGGAGGAACCAACTAGGGGCCTTGCACCTCTAGACCTCCTGCTCACAAACAGAGAAGAATTGATTGGGGAAGTAGAAGTGAACGGCAACCTGGGCAGCAGTGACCATGAGATGGTAGAGTTCAGGAACCTGATCAATGGAAGGAAGGAAAGAAGCAGAACACACACCCTGGACTTCAGAAAAGCAGATTTTGGCTCCCTTAGAGAACTGATGAGCAGGATCCCTTGGGAGGATGATCTGAAGGGAAAGGCATCCAGGAGAGCTGGCTGTATTTTAAAGAAACCTTGGTAAAGGCACAGGAAGATACCGTTCCAATGTGCAGAAAGAACAGCAAATGTGGAAGGCACCCAGTGTGGCTTAGCAGAGAACTCTGCGATGAGGTGAAACATAAAAGGGAAGCTTACAAGAAGTGGAAGCTTGGACAGATGACAAGGGAGGCATATAAAAATATTGCTCGGGACTGCAGGGATAAAATCAGAAAGGCCAAAGGGCAACTGGAGTTGCAGCTGGCAAGAGATGTAAAGGATAACAGAAAAAGGGTTCTACAAATATGTCAGTAACAAGAAAAGGATCAGGGATGGTGTGGGTCCCTTACTGAATGAGGCAGGTATCCTTGTGGTGGATGATGCGGAAAAGGCTGAAGTACTCAATGCTTTTTTTACTTCAGTCTTCACAAGGAGGGCCAGCTCCCAGGCTACTATGCTGGGTAACGCAGAATGGAGAAAAGAAGAGTGGCCCTCGGTGATGGAAGGTCAGGTTAGGGAACACTTAAAGAAGTTGGATATGCACAAGTCTATGGGGCCGGATGAACTGCATCCAAGGGTGCTGAGGGAGTTGGCTGAAGTGATTGCAAAGCCGCTGTCCATTATCTTTGAAAACCCGTGGTGAACGGGGGAGGTCCCGAAGGATTGGAAAAAGGCAAGTATAGTACCTCTCTTTAAGAAAGGGAAAAAGGAGGATCCGGGGAACTACAGACCGGTCAGCCTCACCTCAATCCCTGGAAAAATCATGGAGCAGATTCTCAAAGACCCCATCCTGAAATACTTGGAGGAAAATAGAGTGATCAGGAACCGTCAACATGGATTCACCAAGGGCAAATCATGCCTGACCAACCTGATTGCCTTCTCTGATGAGATGACTGGATTTGTGGGAAGAGCCGTTGACGTGGTATACCTCGACTTTAGCAAGGCTTTTGATATGGTTTCCCACAGCAATCTCGTCGCCAAGTTAAGGAAGTATGGGTTGGATGCGTGGACCGTAAGGTGGATAGAAAACTGGCTAGATCACTGGGCTCAGCAGGTAGGAATCAATGGCTCAATATCTAGTTGGCAACTAGTAACAAGTGGAGTGCCCCAGGGGTTGGTCCTGGGGCCAGTTCTCTTCAACATCTTCATTAATGATCTGGATGATGGGATAGATTGCGTATTTAGTAAGTTCGTGGATGACACCAATCTGGGGGGAATGATAGACACGTTGGAGGACACGGACAGGATCCAGGGAGACTTAAGACAAATTGGAAAACTGGGCCAAAAGAAACCTCCTGAGGTTCAACATAGACAAGTGCAAAGTCCTGCACTTAGGACGGAAAAATCCCATGCACTGCTACAGGCTGGGGACCGATCAGCTAAGTAGCAGCACTGTAGAAAAGGAACTGGGGGTTATGGTGGACGGGAAGCTGGATATGAGCCAGCGGTGTGCCCTTGTTGCCAAAAAGGCCAATGGCATATTGGGATGCATCAGTAGGAGCATTGCCAGCAGATCGAGGGATATGATAATTCCCCTCTATTCGGCACTGGTGAGGCCGCATCTGGAATATTGTGTCCAGTTTTGGGCTCCCCACTACAGAAAGGATGTGGACAAATTAGAAAGAGTCCAGTGGAGGACAACAAAAATGATTAGGGGGCTGGGGCACATGACTTATGAGGAGAGACTGAAGGAACTAGGCTTATTTAGTCTGCAGAAGAGACGACTGAGGGGGGATTTGGTATCAACCTTCAAGTACTTGAAGGGGTGCTCCAAAGAGGAGGGAGCGAGGCTGTTCTCGGTGGTAACAGAGGACAGAACAAGGAGCAGTGGTTTCAAATTACAGTTGGGGAGGTTGAGGTTGGATATTAGGAAAATCTTTCTCAGTAGGAGGGTGGTGAAGCATTGGAATGGGTTACCTATGAAGGTGGTTGAATCTCCGTCTTTGAAGATATTTAAGGTTCGGTTAGACAAAACTCTGGCTGGGATGATTTAGTGGGAGTGGTCCTGCTTTTAGCAGGGGGTTGGACTAGATGACCTCATGAGGTCCCTTCCAGCCCTATGATTCTATGAACAATCCTCTCCTGGGAAGGAAAGGGACAAAATAAGCCAGTAAGACTATTCGATCTCTAGCACATAAAACTGCGATGTCAGCCTCCATCACCCACTTGTTGAATTTTAAAACACCTTTGTGTTTTTTTTCCCAGGCTACCTCAAAGTTTGGAGGAGCTCACTGTAAACAGCACTATCCTTCTTTCAAACTTTCCTTTTCCATGAGGCCTACAAAAAACGTGATAAGGGTTATGCTGCTTCTGTGCTGAGACTACTCCCTGTCATGCTCACCAAAGGTGTGTCTACACTTACAAATTAAGTCAATTTAAGGAGGCTTTTGTCGACTTAGTTTACTCTGTGTCTACATTGGCCTTTCCTTAATTCGACTTAATCTGCTCCTTAAATCGAATTAAGGAAAAATTAGCTCGAATTAATAATACCTCATTTTAATTCAAACTAACCATAGAATCGTAGAATACTAGGGTTGGAAGATGACCTCACGAGGTCATCTAGTCCAACCCCCCTCTAAAAAGCAGGACCACTCCCACTAAATCACCCCAGCCCGGGTTTTGTCTAACGCTTAAGTTGACTTTATTAAGTCGAATTAAGCCAGTGGAGATGCGGAGTAGTGCCTAGGTGGATCTTTTTAAGTCGACTTAAAACATTAAGTGGACTTAATAAGGTTGAAAAGGGGTCACGTCTACACTTGAAAAGTTAAATCAACTTTTGTTAAGTCGACTTAATAAGGTCCACTTAAAGTCAACCTTCTTAAGTGGACTTCATAAAGTCGACCTAACTCTTCAAGTGCAGACATAGCCCAAGAGTGTCTCCTTGTACTCCCCATCTAGCTGTGTCCATCTGTTGTCTCTAATCTTAGACTGTAAACTCTTTGGGACAGGGTCTGTCTTTCTGCTCTGTTTTTCTACAGCACCTAGCACAAGAGGGTGACGCTCCACTACTGGGGGGTCTTAGGCACTACAGTAGCACAAACAATAAATAATAATATACTGAAAGCATGAGTGGAAATGAAGTACTCTGTTCATGGGTACTTATTCCAGTATAAGACACTGACACTTACAGGGCTGATTAAGCTTTTAGTATAATAAATGACAAATCAACTGTTGCTAATTTTATTACAAGTCTTGTAATATTTGATGTTTCACTTGAATCCAGGATCTGGGACTTTATGCAATTAGGTGAGAATCTCAGCTTTTGTTAAAAAATAAAAAAGTCTCCTCCCCCCAATCCAAAACAAAAACAAAAAATACAGTAAGTTTCTAGCACTGTTGATTCTGGAGAAAAACTTGAAAAATGAATTCCATAGACTATGACAGCAACATCAATGGAGAACAGGAGCAGGGTCTAAAAGAAAGATACCCAGCGTGCTCTAGTACCTACATTGGATACTCTGGTTTTAGCTACACTTTTCACCAGGTGTGGAGGCCTACGTAAAGGAATACTCTACTATATATGTTACAGATGAGATGAATGCTTACTGGCCAACCTTATGATGATTATGAACATAATTCATGTGACTTTTTTCTTTAATATAACAAAGTATGAAAATTAAAACCATCATAACATTTTGCCTTCTGTTATTAAACCAAAAATAGTTATGTGCCTGGCTTTTTTGATTTAAAATACTTCTGTTCAATGAATTGACAGAGTTCAGTCATTGGAAGACCGATATGATGGAATGATAAATTGTACTGGTGCATTTCAACATGTACCAGAGAAAGGATTCCTGGTGGCATTGTTTTCTGTGTAATTGGCTTTTGGGAGGAAAATTCCTTGAAAGAAGCATAACATACAGAAAAAGAATACTCAGTAGGGGAACAAATCTTTATTTCAGATATTGTAGATAAATTATAGCTAGCTAACCATAGTACTAATACTAAAATGGCACACTGATTGCCTTATCCAAATGTTCAGGCTGAAAAGATCCCTCTTAATTTTGAGCTGTACCGTCATTTTGAACCCTCTGGAGGTTAAAAATGTCCCTTTGTGTTTTCAGCGTGCATCGATGAAACTAGGAAAAACATGCTATTGTCACTATTGTTTTAGGGGCAATCTTACATCTACATAAATAGGATGGGTACTGCACAATGGAGATCTTCAATTAGTTATTATTGACAGAGGTTTAACGAGAGTCATGAAAGAGATAGCTGGACTCAAGAAAAAAAGCAAGAATGCTTAAGAATGTGTCAAGAATAGCCTCTGCAAGCACTCCAATGAAAAATACTTTTCAAGTGCAACTTTCTGTGTGGTTGCTGTGTCTTAGGAAGATCAGGCTGTTTGATAATGTCTGGTCCATGTTCATAGGCCTCAGACTTGTAACTAGATTGTTAGCACTACCCAGACATGATTTCTAAACCAAGAGGCTTAGTTTAGCTACACAGACATCCAGCCAAGTCGATGGATTTAGAGACTATGAAGTGGATCCTGTATATCATCATCCAATTCACCTCTCAACATGTCTGAAAAAATAAAAGGTAGAAGTGACATATATAAACGTTACTCATTGAGTACCAGGCTGTGGCAACATTCCAGTCAGCTCAGTGCCCCAAACAGCTAGTCTGTCTTAGGGAGCCTGTATGTTCTTAAATCTTAATAAAGGAAATAGCTGGACCAGCATTCAAAATGCCCTCCAAGACTTCATTGTGGACAAAACCAAAAAGCTAATGAAGCGTCTGCTCCTTTCAAGATCAGACACAGAATAAACAAGGGTCCTTCAACTGATTCCTAAGTGTCAGGGTAGGCTTCTTCTGAGCCCTAACAACATTTACAACCATCCCTGACTCAGATCTTTCCAGTTCATCTCAGCTTTCCCTGGCTGACAAGGAGATAAGATCACCAATTCCTTCCCAGTACTTGTCAGACATATAGGTTCATACGATTGTAAATGATAAGACCCCAAGGCACCGCTGTGATCATCTAGCCCAGTGTTCCCCAACCTTTTTGGCTCGAGGGCCACAAATATAATTTTAGAACCCTGAGGGTCACCAGTCTATTAATTAAATGTACATTAAAAGTAAATTAATAAATTTAAATAAAATTTTAATTAAATAGACTAGTGGTCCTTCAGGGCTGTAAAAGTTATATTTGTGGCCCTCAAGCCAAAAAGATATTTTTTTAAATTTGAAAACAATTGAATGAATAATCCTGTGGGCCAGGGGTTGAGAACCCCTGATCTAGTGTCTGACCTCCGCAACATCACAGGCCGTAGGACTTCCCTTATTTAAGTTCTGTTTGAACTACAGCATATCTTTTAGAAAAACCTCCCATTTTGATTTACAAATTCCAGAGGTGAAGTCTCTATAACAAGCCCGGGTTAGTTGTTCCAAGCAGGTTCAATAATTGCCCTTGCTATGAGAACAGCAGGAAGGACAAGGAATTTGTTGCTCTCAGGCTCCCAACCCACCAGCTTTTTTTTTTTTTTTTTTGCATCTTCCTCTCCAGTCACCAAGGCTGATAAACAACAGAGTCCTGTGGTACTTTTAAAGACTAACAGATTTATTTATCGCATGAGCTTTCGTGGGAGAAAATCCCACTTTGTCAGACGCTTTGAAGTCGGGAAACTCTCAGAATGGGAAGAAATTAAATGCAGGGGAGTGTATGACATAGGATCAGTTCATGCGATAAATAAATATGGTAGTTTTTAAAAGTGCCACAGGACTCTGTTGTTTTTCTGCAATATACTAACATGGCTACCCCTTTGGAACTCAAATCTGATAAGTTATCTCTGCTGGCCCTTTTTCCATCTCCTGGCTGTTAACCCTTTCCGACACACTGAGGCCATGTCTACATTCAAAATGCTGCGTCGAACCATACAGCGGGATCAATGAAGCAGCCAGTCTAGACCTGCTCAATCGATCCCGGAAGTGTCCTTGCATCGATGCAATAACTCCACACCTCCAAGTGGAGTAAGGCTGTGTTGACGGGAGAGCATTGCCACTCGATGTAGCACAGTGAGGACCCAGAGGTGAGTGAGTGTAACTAAGTCGACGGGAGATCTACATTCTGCGGTACGCAGATTGCATATCTCCCATTAACTTAGCCCCGCAGTATACACCAGGCCTTAGTGTACAGTAGGCATGCCCTGTCAGACTCATGTAAAATTAGAATTAGTGAAAGGAACTGGCCATTTCTTACTAAAATGATAGCACAAGAGAGTCTTTATTGCTTCTCCCCCATCATGTTGATACTTCTCCTTGGACCTGTCCTATGAAATAAATAATAGTGCAACCTCATTATGTTTTAATGGGTTGTTGTTCATATCTGAAAAGGTCAAAAACTAAAAATAATCTAACCAGGCCATCTATTCTACACATGTTCTATTTAAAAGTGGCTAAGTATGTGTACGTGCACGTGAGTTGGTAACAGTGAGAGTCCGAACTACAACGCAAACTTGACTCTGTATGGCTGCAACTTCCCTTGGATACTGACAGTTTACAACAAACTCTGTTTTTGCAAAGTCATAATTTGCTGCCATGGAAAGAATTAGCAAAAAATAAATGTGTTGCCACAAATCTTCAGGGAAAGAAATATTCCAGGAGGGGAAAAAAACATTTTTTCCTGCAACTATGAGAAAGAAGAAGCCAGGAAAACAGAGAGGGGGTGGAGGAAGTGGAGGTTGGGTACATGGTTTTAAGATGTTGACATGGGAGTTAAATAACCCAGGTTTGGGTAGTAAAACCAGAACACTAATATAGTTCCCTCCAGCGCAAGGCCCTATGTTCATCACAGGACATATCAGATACAAAAACTCTTTTGCAGAACTATTTTTTGTTACTGTATTCAAATTGTTGCTAAACAAATACAGGAAGGCAAAGACTTGTAGTATGAAAAAAAATAAACAGGAAGAAAATGAAATGAAATAACCAAGGGACAGTTTTAAAATTGTAAATGTTCCTTTTTTGAAAGTTACATTAGTACTAGTGAAAAGAGCCAGATTAATAGCTCAGGGAAGTGAAGTCTCCATAGAATAACAATGAGAGCAGCGCTACTATACAATCTGCCTCAATCATACTCTGGAGGGATCACTTCTCGACCTCAGGTGGGGTAAATTGTCATAGCTCTATTAACTTCAACGGAGCTATGACAGATTACACTAACTGAAGATTTGTCCCTTTCTGTCAGTTTTTCTGACAGTTCAATTCTTGGCCTCTCTGCTGGGACTCCCAGTTAGTTTCCCTATGTCCTGCCCTTATCCTTTACAGGACTGATTCTGTAAAGGGCTTTTCATCATGAATGGAGGGCACTCAGCACCTCTCAAGAGTTGCAACCATACTTTGGTTCATTAGACTGAAATATTACAGCCATCTCAAAGCCAACCAAAATCAGGCCTGAGATTTGGTAAGCAGGATTCACTGCCAAATATCAACCATCAGCGACTCAGTAGAAAGGGACAACAAATGTTATGCTTTGTTTTTTAATACCGTCCACACCCATATAAGTTAGGAAGAGACCCCACATTATAAAGAAAAATCCACTCCATACATTTACCACATGTTCTTCCCCTATTATTAATAAAATTATTTTCATCAGTACTGTGAAAGTATGAAGGTTACAGAAAATGCTATTTATGCTAAGGAATCTGATTGCATGTCTCTAAATTATTATATTTTTTGCAGTCCTCATGTTGTGTCCTTAGCCTATAGTACATCATATTCTATATTTGGGTCCAGGAAGGATGAGGGAATTAAAAGAGATGGTTTTATTGCTAGTATAACACACATACGCCCCCAACCAAAATTTGCTTTTACAGCACAGGGGAAACCAAGAATTGCTTCTGTGATTCCTCAGATAATAGGATTAATTTTTTTATTGAGACAAGTTGTAGTACTATTTTGGAAAATAGGCAAATAGAAAAATATTAGAGAGTCTTGCACACCAGCCTTAAAAAAAAATTAAATCAGAAGACGCTAGAAGGAACTCTGAGGTGTAAGGAACAACCTTCATAGTTTTTGGAATGTCACAAGTGGACAGTCCAAATTCTAAACAAAAGCAGGAGTTCTTCCAGGGACATGCCCCTTTCTTCCCCTCCAATTCCTACTAGTTTGGTATTAAGGACATTTCCTATTTTACAGAAATTGAGAAAGGACAGAAATCATGTTTAGAATCCAACAGCCCCAGAGCAGTAAGCTGATCCACACATGCAGACTCACTGCATTCAGAGGGAACCCCAGTGAAATCACAGTATCATGCATCGAACTGCAGGATCAGGCCCTTATAATGACACAAAAAGGCTTTTTAATTACTACTTTTTAAAAATTAAAGGTAAATAGATTTGTACACAATACAAGTATTTTCTTGCATAAATATCTTGTACAAGGATGGATTTTAGATATACAAGATAAGGGGGGAACACACCTGAGTGCAGGCAACATTAGTTTCAGGATATAATCAAGATATATACTCTTGTATAAAGTATAGCAATTATTAGTTTTCAATCACTTCATTCCACCTGGTCCATTTTTCCTTCACTAATTTTCCTCTTAACATATGTCTTTCAATTTCTCTTAGTCCTGATAAGCATACTTCAGTAGACAGCTTTTATTTCTGCAACCACAGAAATGAGGTACAACTAACTGCTCTTATTTTCCTCTTTAATCTAGTTCATTCGGCTAATTTTTATGGCAAAATTAATTGATCAGTAAAAATCAAAGCAGCTACATGTGAAAGGAAATGAAGGATGTTTATACTTGTGAGAAGTCAAAAATGGGGGTAGGGGGGTTACCCTCACCATTTATACTTGGATATAATTGATTTTAAATAATTGTCTCATTCATACCCACAAATGAAACAACTCCAACTTCCCTGAGGTTCTAAATTTAACAGAAATGTAAAGAACTCTTGAAATTTTTATCTCAAGCTAAATGCAAAATAATTGAGGCATTGACACAATATATTTTAGAATAGGCTAATCATTCAGAATGAGGAATTAGTTAACAGATATCCACAGAACTCAATAGCTTCTCCATATCTTCGAGTGACTAACCCGTGAAAAGCCATACCACTCCACCAGGAGCAGTAGCAATACATTCCATCAGAGGCACATGGGTTACAACCAAAACTCTTGTCCATTGTGACAAGTGAAATCCATAACTGGTATTTTAGTTGGGAAATCATCTGCTATGGTTTCAATTCACCTCTGCTGGCACAGCAGATGAAAGTCAAGGGCAGCTGTGCTTCTGTGTCAGAATACATCCTTAGCTGGACAGTTTTTGCACCATCATTAACTGCAAGGAGGGCAAGTTTAAATTCTGTCTAATGTTCTATGGGAACCCCATGGCAGGAACTCACTGGGAGATCTGATAAATCAATGTATCCCTTTTAGTCTCCTGGCCACACCTCTTCCCCAGTCAGAGTCTGTGATGCTTTGCCGTGGGCTCCTTGGAGAAATGAGGTTTGCAGGCTCCTGGCACCATCCCTCCCTCCCAGTCATCTCCCAGCAGATTTTCTGCTGAGAGCAGCCTTATGCTCAAACTGTTTGAAGCCAGCATATCCCATATGGGGAGTACACAAAAAGAAATTACGACAGTCACGTTACATAAATAATAGAAATATCTGAAACAAGAGAATGTATGGTTTGTTGATTTTTGATGTGGCAAGCATCATCGTTTTTGCATGGTATGGCACATACTGACCTGTGAAGGAACAGATAATAAAGACTGACTTCTTCAGAAACACAGCTACTTCTGAAGAGAGTAATATGTCTGTGCACATGGGTAGATATGGGCTAATGCCTATAAATAGCTCCAACCTGGCAGCACTAGAGCAGCAACAGAAGCCAGACTGTGGCAACAGCTGGCTTTGCTATGGAACTTTTAATCTTAATGCCATCCTGATTCTTGTCCTCAGAACTGCACTGAAAATGAGTCTGGCTCATCAAAGCTCTATTGTTCTTTTCAACATGGTTTTATCAGGCTATACTCATAACTGTTTGATGCCATATTAAAATACTGCATTATTTGGTCTTTATTTCAAACCAGTGCAGTAACCTATAAATACCCTGACTTCATCATAAACACAAAGGTCAAGTAACAGTATTTTAAAATGCAGTTTATATACATTTTCAATTAAATGTTTTTAGACATATAAAGTGTGCTATGTCATGCTACAGAACAGTATCAATGAACTTTGTATTGAAAGAAATCAGATCTAACTATCCTGTAGAAACAAAACAGCCATCACTGTATGAAGATGATATTTCTTTGTTATTTAAAATTGATTTAAATTGTTTACGCATTCAGGATGAATTTCACCCTTTCCCACAAAAACAAACAAATCTAAATCCAGAGTACACAGGCTTCAGTATTCTTGTAAAGTTGAATGCACTAATATTTGCAAAGCATTTTGAGATACTCTGAAGTGGAAAATATTATTTATTGTTTTCTTTTATTAGGTAAGCTAATGTGCAGTTGGAAAATCTGGTGCAATTAATTATTCTCTTTTCATGAATCTGGATGGGAGGGGAGGGGGGAGAAGGTCCTCAGGTGCACTTCAGCTATACTCAGCACACTGGAGTGGAATGAAGGTTGAGGAGGACAAGGAGCAGAGAGCTTAGCTGACTTTCTATCATCTTCCATCCTTCTGATACAGGGGGCGGAGAGAAGAGAGTTTGTCCCTTAGCATGAATCAGAGTAACTTTAAGGCTGCTCTAACTTAGGTTGGCAGTAACTGCCCCATAGATGCCAATCTGTTGGTCCAGGACTGCGCATTCCAGTTACAGACCCCCACGAGTCCCTTGTTGGGCTAAGATGGGGTAGGAAATGTTGATGCTATTCTGGGTTTTCCCTATATCAGCAGAATCCCCAGCTGTCTATTTAAGTCGACACTCAGTGCTCCTGACAGGCAGTAAAAGGACTGAGCAAGGACTTAGATTTGACTAATTATTTTCATAGAGATTTGCCAGCAGTGCAATTTTCTGAAGCCCTGCCTGGACCCAGGAAGCAGAGAGAAAGGGCACTCTGACCAAAAGATCAGCTACTCCAACTTGTGTAAATCAGAGATTATTTTTTAATGCCAAAAGATATTAAATAGTCTCTTCTTTTATTGTGAGAAGTTCTAGAGTAACATCATTTGAAGCTTGTAGAATTCACTTTTTCCTCTGTTAATAAAGCAGGACTTACAGGATCTCTAACATATAGGTAGTCTGTTCTGTATATAATCCAGTTTGATATAAACAGCTTTCAGGTTCACTGAGAGATGCTCTTTTCTATACAGTAATACCCGCTAAGAGGCTGTACTGTATTATGTTACATGGTAATGGTATTTCCAGAAAAAAAAATGAATTACACATTAATAAAGCAATGAAAGTATGCAGGTAACCATGGCTACTGTTGTTGACTCAATAACATCTCTTATACAGCTGTTAATATTTGTATTATCGCCAATTAAGCGGCAGAGCTCAGATTTGAAAAAGGGCTAGCAAACAGTAATTTCTCATCTAGAGGAAGTAAATGCAGGCTTCTACATCAGATTATTCCACATTACTTTTATCTTCTAAACAGGCACCTTCTTCTTCCGGCATTCAAATTAATACTGAGAAGTAATCAAAATAGAATCCCTCCTTGACCACCTGTTACATTTGTTATGTCAGTAACATGTTTCATCCACATTACCTTTTTAATTTAAGTTATCTAAAGTATATTTCCTTTTCTGATGCTCCAAACGAACTATTTACCTGTAACAACTTCCACAAAGCCTCTTGAAGAGTCTCTTGAATACATGCAAGAGGCTTCTCAAACTCTTTTAAAATGTGCAACCAAAATACTAGGTTTTCTGTAACTGACTGTAACATCTGCCCCTTCTACTTGGTGCTCCATCCAAGAGTCCTGGTCACCAATGTATTACTTCGAAGAAATTTGGAAGGCAGCTGAAAAGAGCAAGAGGCAGCACTTTCCTCTTTGACATGGTTTGCATTTCCGAACTGCTCCTTTGTAGATCACTTTTCCATTGATGGGTCAGATATTCTCCACCCGTAGCCCAAATAATCACAGAGGGGAGGATATCCAGGGGAAATGTACAAAATAAAATTGCATATATGGAATATTCTGGATATAGCTTCTAAACAAGTTGAAACAGCATCTAGATCAGTGTTTCTCAACCATTGTTCCGTAAAACATTGGTGCTCCTCAGACATAGTGATGGTACACTGTGACCCCTTTACTGCGGGGGGGCCTGAGAGGGGAGGAGGGAAGGAGCAATGCAGCATGCTCACACACCTGGGAAATTTAAAATGCCCCAGCCATAGCAAAGCTTTCAGGTACATGTTGACATCTGCCACCACCTTGCTCCTTTGCTGTGGCTGGGACATCTGAAATTTCTCACCACAGTTACTGACAGTAACCATGCTGGGAAATGTAAAATGCCCCAGCCGTAGCAAAGCTTCCACCCCTCTCCCCCAGCCAGCCAGTGCTTTTAATTCCCAGGTATTTTCAGTTTTAAGTTGTGTGCATAATCATTTTGTATTTATTTATTAAACATAAATGTGTGCTATATTCATAAGACTGTATTTAATTTGGTTTTCTGGAGTGTTTAACGTGTTTAAAGTGTTTCTTGAAGTGTTTAATAAAGCTTATTTATACCAGCTGTAATGTTCGTAATATCTTCCCCCTCTTGCTATCTGAGGACCTTGTTTATAACTTATATATAAATCTGCATTCCTTGGTTTTAAGACTCGCTTAACCTAGTTCTGCCTAATTGGGGCTACATGGGTTTAAACACGTGCCACCAACATCACTCAAGGGCAATTTATAACTTTACATACCATACATGCTCGAGTATAAAACGAGATTTTTGTACCAAAAAATGAGCTTAAAAGTCTAGTCTCGGCTTATATGCGGATCAGCAGTAGGGTTTACAGGGAAGTATCATTGTCACCCCTCCGCCCGCCGCCTTACCCTGCTCCTCCTCTTCCCTCCACAGCATTTCCCCGCTCCTCTCGACCCCCCCCACACACACCCTTTCCCTGCTCCTCAGCCCGCCCACAGCTCCTTCCCCTGCTCTTCTGGCCCCCCTTACCTGGCTGGAGGCCCTGAAGTGCAGGGGTGTCCAGACCGGAAGCATGCTCAGGGCGGGAGATTTGAAACTCCCAGCCTGGCCGCAGCAGGACAGGGCGGAACGCTTGTTCCACCCGAGTCTTCTGTGTCAGGAGCTCGTGGGCTGTATCGGGCCTGCCCGGGGGCTGGATCGGTCCCCTGGGCCGGATTGGGACTGCCGTGACGCCAGATCCAGCCCACGTGCTCCTTCCACAGAAGACTTGGGTGGAACAAGCGTTCTGCCCTGTCCTGCTGCGACCAGGCTGGGAGTTTCAAATCTCCCGCCCTGAGCACGCTCTGTCTCAGACAGAGCGTGCTCAGGGTGGAAGCGGCAGGCTGGCCATGGAGCGGCTCCCGATCTGGCCACCCCTGCACCTCTGGGCCTCCAGCCAGGGAAGGGGGGCCAGAGGAGCAGGGGAAGGAGCCGTGGGGGGGACTGAGGATCAGGGAAAGGACAGGGAGGGGGGCTGAGAGGAGCGGGAAAAAGCCATGAGGGGGGGCCGAAAAGAGCAGGGAAACGCCGGGGGTGGGAGAGGAGCAGGCAAAGGCTGCGGGCGGATGGAGCTGAGAGAAGCGAGGAATGGCGGGGGGGAGGGGGAGGCGCGAGGAGCAGGAAAAAGTGGGGAGGGAGGAAAAGGGGATTGTCCTTAGAGGGGCCTTCTGTAATAAAGCTTGACCCTCGGCTTATGCACGCGTGGTGCATTTTTCCTGGATTTGGGGCTTTAAAAGCCAGGGTCAGTTTCCATGTGGGTTGGCTCATAAGCAAGCATATACGGTATATTGCTACATACATCTCACCAGAATATTATTGACCGGCAAGTTATTAGATTTCAACTGATACCTTACAAGGCATATTTTGTACAAAGATTATTACAACAGTATGTAGGGTGTGACTACAAACATGCATTCCATCACAGTGCTGCTACCACAACAGGAAAAAAAGTGCTTTCTGGGGCACACTGAAGGCAGACAGAGAGCAAATGAAAAAAAACATCAAGAACTGTGAGGAAATTAAGAGTTGTGAATTCAAGGAGGTAAGTAACACAGAATGAATACTGTTAGACCATTGGGGAAACATATTTACACGTCTTTAAGCTTTGCATAGGCAGGGAGGATGGTAAGAACAACAACAACAAGCCCCCCACCCCATTTATGAAGGATGACCCTGCATGATACCATTCACAGTAAATCAGATAAAACCAAAATTATACAGGATGGCCTGGAATAAATTTTCAACATATACTATGCACTTTAAACATTTCTCACTTCCCTTTTGAGCTTTTTCCTCAGCAATGTTCAGGACATATAATTATCACCTCCAAGTTCTTTGGCTCTTCCCAGCTGACTACTATTATCACCTCTTTATTTCAATATTTGGTTTCCTCGTCTTTGATTTCTTTTTGTCTTTCGCTGTAAACAACTTGAGCTTTTATCACCTTTTCCCTTAACTTCTGACATACCCATTTCTTCCTCCATCTGGCTCTTTCTTCTTCTTCTGCTTCATCTGCAGTTTTCTGCATTAAGTCTACTTTAGGCCAAAATATCCTCAATCTTATTTTTTGATCCAAGAATCCATACATATATGTACATACATTTAAAAAAAAAGATTTTTAGCAACATGAATTATCCATTGTTTGCTCATGGAAATGTCAATAAACGTTTGTATTAAAGGACATTCTCAGTATTATGTTTAAATAAAAGAACAGGGCCTACAGAAAATGTCATTTTCCAGTTAATTTTTAAAAAGTGATTTAAAATATCTAATGTTCTGTTTCTTTCTGAACTTGCTTTATGATATATATATTTCACCCTTCCCGTAAACACTTAATACAACTTTTCTACACTGTATACTGTATTTGCAGAAGAAGCCACAAAAATATGTATGGCTGTGACTCAGCCGTTTGGAACTCTGCATACAGGGTTTATGAAAACCTGGTAAAGTTCAAGATGATAAAATAAAATTCCAAAAGTCCTAATGAACAAATCAGATTCCTTCCTCTGGGAAGTGACGTTAAGAATGTAATCTGCATTTTAGTCCATTTCAGATAAAGGAAAACTCACATTCTGCACTCATTCTTGCAGTCATAGTGCACATGAACCAGATCAATCTGAAGTATTTTATGAGATATTGGCGATGCTAACCATAATATAAAATCCATGAATAATTTTTATTATTTTAAATATAGATCATGTACGCACTACAGGAGACTAAACACACCACTAGTTCATCAGTTCTGATATTCTGCCACAATCAGCGACTGATATCTGACACAAGTTAAAAAAATAGCAAACCTTTTGACTTTTATGTTAGGTTTCATCTGAGGACATTACAGATATTAATTAAGGCTCACGACGCCCTTGTTATGTAGAAATGACGACATCATTAGCGCCATTTCCCAGGCAGGTAAACTACAACAAAAAATGTTTAAGGATTTGATTCTGCAAAATGCTGACAAATCTCAACCCCCACTGACTGCAGTGGAAGCTAGGGGGCACTCAGCACCTTGCAGATTCAAGCCCTACAAGACTTTTCCAAGATCACTCAGTCATTCAGGGGCAGAGTCAAGAACAGATCCAAGGCCTCCTGGCTCTCAGTCCTGCCCTTTAATAGCTACCCCATGCTTTTTCACACTTGAGACCAAAGTGAAAACCACCACCATAATGTTCCCAGACAGTTGTGCAATGCTGTACATGCATATGATGGGCATTTACTTCCTTCCCTGTAGAAGGGAATCTTGCAGGGAGCCTTTGTGCTGCTGGAGGGGATGGATTTGAAACAAGTGTTGTACAGCCAGCATTCAGTTCTTCTCCCTTCTCTAGTCAGGCTATATCCTTGCTCCCTTATGCTAGCTGGGCTGCTAACTCTGTGGATTAAATGATATTAATTAAACTCATTGCACCATTTGTTCTGGACAAAAATATTTTATAAAACTGATAGAATTAGTATTTGTAACAAGAAAAGGAGAAGGTACCAGCTTCCAGACTGCCTTTTGCCATTTTTATTTCCTCACTCATCTCATTGATCGAGGTAGTTACTAAGATAGTCATTCTAAGAGACCAGCATACAGCCTCTGCCAAAGCCATTCCTACTGCCACTTTTTGAACTATCTAGAACAGGGGTCTCAAACTCATTTTCTATGGTGAGCCAGATTTAACTTAAATGTACTTCAAGTGTAAATGTACATACCATAAATTGACATACTAGGGTACTCTTGCGGCATCGCAGAGCGCTGTGTGAGACTGCGCTCCACAGTACCACAGTCTCTCTCTCTCTCAATGCTCTGCGATGTCATGAGACCTGACACTCTCGCAGCACTGCAGAGCCCTAGGTATGCGAGACCACTCTCTCTCTCTCTCTCTCTCTCTGTCCCACAGAGCACAGTCATGGGCCGGACTAAGTCTCCAGGTTACTCCAGAATCCTTGATTTCTGCATTAGCATGTACATAGCATTACTGCTGTGGTACTAGTTCCATGTATTAATCATTTGGCTATGCAGTATTTTCTGCAGAACTGCTGCCTGTTTTCAAGTACAACCGCACATGAAAAAGAGAGTAATTAGAAAATTAAAAAGGGATCTTTTAAAAAGTGATTGTTTATTACAAAGACAGCAGCAGAAAATGATTTCTGTGAAATAATGCTTCCATGTGAAATAATGACTCACTCCAGCAATGAAAAAGGAAATAAGAATCTGATCACTGAGTTTGTGCATATGTCTTCAATTGAAGGAAATATTGTCTGCCAAACTTAAACCAAGTAGATCATAGGTCTGTGGAAAAAAAAAAAAATCACACACACACACAACCCCCCCCCCCCCAAGCTAACGGGGTGGAATCCAGTTACTATGGCAGCACATTAAACAAATAAATGAGATACCATGGAATGCTGCAAAATATTTGTGGTCTGATTTAGTCATATTTGCCACATGTGTGAATACTGAAAGTCAGGTTTTAGCTTATTAAGCAGGCTTCAATACAGTGAGTGTAATATAGCTCAGTTACACTTTTATAGCATTTATAGATTTGTTGTTACCTGTCTAAACGCTATAAAAGGGTAATTATAGTATATTGCCCTGACTGTATCGAAGCCTGCTTAATAAGCCAAAATCTGTCAGTATTCACACAGGGCTAATGGGTGTCAGCTGATGTGTTCTAGTATACACGACTTTGCATTTTGCAATGGGTACAAAAAAAAAGTTAATGTAAAAAATATTTTGTCCTCCAGCTATACAAAAGTATACTAGAAATACTGTAAATTAAATGTATACAAAAAGTACTACTTTTCCATAAGGGTATTTCTATCCCTTCCTGTACTTATATGATCTGTTAAAAATACAAAGCTTTTTTATAATGATTACTTCCAAAGTGATTTGTTATGGGGTGTTTTTAGCATATTTTCTCTATAGGCTATTAAACTACCAAATAATCATTTCTTCTCCAGTTACTTTACAAACTCATTAAAGCAGACTGTTGTACATTACACACAATATATGCCATTTCCTCTCCAACCCAAGAAAAACTCCATTTAAATTTTCCATTGCAATATACTGTATTCCTCTAATGTATAAAAGACACTCTGAATATAAGCTATTATTAGTCATAATAGAGTATCATTTTCAATTTTGAGCCTATTGTCTCCTTATGTTATATGGAGAAGAAGGAATATTTGAAATATGAATATAAAGGGGTCCTAATCTCCGGTGTCAGAGAGCACAGAGAACAAGTTTGCTATTTTAGCTGAAGGGAAGAGGGTGAGCAGATCCTCATATGTACAAACAGGTGGTATAATCATTTTAATTTTATGCTTTATTCTACACTTATTTCCTGAGAATCACAACAAAATAGAATGTGAACTAACATAAAAAAAAATGCACCTGTTATAGAAAACTGCTATACATTTTAAACATTACAAAAAAATTGCACATGGTCACAATGTCCATGCAGTCAGCTATACTAATTGTGTTTTTAAAAATATTAAAAAAATTAAAAGCAGCATTCTAGACCCTTCTGCAATTGACCACATATTCTCAGAATTATGGAAGTGCATTATTAGACTGTAAACTAATTTCTATTCTGTCCTGTGTTAGTACTGGTTTTAAAAATTGTAACCAAATTTTTAGGGCCAACTCCTTGATTCCTGATGAGATGTGCTCAACATATAATCCTAGGAGGTAGGGAGTTTTTAAATCAGCTTTTTGTTTGCCCAATACTGTGGTTTTCACTAGTCACTTGTGTGTACGATCATGCTTGTGAAAATGTCTGAATGTGCAATTTTCTGACATGGCTTTCAAGATTTTAAAAAACATCAGAGTCAATAATGTACATCTCAACATAAAACTGATATTAAAGCAGGAAGATTACGAACTCTGACAGCGAGAGTTCCTTATCTCCAATGTCACAAAGTATGCTACTGTAACCCATATGCCTGAAAAGGCTATCTCTAGGAGACCTGCTGAGGGTGGGTTACTGTTGCTGGGCAGATTAGCTACCCACAACTAGAAACTTCCAGAAGCAGGGAGTGGTAGCATTTTGAGCATGCTCCACAGTGTACCCTGCTGGTGTGATGTGATGTTGTCAGTCAGCTGACATGAGAGCAGCAGTCTGTGCAGACAGCAGGCTAGAGCTGCCTTGAAAGGAGACCATGTGCTCAGTTTTCTGGAGAGGAGCTGAGCCAGGAGTGAACAAGATGTTTTCTCCCTGTAATGGAGTCATTTGCAACAGACCTTGCAGACATGCATGTGGGACTGAGGGCTGGTTGCAAAGGAGAAGAAAAAGCCTGCATGCAATGGGATTGCAGCAAAGGAAGAAGAGGACAGCGATTTCTTGCCACTCAAGCCTCTACATTCCAACAAAGACTGTAGCTGAGAGTTGGGTGAACTCCACACAGACTTTGGGACTCTTTCCTGCGGGGTTTTCTAGAGGGATTGTTCTTGGTTAATTGTATTTTGTTTTCTTAGGATAAGGTTCATTTAGTTAGTAGTTAATAAAGTTCATTGTTATGTTTATTGTAGTAGTATTTTAATGTGGGAGTGTAGCTCTGAGCAAGCTTCGCTGTGAGTCCTGTACAGACTGGATCCTGGGTCTCCAGCTGCTTCCTCACAGGGATTGGGATTGATTTCTGTGGGGCACTGGAGAAGGGCAATTAAATGAATTTAGCCCACCTGAAGGTTACACTACTTTCCAGAACAATAGCAACCTCTAGCAAGTGACTCATTTGAGTATCTTAATATGCAGCACAAATCACATGTTGCAGCCAGTATTGAAAAACAGGTCTTACTCTAAACTGGCTTCTTTGAAAGAGGAAACATGAAATTCAAGGTTTAAACAGGCAGTGGAGATAATGTACCACACTGTTAATTATATATACAGACAAAAAGAAACTGATTCACAGAGATACTGACATGAGTCAACAGATTTCACACAGTGTCAGGATTTTCTCCCACGAAAACCCATGCGATAAATTAATTTGTTAGTCTTTAAAAGTGCACAAGACTCCTTGTTTGTTTCACACAGATATAGTTTATGCATACACAGATATTGTATTAACAATGGGATATATGCAATTTTATCACTTTAAAAATGGTACCAAGACTTGAAATTCAGGGGGGAAAACTTACTTGTCACCATGCAAATATTAAATACACTTCCTGCACTGTTAATATAGTTACATGTCCAACAGTAACAACAGCAAGACGACTCAAGTCTTACTAGTAGCATCATTACACCATCAACTCCTTCTACACCCCTGTAATTAACGGATGGTGGGATGTTTCCTACAGGGCATGCAATACAAAATAAGACATATGAATGAAATGTATTTTCCTTTTCCTCCTCTTTGTTTTTAAATCTGTAGTTTTTTTCTTTTTCCCTCTCAGCATCTCTTTCACCATTTTGTCTGTCTCTCTTCCTGTTGTTGACACAGTTTTCTGCTCCATTTTTCATTTCCTCTCCTCGTCTTTTATTTATTTTTTATTACAAGCTAGAGCAACATCTGCTTTTTGTTTTGTGATCTGTCCCTGTTCCCTCAATCAGATGTATCTCCCTTGCCTGTCTTTCCATCACAGGATGCTATCCCTCCTTGAACTCTCTCATTTTATTCTCTCTGTTGCTTCTCCACACCTTTCTTTTGTCTTGGTGTTCACATTTCTTGCCTTCATTAATATTCCTTCTACAATGAATTAGGTGCCCTTGTGGTGAAAGGCGGTAGTTGGCTTGCACAAAAATGATCTTACCTGGCGATTGTAACTTAATACAGACTTTTAACTTGTAATAATACTTCTTTTCAGTGGGGATTACATCTAGGAACATTCAACTCTCATTAGTTAATCAAGTGCGTTTTGTGATATTCTGGTGTGTAATCCAGACCGGTGAGGCACGGTGTCACTCTTGCCCTGCAACACTGGGTGTCTCACAATGCTATTGCTGCTGTAGCTCCCAATCTGGGCTGCTCACAAACAGCATGCAGGTCACACTCTGAGGCTATGTCTACACTTGCACTTTTAAGTCGACTTTAACTAAGTCGACTTAGCTAAGTTGATTTAAAGTCAACTTAGTGTGTCTACACTTAAAATTGAAGTCAACTTAAAGGGGAACTTACAAAGTCAACGTAGAGCATCCACACTGGACACTCTACGTTGACTTCTAGGGGCTAAGGGGACCTTGGGCAGGTCCATGGTGGCGGGGGGGGCACTCCTTGTGTGCAATGGGGCAAAGGGGGACAGGGACCCTGGCAGGGCATGTGGGCAGGCTGTGATGCTGTCTGGATTTAGGGAAGCATTTATGATATTATTTTCTATTCATATATCATAAATGCTATAATCCATAGGAACTATGTCATGTTTGGTATCAATAGAAAGGTAGTAATTTGCTGGGAATGATTATATAGTTTATGTCTAGGATTTGTATTTGGATTAGAAGTTAGTTTAGTTAGTAATTTGGTGTTATATCTAAACTTTAACTTGTGTGATTTTATGGAAATGCCTTTGTAAAACCATTGTCTCCTTAATGTTAAGGAATGTGGCAGGTGATATGGGCCCCGGGAGTAACCTGATGAGCCATTAAGGACACAATGGTTGTATTCCTTATGTCCTTAATGGCTCAACAGGTCACTCCCTGGGCCCATATCACCTGGCACATTCCTTAACATTAAGGACACAATGGTTTGACACACCCGCCTCTCTCAGACATTTCCATAAAATCACGCAAGTTAAAGTATAGATAGAACACCAAATTCCTAACTAAACTAACTTCTAATCCAAATAGAATTCTTAGACATAAACTATATAATCATTCCCAGCAAATTACTACCTTTCTACTGATACCAAACATGACATAGCTGCTATGGATTATAGAGCATTTAGGATATATGAATAGAAAATAATATCATAAATGCTTCCCTAAATCCAGACAGCATCACACAGGCTCTGCCCTGCCCTTTGGGGGGGGCACGCCAGGCTCCCCCTGTGTCCCCTCCCCCGGCAGGGAGGGCATTGGTGTAGTCCTGGGGTAGCCCTATGTCAACTTAGGGCTACCCCACGTCTACTCTGGCTTAATTCGACTTTAAAAAGTCGAATTAAGCCTTAGGTCGAGTAAAAAGCAAGTTTAATAAAGTTGACTTAATTTTCATTAAGTCGAGTTTATTTTCCTTAAGTCGACTTAAGCAAGCTGCTTAAGTCGACTTAAGCAAAGTGTAGTGTAGACGCAGGGTAAATTAAGTTGACTTAATCAAGCTTAAGTCGACTTAATTTACCAGTGTAGACGCAGCCTGAGTGTCTGTGTATTGCTACAGTTCTGGCTCAGTATATTCCCGCCAGCCTTGGTTACCATTTACAGGGTAACCCAAACGCATATCCAGCCCCAAATTTCCCAAACCATGTGTTCTGCACTCTGCTGCATAGTTCAGAGATTTTAGATCCATTGCTTCTCTAAGAAGATCAATATTTCAACAGTCTGCTACTTTATATGGAGTTATCCTGCAGCCCAGTTTAACCACAACACTGAATTAGTGTTGATTAAAAAATAAAACTAGTTTAACAACAAGGAAATAGTTTTTAAATGAGTACAAGTATAAGGCATTAAAGTCGGAAATGGTTACGAGAGAAATAAAGATAAAATGCTTCCTAGGACTAAGACTTAAACTAGGCTTGATTCAAGTTGAAGTCCCTTACTACATGTTCCCATAACATTGCTGACCAAATTCTCAGGCCAAATTCTCAGATCTGCTCCCAAAATCCAATGGTTATTTCTTTTATCATCTTAGGTGTAAGAGAGAGAGCTGGATAGGGAGAGAAAACTTGATGTATGTTTGCACCTCACATTTATAATTCAGCCAACCTGTGAAATACATTTTCTTAAGGGTTACCCCTAGATAAAGTTTGTTTTCACTGTGAGATGGAGATAAGGGGTTTGTTGGTGAAAGAGGTTTCATGCTGTTGTTTGCTAAGATGCAGAGCTGTTTGTTCCTGTCATGCTTCCTTGACTGATAGGTGATTGCCCATCAGCTTTGATGGCACCTGGCTAGAACTTTCAGGCTGTCTTTAGTATTTGAGAAATTGGTTTACCCAGACTTGCCTGATAAACATATTTCAGACCTAATTTCAGCTTATGTTTATAACTTTACGTATAAAGATACTACACACATTTTTTCATATTATTGACCAGTGAGTTGTTAGTTTTCAGATAATATCTCACAAGGTCATGAAGATTATTACAATAGTGTGCAAGATGTGAGTAGAGGGGTATATTCCGTCACAGAGATATGTCACTGTTATACTTCAGTGTCTTTTCTAAGCCTCTGAGAAGGCAGCATGTATTTCCTATAGACCGGAAATGCTCCAACTGGAAATGACAGATAATCAGGAGCACCCAACACATATCTCTGGCAAGGAGTGCTATCTCAGACCTACATTATAATAAGTAATCTCATTTGGCAGGTGTTTAGTGTTGTTAAGGCACAGATCCCACTTTACAGAAAATGTCTTGTGCTTTTTTTGTATCAGGTAAAAGGTCTTTTTTTCAGTGTGTCAGGGAATGTCACTCAGTAATCCACCCTTTTTTTATCCAGATGACTCTTTCAGTTTCTGGATGTTATGCTGTCATAAATTCTGACATGCATCCAATTTCCAAGTACTCCACATAAGTAACAGAAAACCAACAAAAGCTTTTATGTTATTGCTGTTTTTCTTTCCAGTGTATGAGGATAATTGATACCACTCCAGTTGTAGAACTGGCAGATAATGAGGAGATTTATCAGAAGAGGTAGCCTAACCACAGCATGAACATGCAAGAAACATTCAAAGCCAGGAACATTATTTTCAGTGTCCTAGCTAAATATCCTGGGTCCACGAGTGATGTGTACTTATTTGGTATTCTGTCATTTAGACAGCTGTTCAAGTAATAGATATATATTCTGCGTGAAACGGGGTTCATTAGTAAATTTTATACTTTCCGTGCTTTTTATCTGTAAACCTTTCAATTAACGTTACAGGCGAGTGTTTACACTCTGAAGCATTAAAGATCCCATTTCTGAATCTTTATAATCAGCCTATGATTACTGACATAAAAAAAGAGAGCTCAATTAAGCTGAAACTGAAGGATCCTTGAGATGTTCAACACTGATTTCAATACCAGTCAGCCAGAGAGATTACATTACAATTCACTCCCAGGAAGCCTGTGAGATGTTATCAGGTGTAGGTGTATTGAATTAAATGTCCCATAGATGGGATGCTCCTGTACAAGCAGCAGCATGAACTGATAAATGGACTTTAGTCCACAGTCTTCTGTTAGAGTCTTTCTGCAAAGGATCTTATAGTGCCACACACTATTGTGCTAGTTAGGCACAATCTGGATGAAACAAAAAACCGTGGGTCATATCCTTAGTTGTACCTCACAGACTGCCATGAAGCAGCTGGCTTGATTCCTAGCTCCTGTTGAAGTTACTAAGAAACTAGGTTTGTCAGTAACAGTCACCTGATGTATACAGGCCAGGCCACTATGAGCTTTGATCCAAGACATCTTTCATGTGGCTTTCCTATTTCTGAATTGGTCAGAATCATTCTTTAAACAAAAAGACAACAGAGACTCAGTGCTTTCCTCTGGCATTAGTTCATTGTTTCTCCAGACTCAGTAAGTTGTGTCTGCTAATAAATGTAATCACAGGACAGATGACAGGACTTGATCCATCCTGTTCCTCAATTATCTGAATCTTTAATTTGAGCAGACAGTAATGAAGAGGAGAGAGAATTTGTAGGAGAGGTTGGAAATGTATCATTGGAACATACACCATTCAACTCAATAACTCATCTCCATGCCTCCGATATGTTCCTTTTTGACATGTATGCACTCACTTAAAAAAAGGGAGCTGGGATGTCTTTCTACTAATCATTTTGTTTTCAATAAATGTCACCAAAAGAATAAACAGTGTTAAAGGGAAAACATCACATTATAAACTACACTGGCAGCTGATCCTTACTTCAGTCAACTTTCCAGCAATATAAAGGTAGCCTGTATTTCCCACAAGATACTCTCCTTTATATTTTTATATGGAGACAGCTTGTCATTTCTGATCTTTGAACGCATTAAACACTTCAGTGAATAAATCTGGTTTCTCTCTGTTACCTTCTTTGCCACACACACGCAGGGCCGGATTAAGGCAGGGACTTTAGGGGCTGCAGCCCCTGGCCCCGGCCTAAAGGGGCCCCATGGTCCCCCAAAATCTGGCCTGGCTGGCCTGAGTGGCAGCTGCTGCTGCTTACCTTCAGCCTGCATACCCAGTCCCCAGGCTGGCTGGAGCTCATCAGTCAGGCTGGGGGGTGCAGCAGGAGTACTGTGGCCTCCGGCCTTCCCCTCCCCAGACTCCAGGAGAAGCGCTGGCTTGTGCTGGCCTGCGGCCCCCTCCGAAGCCCTGACCTGTGTCCGCACCAATAGCATGGCCTGTGCCCCCCACAGCTCCGCCAACAGCATACCCCCCCAGCAGCTGCACCAGCCTGCAGCCCCCTCATGGCTCCCCAACAGAGCAGCCTGTGGGCCCCCCTTGCGGGCACACCAGCCAACAACAGCACCAGCTGGGGCCCCCAACCTCCTCCGCAGCAACAGCCAGGGCCCCTGACCCTGCATCCCAGTGAGTGGGGGGTGGTGTGTGTGACAATGGGGGGCCCACAAAGGTGGGCAGCCACAGGCTTTGATCTGGCCCTGTATACACACACACACACACACACACACACACACACACACACACACACAATTTGTGGCAAAGAAGGTAACAGAGAGAGATCAAATTTATTCACGGAAGTATTTCTTAAGAATCTGGTCTGTTTTCAGTTAAAAATAAAGAAGGATACTTGTTGAAACAATGTGGTAACTTGGATAAATTCTATAAGCAGGCCTGCTCATATGGTGCTATGTAAGCACAAGTACTACATTATTGTAATTACTATTAGAGTGTGTGTTGTACATGTGGTAGCTCTAAACGAAGCCAGCGATAGTTGAGAGTACTTTATATCTCCTTAGCACTTCTGAGCATGAGATTTTAAGTGTATGTCTAAGCTACAGTGGCATAGCTGTAAGCAGCTTCTACACTGTGGCGGTATAGCAGTACATCCACAAGAGGGGTATTTCCATTGATGTAGTTAATACAACCGACCAAGAGGCAGTACCAAGAATTCTTCCATTGCCTCTATACTAAGAGTTCTGTTGACCTAACTATGACATTTTTTACAGCCCTCAGCTGTATAACTAGGTAGGTCTAATTTGTAACTGTAGACCTGACCTAAGAGTTTGTTTTCACTGCACCGGTTAGCTTGAGTTAGGACACTTGAGTTACGTCACTTGAGGTAGTTCAAGTGAGAGCAAAATGAGAGTGTTGTAACTACACTGGGAAAGAACAATGGAACTACAGAGCGTAACTGGATTATCTGACTGATTGGATTAGCAGAGAGATTGGATTAGCATTTGATGAGCTGCTGGAATTTGAAATGCTGCATCCCCACTACATTATTAGCTCAAGCTTCAGCAGCATTCCAGTTTTTCTCCTTCCATTCCTCCCAAGCCAGCCAGCTCTGGTTTAAAGGACCACTTAATTTGAGCTCAAGATTTCTGTGGATGGATGGGAGTTGGGTTAGGGACAAAACTAAAATTATAGTTCAAGCTAAGAATGCATGAAGTGAAGACAAGTCTTGAAAGAAATACAACATACATGTCATTTCATCCACCATTGATATGTAGCCACAATATAAGAAAAATTTTAACCAGCACCGATGTCACAACACAACAGTTTAAAACAATTAAAGCTTATTTTTTTAGTTAATTCCTACTACCACTGGAGATCAAGTCTGAAAGTGAGTTATTGGAAAGAGTGCCCATAGAACTGAGCAACGACACAGTAAGAGTTATGAGTTTGAAGTCCTTCTAAAATAACAAGAAGCTTTGGTGACAGAAGAGAAAAAAATACAAAGTATAACTATAGCAAAGGCCCATACACCAAAGACCTGGTTAGCTAATTTAAACTGTAACCTGCAAGGCTATGTTTAGTTGTGCAGTCTGCTAACATAACAACAGTTGATAAAAAGGGTAAAGAAGGGTTAATGATTTAGAGGCATTGCTTGATATATTCACACTGTTCTTGGATAATCTGCTTTGTATAAAATTAAGGTATAGGTATAGTCTGTGGTTTTCACAACAAAATGTACAACCTGAGTTATTTAGGGGTGGCATTAACTTCACTAAACAAAATGGGTCAAATCTTGGCCACACTAAAGTCAATGAAATTGACTTCAGTGCACTCTTTCACTTTAGGTCTTTGTTTTGTCTTACACAAATTTATGTATAACAACAAAATGTATGCATATTGTATCTAGTTTAAGTACTGTGGCCTCCTTACAATAGTATGTGATATCAATATAATCATTATTACTGTTTAGGAATGAGCCAATCAAACAATTTGTCAAATAGCATGGATAGCCAACTTATTTCAGCCACCCCAAAATAGACCAGTTACTATTCTTCCTGCTTTAATTCACAGTGCCAGTCTAGCACAGCTTTAAAAATTAACCAAAGAAACTTCATATTATTATTGTTTTCAATTGTTCTTAAAATGTATTTGTGCTTCCCACCAACAAAAGTTGGTCTTCTAGTAAAAGATACTACCGTATCTCACTTAACTATATTTTTAAGAAAAGACCAGGTATCTTGAAACAACTATAAAGTGTCCTGCAATACCATCTTTATTTAAAAAATAAATGGTTAGAAATAAGTTAATTTTAAGTGTGCTTCACTGGAGTCTAGCTAAAACTAACAACAGGTGATTATACCATCCTTTTAAAAACCTGCATCTTTTGTAACCCAAACATTTGGACACAATGCACATTTAAATCCTTCAATGCCATATAAATCCTTCACCATTCACTATCACTGCATTTTACTTCTGCCTACCCAGAATTAACTTTTGTTCCCTTGTTCTGTTGTGTAATGGAAATATGCTGCTGGGTATATATGTTGATTTTATATATTGTTTATTAGATGTTTTGTAATTTTTAAAGAAGAAGTACAGTCCCAAGTTACATTAAATAATGTCTGAATTCTATATATTTTCTAACAATAAGATGTATTGGTGGAATAGACAAATATTTTTATGAGTGAGTGAACTAGATGATGTTAAGCAGCACATGGTGTTATTGACTTATATAAGCATACCTTACACAGCCTTTGCAAGTTTGTATGTATTAATTATATTCTGTACCATTTAGATCATCGGGCTCAGTGGATAGGAATCAATGGCGCGATGTCTAGTTGGCAACCAGTTACAAGTGGAGTACCCAGGGGTCAGTCCTGTGGCTGGTTCTGTTCAACATCTTCATTAATGATCTGGATGATGGGATAGATTGCACGCTCAGTAAGTTTGCGGATGACACCAAGCTGGGGGAGTGGTAGACACACTGGAGGGCAGGGACAGGATTCAGGGAGACCTAGACAAATTGGAGCATTGGGCCAAAAGAAATCTCATGAGGTTCAACAAGGACAAGTCCAAAGTCCTGCACTTAGAACGGAAAATCCCAGGTACTGCTATAGGCTGGGGACTGATCGGGTAAGTAGCAGCACTGTAGAAAAGGACGTGGGGGTTATGGTGGACGGGAAGCTGGGTATGAGTCAACAGTGTGCTCTTGGCCCAATGGCATATTGGGCTGCATGAGTCAGAGCGTTGCCAGCAGATCAAGGGATGTGATTATTCCCCTCTATTTGGCACTGGTGAGGCCACATCTGGAATACTGTGTCCAGTTTCGGGCTCCCCACTACAGAAAGGATGTGGCCAAGTTAGAAAGAGTCCAGCGGAGGGCAACGAAAATGATTAGGGGGCTGGGGCACATGACGAACGTGAAAAGACTGAAGGACCTAGGCTTATCTAGTCTACAGAATAGAAGACTGAGGGGGGATTTGATAGCAACCTTCAAGTACTTGAAGGGGTGCTCCAAAGAGGAGGGAGCTAGGCTATTCTCGGTAGTAACAGAGGACAGAACAAGGAGCAATGGTTTCAAGTTGCAGGTGGAGAGGTCAAGGTTGGATATTAGGAAAACTTTCTCACTAGGAGCGTAATGAAGCATTGGAATGGGTTACCTAGGGAGATGGTGGAATCTCCGTCTTTGGAGATATTCTTCCCTATCGGGCCTGTCACTTCTCATCCCCACTCATCCCCCTTCCCCCAAAAAATGCACTAACAGAATCAGCAAGACTAAGGGAAACAAAACAAATGTATAAATCTATAGCCCACGCCAGTCGGGAAAATATTTACAATTTGAAAGGTGGATAAATTTTCAAAACACTATTCCTATTCTGGCATTTCATAATATTCCCAGGGGGAAAATCCTCTACTTTGGAATGAGAAGCTGCACAAAAAATGTCAAAGGAGATGAGTTGATTTTGGGGGAAAATACAGAGAGAATTAAAAATTAGGCTTATAATGAAATGAAAGCTCCAACCAAATCTCTGGATCTGCTACCACCATTCCATAATTAATTATAGATGCATTTTGTTGTCAAGAGACATCAACAGCCCCTCCTTCAGTTGCTCTACATGCAGTGAGAGATTTCTGGCTGGCCTACAAACCCCAGGCAGGACTAGCACAGAAGTGATCAACTCCTGATCACCCAAAGCTGTTGTACCAAAGAAGAACCACCCCTCCCCACCTCCTCTATTTATAGTCTAGAATAATTATATATTAAAATATTTGAATATATTCCCATAACACTACTGATAATAATTAATCAGGCTTGATACCCTGTGTGGTTACCAAGGTAATCACAGATTTCATGATTGCTCCTGTTTAAAAAAATGTATCCATAACCTTCCTTCCCCACTAAGGGATATTTGTGAGTTGAAGGGTGGGTTGATGGGATGTTAACTGGGAGTTAAGTAGAGCTGTCAAAATATTGTTATCAAAACAACAACAAAAATGGTTTTTCAACCAAAATAATTTTGTTTGTATGTGGAAAATTTTCATTTTGATTGAAATTTTCTCATTTGAAGACAATTTTTTTTTTTAAATCCCAAATCCTCAGTGTTTTAGTTGCATAGCAGTTCCCAACCAACTGTAGTGTTAACACTTGAAGCAGCTGTTGAGCACATCAAGTGCTGTGCCACTGGACTGAACGGGAAACCAATACAGAGCAGACACTACAGGGGAACTGACCTGTGGACTCTCACTTTAGGGTAGTAAGTCTTCTTTATGGGCTTTGGTTTATAAAACTCAGCTCCAATAAAGTGACCATTGTGCTCCAAAGTTATCAAAATGTATGAAAAATTGGGAGAATAAACATTAATTTGCATACAAAATAATACTGCCATGACTTCTGCCCCCTTTTCACCAAAAACACCTCCATGACCTTTCCTAAAACCTCCCATGTCAAAGTGTCAGCTCTGTTCCTAAATAATTAAAATGCTAATGCACTGAGGGTACTTTAAGAACAGAAGAGATTTCTCTCCAGAAGAAAATCCCCCCAACCTCATATTACAATAGGCAATGCGTCAGAATTAATTAGAATGAAAACTGGTGAAGATAATATGATGGGTAAAACATCAGATAGAATTAAATTAAAAGGTGGTGAAAAGCCCAACAGCCGTAAGCCTCCCTTGTGACCCAGCCAAAAGAACATTTGGATAAATAGAGACTGACAAGCCAAACAATTCCTTCACAAAAGTCATTTAAAAATACCTTCTACAATATTTCAAAAATAAAATTGTCCCAGATGTTTGCATGCAATTCATTTCAGAAAATGTTAGATTTTAAAGATTTTAAACAAAACCCCTCTACCAATACTTCAGTAAATACACATTTCTACAGAACAACAGGAGCTTGAATTGCTTTTTACTTTGAGGTCTGGATGATGAGACTTCCTAAACGCATAGGGCCATGTGTTATCTTCTGCTTCACAATGCCGGTCCATAAAAAAATGTTGCAAGTGAGGCATTTTCACAGTATGTGGAATGTCACCTGGGAGGAATGTCATTAGGGTTTGCAATCTGTGGAAAATACGAATGTATGTACAGCTTGTCAGCAATTGTAAGCGCTTAGCTGATGACCTCAGAACTGAAGGGGGGAGGTCTTCTGAACAAACAAGGGAAGACCCCTCAGCAAGAGAACATGATACATCATATTTTTTCCTTCTAAAACTGGCATATAAAGCGACAAAATATCTCTCATAGTGATCCCAAGATTGCTCCTTATATACACACAGTCAGAGGCGGCCTTTGGCTATTGGGGGCCCTAGGCAAAGGCCCCTTATAGGCTCATAGGTGCCCCCTGCTGCCAGTCCCAGCTCCCCACCCCTGGCCCCTACCTCTGCAGCCCCAGCTCACCGCCACCAGCCCCGCCCCTCCAGCTCCTCCTCCTGCTGCCAATCAAGGTAGACACGGCTTTTGGGGCAGGCGAGGGGGCTCCTTACAGCTTGGGGCCCTAGGCATGCGCCTGCTTCGCCCACCCCAAAAGCCGCCTCTGCACACAGTTTAGGGAAACAATATATAACTATGCAGCCAGTTTGTAGACACCACTAGACTGTGAAACAGCTTATGAAGATCAACATTTGTGGGTAGTTCGGATCTACCGTGGCCTCTGTGAAGCATACACCTTGAAGGATAGCCTCTGTTGTATCAACAGTTAACCACAGTGCCAAATGGTTTGCCATGCTCTTATAGCAATGTAAAGGTATAATGAAATATCTCTCACAAGCCCAGTCAGACAAGATCTGTGAAACAAGCATGAAATCTGGAGGTCAGTATTGCATGTAGTGCAGTAAGTGCCTGCTACTACAGTGTGGTCTTAATCAAATGCTTTATTTCAGCCACAAAAGCTCAAGTTGATTGAAGGCTAGCAAGAATACCCTACTGTTTCAGAACCATATCACTGTCTCTTGGCAGTGGGAGTGGGAGAAAGATATGTCACTTTTACTGTTTCAGATACACCACTTCTTCTCCAATAGCCTTGTTTAAAAACAACACACACTTCCACATTTTCAAAAGGATAATCTAACATACGTTCTGTTACACAGTTTTGGCATACTTGGGCAAACTAACACTTTTGTTTGGTTTTTAACCATACACAAGGGTACCATATGGCCCATAGAAATTATTTTGATTTCTTGAACAGGCTTACATCACTCTCCAGCATTTTGTTAAAACAGATGTCATCAAAAATTAAAGTGATATAACCGTATTGATTCCTTAATAGGTGTAATAATCATACGCTTTGACCAGTAAAAGCAATATTCTCAGCTAGTACAAATCTGCATACCTCTATGAACTATGCTGATTTATACCAGGTTTGGCCTGCATGCTCACTGATTTCTGTGTAGGGTTTCCAGGCAGTCATAGGAGTCCATTCTGAGTGTAGAATAAAGGACTAAAGTATGTACAAATTTTATATTTGCTCAACTTTCTTCCTTAATTATCAAATGTTCTTTCATTAGAATTTCATAAACATTAGTAACAGATGTGCTTGAACCATTACATGATGAAACCTGTCCCTCAACAGCTTTGGTCACACAAATGCTTGTGTCTCTATACTCACCATTCCATGATTCAGCCAAGCTGGTATAAAATTATCAAGAAGCTTTGGGTAAATCACTTCTCTGTCATAGATGTAGAGGCTCCAAAACATTGTCACAACAAACTGAGGTGGGAAAAAGAGAAAGAAAAAGACAATTTTAAAAAATGCTTATGGTCAATTAGCTGATTTTATTGCCCTTTTTAATTTTAGCTATCCATATCTCTATGTCCATCTATGTCACACATTCTTGTTCATAAACCCTGTATTTCTTTATTCTAGTGTGCGTAATCTTTACATTCACAAAAGTTATGATTTTTCTCTTCTGTTTTTGACATTTAGACTGGAAAAATAACTTTTTTTCTACATGCCTGAGGCCAAGTTACAACTGAATACAATATTGTAATAGCAGATGTGGCACATTTATAATGTTTTATGGCTAACAGTACTGAAAACAATGTGAAATCTTACAATATACAACGTATATTAACCTAAAGAGTATTAGGGGGCTGTTCACTGGGGATGAAATTCACCCTTGAGCAGAAGGCCACCATCTCCATTCTGGCTACTAAATCTTTTAGCCAAAATATAAATCTAACTCTCAAAGTGTTAGGCACAAAAGTTATGGAGAGAGGTTAAAAAAAAAATCCAACATCCTACTCACTTGTCCATATGAAACTCATCTTGGCTCTTGTCAAAGAGACAACTTACTAGACTCCCAAAGAGTCCTCTCTCTCTCTGTCTCTAACCTGGGGATGGAAGAATGAGTTTGAATAAAATAAAAGCTAGCCTAAACCTTTAGCCAAAGCTGGCACAAAAATCTTTTAATTTCTTTTGAAGTTCAAAAAAGCTGAGAATTTCTTTCCATAATATTTTTTTATTTTGAGCCACCACTGCATTTTGTCTTTCTGTACAAGACTATGGAAAGAGAAGTACAGAAAGGACTTTCTCATAAATTTTTCTCCTAATTGAAAACAATAAGCATTAGATGTCTAACAGGAGCAGCTAACAGGGGAGTTTTGTGAGGGAATTTAGAGTGGGGAGGCTATATTAACATTCTTTAAACTAAAGGCATTACACACCCCCTGGTTAAAAAAAGAACAACAATAAAGGAAAGAGCTGCAGACATAAAAAGAGAATGTAGGCAGAAGTCCAGCAACAGAGTGGAGGCTATCCAGTTTATTGCACTGAATGCAGCATGTATGATTACCTATCTGTCTTGTGAGCAGGTTGCCTATATATGCATTCAGTGCCAGGAGATCCTGGCCCTCAGAGACTATGTACGGGCTTTGGAGACCAAGGTGTCTGAACTGGAGGAGCTAAGGGAGACAGTGAGGTACATAGATGAGACTTTCCAAGACACAATATAACAGTCCCACCCGTAGTATGAAAAACTCTGTACTGCTGAGGAAGGTGAAAGCCTCAGATAAGGAGAACATCAAACTGGAGCAGAGGGGAACGATCCCATAAGTGGGACCTCCCTTCTGGATGATGTCATAGGATCCACTCACACTATAGATACCTCTCTTAGGGAGAAAATTCCAGTGATTAAGATGACATAGATAATGGTAATGGTGGATTCAATCATTAGAAACATAGATGGCTGGGTTTGTAATGACCGGAAGAACCACATGGTAACTTGCCTGGGTGCCAAGGTTGCGGATCTCTCGAGACATCTAGACAGATTTAAGTGTAGTGGTGGAGAGGAGCCAGTGTTTGTGATACCTGTAGGTACCAATGACATAGGGATGGATAGGAGAGAGGGCTGGAGGCCAAGTTTAGGCTGCTAGGTAAGAGACCTCTATGTGCAGGGCCAGTGGCGGCTTAAGAGTAGGCGAAGCAGGCGACTGCCTAGGGCCCCAAGCACTAAGAGGCCCCGTCCTCAACTCAGTGGACAGAAATGAAAAAATAGAAAATTATAGAAATTGTTCCCATCTAGAGAGCCAGCAGGGCTGGAAGCCTCAGAACTTTTCAGTCTTGTCTCATCAAGGCAAACTATCATTAGGGTAACAAACAAGGAGTCCTGTGGCACTTTTAAAGACTAATTAATTTATTTTTTACACGAGCTTTCGTGGGTGAAGTCCCACTTTCGTCAGATGCCAGAAAGTGGGGAAAAAAGATCATTAGGCTCTATGCTTTGTCTGAATTGCAGGTTTCACTGTTATCTGCCCATTACCTTCATAGTGACATGCTAAAAAAACAGGAGCAAGCTCTTTGTGATACTAACAGATACAGCAGAATACTAAGTTCCAGAATAGTAGGAGCTTTTCCAATGGTCTAATTTTTTAGTTCCTCAGTGTGGTCATTTACTCTGTCATTTTAAAATCCCACCTGTAAGAATTTTCTCTTTGCGTACAATGGGCTTTGGTTAGCTCAGGTTACCAGGTAGGACCATACAGGCTGAACATACAAATACAGTGCTGCCCTCATTGTGGCTGTGTGTGATGTCTGTGCTGTATGTCTTTCTTTTTTAACTACGTTTGGTAAGTAATTTTTTACCTTCTTTTATACTTACTCTTTAATATTTTGGGGGGTGGCAGAGTTTTAAAATTAAATTTCATTGAAACTTGGTGTTTACCTTTTAAATTTATAGCTACACACTAGAAATCTTCTTTCACTTATTTTTTATTTATTATAATTATTTGCATAAAACTTTTAGTGCATATAAACTCAAGTCTATATGAAAAATGTATAAGATTTGGCTATCAAAATTTGTTCATTATAGATTGATGCTGCTCATATTTATTATTTAATTACAGTTAAGGTAGTGATTTGTAAAGAGGCTTTTTAAAAAATTTGATATTTTAGTTATTTTTGAACCATCGTTAATTTTATCTCTTTTCATTTGTTAATTAATGCACATATGTTTTAAAAATAATTCTTAAATGTTTAACTTTGTAGTTCAGCATTAGATCATTTATGTTAGGTGAAAGATAGTCAAGTTACAATACATAATCTGAACATTTCTTCGATGATGGAAAGATCTTTAAAAATATCATACCCAAGAATAATTTAGAGATCATGCAACCATTGTTCTGGCCCTTTATATAATGGAAACCATTTCCTGCCAGGGGATGCTGCACCCCCCAGCACCCTTAGTTTCAGCACCTATGCCTTATTTTTTAAACAACAAAGATATAAACCCACAGACTACAAAAATGATTCCAAAATCTTTTTTAAAAGGTGATGTATCTGACTGAAAATAGTTCTTACACCAAGATTCCTGTGCACATTATGCAACCCAAACATTGGAGCACTTACAGTACACTGAAAGGGAAATGAATTATGAGTAGAAGAACTGATTTTTCCCCACTGTCTACATTTAGAGAAATGCAGGAAGTAAAGCACATAGTTACCGACTAGATTACTTTTTATTAATTAATTATTAATTATTATTATTATTATTATTATTATTATTTGTAGTGGCCTAAATCAGTGCTGTTATCCACCTAGTCAGATTTAGATTAGGAATTTTTTGCTGTAATATTTCCTGAATGTTTTAAATGTATACAAAAAATGAAAAATGGCTTAATTGGGTTTATTTTTTACATATTATTAGGTACAGTGCTCATATCAGCTAAATTTGTAACTTATAACTTGTAAAGAAATTTAGAGCTTTTAGGCACCTAAGTAGTCCTTGGAATCATGGCTAAAGTTGCCTCATAACTGTTGCAGCTGCAAACCGATTTAAACTGGTGAAGATATACCTATGCTCTTTAGGACAAGAGAGACATGGTACACTAGCTGTCCTTTCCAATGAACAAGACACACTATGCTATCTGTTGACTTCCAAGAACTTTTTACTGAATTTAGCAATAGAAAGAGTAGGAAAGTGAACTTTCAGATTGGTAAGCTACATTTAACATTGAGAAAAATTTTCAATTTGCTCATGATATGGTAATTACATTTTAGATAGGTACGTTATATATGTTATATTCACCATTTGATCATTGATTCAATGTATCAGCGATCATTCATCATCTGGAATACCTGTGTTGGTTTCAGATGCAATATATGGATTTTTTTTTTAAAAAAAATAATGCTTTAATTATGTGTTTAGTTCCTATAGGGGGCCCATCCCAGATGACCTAATGCCGTCACTGCACAGGGCCATTTAGACAGGCAGAATTGAAGGATCTCAGGGCGTGGAGACAGTGGTGGAGGGAGGGAGGAGTTTAGATTTATTAGGAACTGGGGACCCTTTCGGCAAATGGGGAGCCTATACTGGAAAGATGGGCTCTATCTAAGCCAAAATGGAACTGAATTGCTGGCACATAAAATTAAAAAGATAACAGAGCAGTTTTTAAACTACGGACTGGGGGGAAGCTGACAGGTATGAAGGAGCACATGGTTCAGACAGAGACACCCCTTAGATTGGAGATTCTCTATATAATAGTAAAGAGGAGAAGATGGAAGATGATAAAATATGGGTAGAATCTGATGGGAAACAGTCAAACGATAGAGTCCCATTCAATTACATCTCATCGGTGCTTTTTTTGTGATGGTACGCACCAGTATGTAGTACCAGCGCCTTTTTTTTCACAGCGATGTTGACCAAGGGCATCACTGGCTCCAAATAACTCGTTGCACCATCCCCGCCCCCTGCAGCACTGGCCTTGCCCCTGGTCCTGATCCAGTCCTTGGTCCTGATCCAGCGCTGGTTTCCGGGTTGGGGACCACGGACAAATTTGGCTCCTACTACCACCACTGGTGGCCCCAGCTCCTGCCGGTGGTGGCCCCAGGTCCCGGGCCAGGCCGGATCCAGCAGGCCCGGGTTCCCAGCTGGGGCCGGGGTTGGGGTCGGATTGAGCTGCTGCTGCTGCAGCCCGGCCACGGTTCCCCAGCCAAGGTTGGGGCCAGACTGAACTGCCACCAGGGCCCGAGCCTGCATCCCTGGCCAGGGTCGGATTGGGCTGAGTACCAACAACTTTTTTTAAAAACAAAAAAAGCACTCCATCTCATAATAGCAAACAGCTAAAAAGTGACAACTTTTTAAAGTGCTTATATACAAATGCTAGAAGTCTAAATTCTAAAATGGGTAGACTTGAGTGCCCTATATTAAATAAGGATATTGATATAACAGGCATCACAGAAACTTGAAAGAATGAAGATATTCAATGGGATGCAGTAATAGTCATAGGGGATTCGATTGTTAGAAACATCGATGGATGGGTTTGTGATGACTGGGAAAACTGCATAGTACAAAATATATTGGAAGTACAGAATAGGTTGTACTCGTGGGGGAACGGCACTATATGTGAAAGAAAGCAGGATCAAATGAAGTAAAAATCTTAAATGAATCAAACTATGCTACAGAATCTTTATGGATACCAAGCCCATGCTTGAATAATAAGAATAGAGAATTAAGAATATACTACCGATCACCTGACCAGGCTGTTGACAGTGACTGAAATGTCAGGGTGATTAGAGAGGGTATAAAAATAAAAAACTCAGCAATAATGGGGGATATCAACTATCCTCATATTGACTGGCTACATGTCACCCCCGGATAGGACACAGAAATAAAGTTTCTTGACAACTGAAATAACTGATTCTTAGAGCAGTTAGTCCTGGAACCCACCAGAGGAGAGGCAATTCTTGATTTAGTCCGAAGTGGAGCACAGGATATGGTCCAAGAGGTGTATATAGCTGAACTGTTTGCTAAGAGTAACCATAACATTATAAAATGTAACATCCTCATTTGGATGGGGAGGACATCAAAGCTGCCCACCACAGTAGCATTTAATTTCAGAAAGAGGAACTACATAAAAATGAGGAAGTTAAACAGAAATTAAAAGGTACAGTGCCAAAAGTGAAAACCCTGCAAGATGCATAGAAACTTTTAAAAAACACATAATAAAGGCTCAATTTAAATGTATACTCCAATTTTAAAAAACTTAGTAAGGAAGACCAAAAAAGTGCCATCTGGTCCTGGTGACTTCTTATTCTTTAATTTATCAGTTTGTTCCAAAATCTACTCTAATGACACTTCAGTCTGCGACAGTTCTTCAGATTTGTCATCTAAAAAGAATGGCTGAAGTTTGGAAATCTCCCTCACATCCTGAGCCAGAGTTCTGAAGGAACTCAAATGTGAAATCGCAGAGCTACTAACTGTGGTATGTAACCTATACATTAAATCAGATTTGTACCAGATGACTGAAGGATAGCTCATGTGATGCCATTTTTTAAAAAAGATTCCAGTGAAGATTCCAGTAAGTATAGGCCAGTAAGCCCAACTTCAGAATCAGGCAAATTGGTTGACACCATAGTAAAGAATAGAATTATCAGACATTTAGATGAATACGATTTGTTGGGGAAGAGTCAACATGGTTTTTGTAAAGAGAAATCATGCCCCACCGATTTACTAGGATTTTTTGAGGAGTCAACAAACATGTGGGCAAGGATGATCCAGTGGGTCTAGTGTACATAGATTTTCAGAAAGCCTTTGACAAGATCCTTCACTAAAGGCTCTTAAGGAAAGTAAGCTGTCATGGGATAAGATGGAAGGTCTTCTCCTGGATTTCCTGTAACTGGTTAAAAGATAGGAAACAAAGGGTAGGAATAAATGGTCAGTTTTCAGAATGGAGAGAGGTAAACAGTGATGTCCTCTGTGCTGGAACCAGAACTGTTCAACACATTCATAAAAGATCTGAAAAAAAGGGGTAAATGGTGAATTGGCAAAATTTTCAGATGATACAAAACTGCTCAAGGTAGTTAAATTCAAAGATGACTGCAAAGAATTACAAAGGGATCTCATACTGGGCAACAAAATGGCAGACGAAATTCAATGTTGATAAATGCAAAGTAAACCAAGCTGTGTCACTAGCATCTGTTTGCCAGAAGCTGGGAATGGGCAACAGGGAATGGATCACTTGATGATTACTTGTTCTGTTCATTCCCATTGAAGCATCTGGCATTAGACACTACTGGAAGACAGGACACCAGGCTACATGAACTGCTGGTCTCACTCAGTATGGCCATTCTTACGTTCTCTAAATATCTGGGGGTTTGCTCATCATTAATTTAGCTCCCTTCTCCCCCTCGAGTACTTAATAATACTTCTCCTGATTCAGGCTGTTCTGAACACACTATTATCAGCTATGGAGATTTCCCTGTTGGCTCAGACAATGAAACTAGACTATGCTGCCATCAAAGCTAAGTACACATTAAGAACTTCTTAAGGTCTCCTTGTTTTCTAAGTTGGTATTCTACCTTCTTGAAAATGTAGTCAACCTAAAAAAAAAGTAAAAATAATATAGAAATACTAGTATTATCTTACCTTAATCAAACCCTGAATGTTTGAAAGAGAAGAGAATTAAAGTCCTCAGATTAAACACATGTACTATATTCTTTTGAATTTGAGTGCAGTTCGAACTGTGCTCACAGTTCTCTGGGGATAAAAGGCCTATCACTTGCCACACAAAAACAGATAATGGGTCTAGGAATCTTTTAGTGGAAAATTTCACAACAGATTAGAGGATCTCTGCACAGAAGAGATTAGACCAAATTCAGTGCTACAGCAAGCAGGTGCAACTCCTATTGAAATCAATGGCAATATGTGCTCCAAAGAGGAGGGAGCTAGGCTGTTCTTGGTAGTAAGAGAGGACAGATCAAGAGAGGACAGATCAGATCAAGGAGCAATGGTTTCAAGCTGCAGCTGGGGAGGTCGAGGTTGGATATTAGGAAAATCTTTCTCACTAGGAGGCTGGTGAAGCATTGGAATGTGTTGCTTAGGGAGGTGGTGGAATCTCCATCTTTGGAGATATTTAAGGTCCGGTTAGACAGAACCCTGGCTGGGATGATTTAGTGGGAGTTGTCCTGCTTTTAACAGGGGGTTGGTCTAGATCCCCTCATGAGGTCCCTTCCAGCCCTAAGATTCTGTGAATCTATGTCCCATTGGGCTGGGTGAGAACTGTTTTGGGGGAATAAGGAGTGGGAGCAAGGACCGTGGGATCCAGGGTGTTTCAAGGTCACTAAATTATCAGTGGATTTGGATGGGATGAGAATAATTCACTTCATATGCTCCTGGCTTTAGGAATTTAGGTTACAGATTACCAGTGGCACCTTGTCCTAACCACAGATATGTATGGATAAGTCAGATGGACATTTGGATGACAAGACTGGTAAATTGTTCCTTCAGTGCACATACAGTACATTGTTCCTTCGTTTCCACTACACTTGCCCATCTGTTTTGATGATTTTTGGTGCATGCTCAAAATAAGTTTGGACCCTTCAACTTGTGCATAGGTGTCAGGAAAAAAAATAGATGATGATGGCCAGCCTACAAAATACTGCAAGTGTAAAGTGCTCTTCAAAAAGCTGCTCCTTTGTGACATTGGCACCATATAGCTCTTTACACACCTGATGACACTTAACTGCCAAAGTATGAATATTTGAACAATAGGGAAATAAAGCAAAGTTTCCCATCTCCTTTGGTTTCCCTTAAGTCCTGTTGTATTGCAGTGAGTCACTGAGAATACATTAAGACAAACTGGGGTATCAAAACATATGTAGCTTGAAAACCAGGCTCAACAGTACTCTGTGGGGAGGAAATCCTACATGAAGCAATGGCTTTCAAGAGTTAAGCTGAAACATATTAGAATGAATCCAGCTAAAATGGCAAATACTGGGGTCTGGGATTTTTGCCTGGGGCAAAGTAAAATGATAGACTTTACCAATGAGGTAAAGGTACGAAAAGAGAAGAGGAACCATCTGTTTCTTAACCAAAGTCAGCCAATGGATGGAATTAGATCAACATAGCTGGTTGCAACCATCTGGCGCTACAGACGGCAAACACTGCTTAGCAAAGCACCACCACAGACAGACGTAAGGAAACACACACAAAAATAAAACATTCCAGTTCTAATTTAAAATAACAAAGGAAATGTCCCATTTTTCGGCGGCAGGCAAAGTGAGATACACCAGGTACGTAAAATACCTGTGCTAAGTTGAATGGAAATGCTATCTGTTTGACTTAGCCCTACTCTTCTTATGGGGCTGGAGTTACTGCACTGAACTCCGATCGATTGAGCACGTCTTGAGTGACTGCTCAATCGAACCTGGAAGAGAGAACTGACGGCAGCGAGTCTGAGGCCTGAGTCTCGGCAATCAGAGAAGACTGTTCACATTGGCTGGTCAATGTCTCTCAGTGGTTGATCCCAACCTTTTTTTAAATGAAATAATATGGACAAAAAAAACCATTTCCTTTTTAGGATGCTTTATTTAGCTTCCTAGTCTCCCTTGAGTCTTTTTGATAAATAAACAATTGTTTGATCGTTCTAAATAGGTTTAAAATTCCCTTT
This sequence comes from Pelusios castaneus, assembly GCA_007922175.1. Taxonomy (NCBI): domain Eukaryota; kingdom Metazoa; phylum Chordata; order Testudines; family Pelomedusidae; genus Pelusios; species Pelusios castaneus. Next base: position 2,154,390 of record ML685888.1, on the reverse strand, counting down.
ATCATTTCAGAGTGTTTATATCGGTATTAGTGTAATAGAATTTGGGCTATGCTCAGCAGGAAATTGCTCTCTCTCTCACAATCACTTGGCTGCATCTAGGCCTGTGCCTATTAAGCTTCCTGCCAGCTTGATTCTGTCACTCTTATTTTTAGGAAGCAGAAAAAGACTACTTGTGGACAAAGGTCGTACTCCACATGAATAAGAATGGTAGGATCGTGCCCTGTGATAACTCCTTCTCTATACTTCTGTGGACAATACAACTTGGATAGTCAGATAGTTAAACAGCATATCAAAGTTATAAGAATGACCCTTGTTTGCTACTTATTGTATTCTATGGATACTCTAGGTAAGTGAGCACTTGAGTTTTTCAAGTGGGCCTTCGGTTCTGTTTGAGATGGAATAACTGGCTTGTAATATGCAACTGCAATATCACGAAACAATACACACAAGCCGCAAAAGTGTTATTAAGGCCCAAGAAACAATTTTCTTCTCCCACTTCAGAAAAAACATTACTCAATTTCCCCCGCAGGTTTAAAACATCAGAAAGTAACAAAAAAAGAGCATGAGCTTCTAGTGAGGGGGAAATTTTAAAGCACAAATCAGGAAACTGTTGGTGACTCAAAAAGAGAAACAACAACAGGTATTAGTAAAACCACAGAAATGGAAGCAAAGACAAATTGATAGAGGGAAACCAACAAAAAGAACAATTGTGTAATTTGCTGTTTATGTGCACCCAACCAAAAAGCTACTATAAAAATGAATAATGACCATAACAGAATTTGTTGGGGGTTTTTTTTACTATGTGCTTTCGTTTCTGGATAACTCGTACAATTAAGTTTCACTCATTTCCTGAATGATTTGTAGAGAAAACTGGATGCCTTATCTGATCTGCATGGATAAAAAAAACCCTCTGGTGCTTTCTGCAAGAGAAAGGATTCTCTCCTGTGACGATGGGCAAAATTTCTTCACACAACGTTGTGCAGTTTGATGCAAGCTTTCTGACTGCCTCTCTGATGTGATTGTAATAAGGTGGTGATATATGTGTATTGTTTGTGAGGATCTTCGGCATCCTTAAAGATGATTTTGTGTGATTTTGTGGGAACAATGGTTGTGGGAACAATGGTTGTATTCCTTATGTCCTTAATGGCTCATCAGGTTACTTCCTGGGCCCATTGTAGCTGACAGATTCCTTAACATTAAGGACGCAATGGTTTTAGACAGTCTGTCTCGGGCGTTCCCACAAAAATCACACAAGTTAAAGTATAGATATAACACCAAATTCCTAACTTCTAATCCAAAACCAATTCCTAGACATAAACTATATAATCATTCCCAGCAAATTACTACCTTTCTGTTGATACCAAACATGACATAGTTCCTATGGATTATACATATATGAGACAGGAATAGAAAATAATATCATAAATGCTTCCCTAAATCCAGACAGCGTCACACAGGGCTCTGCCCTGCCCTCTGGGGGGCATGCCAGGCTCCCCCTGTGCCCCCCCGGCAGGGAGGGCATTGGTGTAGTCCTGGGGTAGCCCTAAGTCTACACCGGCTTAATTCGACTTTTAAAAGTCGAATTAAGCCTTAGGTCTAGTTGAAAGGAGGTTTAATAAAGTCAACTTAATTTTCATTAAGTCGACTTTATTTTCCTTAGGTCGACTTAAGCAAGCTGCTTAAGTCGACTTAAGGAAACTGTAGTGTAGATGCAGGGTAAATTAAGTTGACTTAAGCAAGCTTAAGTCGACTTAATTTACAAGTGTAGACACAGCCATAGCGTCTTGAGCTTCCCCTTCACTGCAGCCATCCTCTGCCTTTTATATGGAATTTCCTGATCTAACCCAGGTGCATCTCTTTATTAATCAGGGTTGACGAGCCCCAGGCCCTCCAGTCAATAAAGAGCAAGTCATTACAGGAAGGAGTTTCCTCCACAGAACAGAACTACACAATTAGGGTTTTAAGCTTTTGTCTGGAGCTTCTGGCATTGGCCATTTCTGATAGCAAAATATCAGACAAGGACATAGGTTCTGTGGGGGAAAGAGGTTAGATGGGGACAGTGGCAAATATTTGCAGTAATTTTCTTAGATTTAGAAGAGAGGGGAATAGGATTTTAAATGCTCAGAAGATCTGCAGAGCTCTTCCATGTATGAGCTCTATGACAAAATGACTACTAAGTAGGTTTGTGCAGAAGTGGTCTTTTCAGTTTTCCTCTGGCAGATATGTAATAGGTCAGCTCTGAATGTGGCAGAAAGGAATTAAAAAAAAAATCAGCTACAGAATACCCTAAGATAAATTATAAACATTTGAAAGTTTGTTTATGATTATTGAAATGAGAACAGAGGAAAAGGGTATTCTGAGAGAAGCTGAGCTCTTGAAAATCCAAAAGCACAATTTTAATCATCTAGAAATGCCTATATTATTCCTCACCTTCTTCTATTATATAAATTATGAGAAACATGAGGATACTGCCATATACATTACACAAAAAACACTAAATTAGCCATGAAAACTTGGCAGACTTTGTGATCTGTCACAAACAAACAGAAAACAAGAGAGAGAAGCTAAAAACATTAATATAGAATCTGACACGCTTGTGCCCTTATGCACTTTGAAACGCATTTACAATCCCACTAAGGTCACTTCATACTGCTCTATCAGTGTAAATTTACAGTCAGTTTAAGCCCACTGCACACTGCTAGGTTGGTGGAAAGTGAACTTAGAATAAATAGGAATCAGATCTTTTGAGATGTACTTTAGTATGCAAACAATACCATTAATTTAATGGACCAAGTTCTGATACTCTTCTTCATGCTGACTCGTATCATAAGGTGCTACTTGTCTGGAGTAAAGGTAACAAAATGTCCTATGGGACTATTCATGGAATAAACTCTTACTCAATAAGAGTAAGAATGGCAAAACTGTCATTATTTTCTTGTTTCATTAAATAAAAACACAAAATCCATCACTAAAAGCCCTATTAAAAAGGACAACAAGGCAGTCAATGGTAATTATTAGTTCCACCTAACAAGCTCCTGTTTATATTTCCATGCTCCTAAAACAGCTCATGTTTCATTTGAGCAGTTGGAGAGATATAGTATGTAACATAACATAAGAGAGGCAAGGTTTGATTTGCTGCAAAACCACCCAAGGAGAGTTTGCATATCCTCTGGCTATTGCTTCTGTTGTTTTGTGTATTGTTTCAGTGGTTTTCATTTAGTTTTTTTTTTGTTTAGACGGAGGTGGATGGTGACTAGGCTACCCAGATGGCTTAAGTGTGATACTTATTTACGATGTACTATAAATAAAAGTTGTATTTTGTTAGGGTTTCCCAGCCCCCACCACTTCATTGTTTGATCTGGGAGTAGAAACCTGTTTTCTCATCTATTTTGCAGAACAATACATCTTGAGAGCTCCAGAAAGCAGGAAACTGACCACCAATTATTTGGAATAATTCTCAGAAACTGCAGTTACTACACTTAAAAACTTTCCAATTTTGCCTGGAAAATCTTTATCCCAGTATGTGCATTATTCCCTATAAAAAGAAACTGTTACTTACCTGTAACTGGTGTTCTTCAAGGTATGTTGCTCATGTACATTCCAACTCAGCTGTGTGTGTGCCGTGTGCATGGATCACCGGAAAGTTTTCCCCTAGACCACCCACAGGGTTGGCTGCAGCCACCACAAGTACCCCTGTAACCATCTATTTATATACACCTGTTGACCCTCTCCTCCCCAGTTCCTTCTTGCTGGAATTCTGGCTGAGGGGAGGAGGGTGAGTGTTGGAATATTCATGAGCAACACATCTCGAAGAACACCAGTTACAGACAAGTAACCATTTCTTCTTCTTCTTTGAGTGATTGCTCATGTCCAACTCAGGTGACTCCCAAGCCTTACCTTGGGGGTGGGACAGAATTCTACACTTTCGCTGACTGGAGGACAGCTCTGCCCACCGCTGCATCGCCTCTCGCCAGCTGGGTGAGTGCATAATGGGCAGCAAAGGTATGCACTGACAACCACGTAGCCGCCTTGCAGATCTCTGTCACAGGCACATGCACAAGAAACGCTGCGGAGGATGCTTGAGCCTGGGTACAGTATGCAGTCAACTGCGGGGCAGGAACCTTGGCCAGTGCGTAACATTGCTTGATGCACGCCAAGGTCCATGATGACATGAGCGGACACTGGTTCCCCTTTCATTCTGTCCGCCAATGCCATGAACAGCTGAGATGATTTGTGGAAGGGTCTAGTCCGGTCCAGGTAGAAGGCTAAAGCCCCTTCTTACATCCCAAGGTGTGGAGTCTGCATTCCTCACCTGTAGCATGGGCTTTTGGGCAAAACACTGGAAGAAATATGTCCTGGGATGTGTAGAAGTGAGAGACCACATTGGGAAGGAAAGCCGGGTGAGGGCAGAACTGCACTTTGTTCTTGAAAAACTGAGTGTATGGGGGCTCTGACGCAAGTGCCTTTAACTCTGACACCCTTCTGGCTAATGTTATTGCCATCAGGAAGGCCACCTTCCAGGACAGGTACAGCAATAAGCAAGACGCCAGCAGTTCAAACGGATGGCCAGTTAATCTGGACAGGACTAGATTTAGGTCCCATTGGTCCACTGGCAGCTGAATGGATGGAAAAAGTCTTTCAAGGCCCTTCATGAAACGCTTCACCACATGGCCGGAGAATAACCCCCGATAAACCCTCATGGAAAGCTGAGATGGCAGCAAGATGGACCTTAAGTGAGGCCCCTGATAAACCTTATACGGCTAAGCAGGTAGTCCAAGATCATCGGGATCAGCGCTGCAGCTTCCGAACTCCTTTCTCTGATGCCCACGTGCTGAACCTCTCCCATTTTGCCGGGAATGTGGCCCTGGTTGATGGCTTATGACTATTGAGCAGGACCTCCTGTACCCGGGAGGAGCACCGGAGCTCGCTAGCATTCAGCCATGGAGGAACCATGTCTTGAGGTGTAGAGACTTTAGATTAGGGTGTCTCAATGCTCCCTGGTTCTGTGGGAGCAGGTCCAGGAGTAGCAGCAGAGGGATTGGATCCTTGATCGAGAGGTCTAGCAACATCGTGAACCAGTGCTGTCTCGGCCATTCCGGGGCAATCAAGATGACTTTTGCTTTGTCCCACTTTACCTTCAGGAACTCCTTGTGGACCAGTGAGAAAAAGTGCAGTACAGCTGATGCGACCAAGGGATCAAGAATGCGTCCACCCGGGACCCCGAACTGCGGTTCTGGAATGAACAGAAGATGGGGCACTTCTGATTGATGTCTGATGCGAACAGGTCCACGAGGGGAGTTCCCCACTCTTGGAAAATGCTCTGCACTATGTCTGCCCAGATGGACCACTCGTGGGTCAAGAAGCGCCTGCTGAGAGCATCCGACAGGAGGTTCTGAGAGCCCGGTAAGTATGAAGCTTCTAGGCGAGTCGAGTGGCGGATGCAGAACTCCCACAGATTGCAGACTTCTTGACATAAGGCAAAGGAGCGAGCTCCACCCTATTTGTTGATATAATGCATGGCTGTGGTATTGTCCTTCTACACCAGAATCGACTTGCCTGCTAGTTTGTCCTCAAATGCCCAGCAAGCTAAGCGGACTGCCCTGAGCTCCTTCAAATTTATTTGCATCCGCGTTTCCGTCCTGGACCACTTGCCCTATGTTTGGAGATTGCCCAGGTGAGCACCCCAGCCCATGTCCGAGGCATATGTGACCAGATGACTCGAGGTTTGAGGGGCCTGGAAGGGCTTCCCTACACACACATTGGCACAGGTGCACCACCACTGGAGGGACTCTAGGATCTGGTGTGGTATGCAGATTAGCGTGTCTAGAGAGTTGCAGGACGGTCGGTAAATTGACGGTAACCAACCCTGCAAGGGGCGCGGTTTCAGACACGCGAACTCTACAACGTAGGTGCATGAGGCCATGTGGCCCAGCAGCTTCAGGCATGTGCAAACTGAGGTAAAGGGGGTGATTGGTTAACTCCCCGATTACATCTAACATGGCAGAGAACCGGGTCTGAGAGAGGGAGGCTCGGGCTTCTCTCGAGTCCAAGATCGCTGCTATAAACTCAATGAGCTGAGTAGGAATCAACATGGATTTCTTCTCATTTGCCATTAGGCCCAGTCTGTTGAACGTGGACTGGATTACTCAGAGGTGTGACAGGACCTTCTGTTGGGAGTGACCTTTCATCAGCCAGTTGTCTAAGTACGGCAACACTTGTATTCTCTGTCTCCTGAGGAAGGCAGCGATGACCGCGAGGCACTTCACGAAGACCCGAGAGGCCGCCGACAGTGCGAAGGGCAGGACTGCAAACTGTAAGTGCCTTTGGCCAACCATAAAACGTAGGAAGCGTCTGTGACGTGGTCGGATAGCAATATGAAAATAGGCGTCCCTCAGATTGAGGGCAGCATACCAGTCCCCAGGACGCAGTGAAGGGATGATGGCAGTCAGGGATACCATGCGGAACTTCAACTTGTGTAGGAACTCAGTCTTCACAGGTCCAGGATGGGCCGCAGGCCTCCATTTGCTTTGGGGATCAAAATATAACGGGAGTAAAAACCCTTTCCCCGGTGGTCTACTGGTACCTTCTGTACTGCTCCCAGGGTGATGAGGGTCTGCACCTTGTTTTCCAGTAGATGTTCATGAGGAGATCCCTGAGGAGGGATAGGGAAGGGTGGGGCGGGTGGGAAGGGGGTATAGATGAGAATTGGAGTGAGTACCCCCAATTCACCATGCGCAAGACCCATTGGTCCAATGTAATGTTGGACCACACCTGGTAAAATTGGGATAGCCTGTTCCCAAAAGGTGGGGAGTGTGGATCCGAACGTATAACTGGTAGGTCGCCCTTGGGCATGACCTCAAAAGTTCTTCTTGGGGCCCGGTTGGCCGCGAGAGTGGCTCCTGCCCTGGCCTGAAGACCTCTGGTTTGGGCATCGGCTGCTGAGGCCCCTGCGCCATGACGAGTCCAACCTGGTGTGGTACTGCCTGGCGGGAGGCTAAGGCAGAAAGGGCACCTCTGAGGAGCCGGGGTATGCAGTCCTAGGGACTTTAACATAGCCTGGGAGTCCTTCAGGGTCTGTAATTTATTGTCCATTTGTTCAGAGAAGAGCTCCGGCCTCTCGAACGGGAGGTCCTGAATGGTCGCCTGAACCTCCTGGGGGAAGCCTGAGCCTGCATCCATGAGCTTCTCCTCATTGTAACCCCAAAAGCCATCACTCTTGTGGCTGCGTCCGCAGCACCCAATGCTGATTGGAGCAGGGCCCTAGAGACAACCTTCCCCTTTTTGACCATCGCCATCAACTCTGCACTTGAGTCCTGTGGCAGCAAGCTGGTGAATTTCTCCATGAAGGACCAGGAGTTGTATGCATAGCGGCTGAGGATAGCCTGCTGGTTGACTATTCTCAGCTGCAGGCCCCCCGTGGAGTAAATTTTTCTGCTAAACAAATCCATCTTTTCTGTGTCTTTGGATTTGGGGGTAGGGCCCTGGTGTTCTCTCTCATTGGCTGCCGCTACCACTAAGGATCCTGGGGTAGGGTGCGTATAAAAATGTTCGTGGTCCTTGGTGGTAATGAAATACTTGTGTTTCATCCTCCTCACTGTAGGTGGGATGGAGGCCGGTGTCTGCCAAAGGGTCTTGGTGGTATCCTTCATAGCCTTAATGAGAGGGAGGGCCACTTTGGTCGGCCCTTCTGGTACCAGGATGTCCACCATGGGATCAGTGTCCTCCACCATCTCCTCTGCCTGGAGGCCCATGTTACTTGTCACCTGACGTAGTAGATCCTGGTGGGATTTGCTATCATCTGGAAGGGGGGCTGGGGTTGCTCCTGCAACTCCCTCATCTGGGGTGGTGAAGAGGACAATTCCCCTTGGGTCTCCTCTGGGGTCCGTAAATCCAAGGGGTGGGCCTTATCCTGCCGGTGGGAGCCCCCATCTCTGGGCTCCTCTGTCTCTACCGAGTCCACATCTGACTCCTCGCCTTGCTCTGGAGGGCACTGATGGTCTGCGAGGGTTTCGGCCTGGCCCCCGTCGAAGAGCAGGATCTGCTCACCATGGAGCCTTGCGCTTGATGATGGGCCCACGGGGTCCAAAAGGGCCACTGTGGTGGTATCTGCCACTGCTGCCAGGGCGGCTAGTACTGGTGATAGCTTGCTTTTCTCCCTCCACTGGACCTGCTAGCTCACAAGGCTACTGACCCTTCGTCTGAGCCCGAAGAGAACCGGCTTCGGGGGGATCAGGGAGGAGCGGTGCTGCTCGGTGCTGATCGTCAGTAATGGGGGATGCACTTGCAGTGCCGGTTGCCCACGGTGCTGTGAAGTTCTCGGGGTTGATGCTCCCGGTGACTGGTACCGCGGCACACCTCATGCTGCGATGACCATAGGTGGGATCAGTGAGTGGTGCTGAGTTGACAAGTGGCTGGGATCTCTAGCCAGCTCCAGCTGAGTCTTTAGTGGTGAGTATGACCTGGCTCTCTGCAACACCGGTGCCAGGGAGCGGCATCGAGGTGACAGGGGTCTCAGTGGCGTCGGCTTGCTACAAGGATGCACTGGGGGCATAGGCTTCTGCGCCGCTGCATACTCCAGTGCCAGAGGGGACATCTGCTCTACTAAGTCTCTGGACACCTTGAACGTCTCTGGGGTGGAGGGGAGCTGCAGGTCTTCCTCCAGTATGCCCCTGGTGGGAGACGGCTCTGACACCAGACTCAGCATACCCCCTTTGGGGCCCAGAGTCAACGGTGCCATCTGGTGCAGTGCCAGGGTCGAGTGGCCCAACTCAGGCCCAACCTTGCCCCTGTCTCCTGCTGTAGGAGAGCATCCTTTCTCCTCTCACGTCTTTTTCTTCGGCACCGGGGAATGGGAACAGTGCTGGTGCTCCCTCGCTGGTGCCGATGGTGCTGGTGAACGGTGCCGCACATCTTTGGCGGGAACTTTGTGTGCCACCGGAGGGGTGCTCTGCACTGAAGTGGCCCTGCTTGAGCCCGAGCCCCCAGCTTCTGCTGGGCAAAGGTCCTCTTCCATCATGAGGAGCCTTAGTCTTTGCTCCCTCTCCTTTTGGGTGCGAGGTTTAAAACTTCTACAGAGTTTGCACTTGTCTTTCAAGTGTGACTCACCCAGGCACCTCAAGTAGGACATATGTGGGTTGTCCATAGGCATAAACTTCTTGCACAACTTGCAGGCTTGGAAGCCTGGCATGCCCGGGCATTAGCCCTAAGGCAGGAGGAAATTCCCACAGAGCTTGAGTTTCCTGATCGTACACCTAACTACCACTATAACCTTAACAATGGTTTAAACAACCGTCAACACTACTACACTAAGAATAATGAACTAAGATAGACTACAGCAAGCAAGCACTGTTCCAGCAACCATCAGGACGGTAAGAAGGAACTGGGGAGGGAGAGGGTTGGCTGGTGTATATATAGATGGCCGCAAGGATGCCCTAGTGGCTGCAGCTGGCCCTGCAGGTGGTCTAGGGGAAAACTTTCCAGTGATCTGTGCATGCGGCGCATGCACACCTGAGTTAGAATGACATGAGCAATCACTCGAAGAAGCATAGAATAACAGAATATTTATGTAACATTCATTTGTATGTATAAGGCAACTTACAAGTTTTTAAGCATGACCACTCCCATTTCAATCAGAAATCAATTAGCATTTTATTCATATCTACTTGTCTCTTTTGGGATTCTCACATCTCTAAAGTAAAGTACTGAGGAGGCCTGTAGAGAGTTGTTTGGGCGCTTGTCAAGGAAATCCACATTCAAACACTACTTTATATAGGGAGGAAGCTGTTGAGAGAATAGGAGACGTTAGGGAATTTTAATTTTTCTCTGCAGACACTCTGGTGTATAATAATTACTCTACAACCTCTGACATATGAAGACCTCACTGCATATTTTTCTTATACATAAATAATTCCTTGCAGAACAATAGTGGCATTAGACCTTTGCAACCCATAGGCACATTCTTAATCACAGTGGCTGCATCTACACTGGTAAATTAAGTCGACTTAAGCTTGCTTAAGTCAATTTAATTTACCCTGCGTCTACACTAGTTTCCTTAGGTCGACTTAATTAAAATTAAGTCGACTTTATAACACCACCTTTCAACTAGACCTAAGGCTTAAGTCGACTCCCTAGAGTTGACTTAAGCCAGTGTAGACATGGGGTAGCCCTAAGTCAACCTACGGCTACCCCAGGGCTACACCAATGCCCTCCCTGCCGGGGGGGGGGCCACCAGGGGAGCCTGGCATGCCCCCCCACAGGGCAGGACAGAGCCCTGCCCACCCTGCCCCTATGCTCTGCCAGGGTCTCTGTCTCCCTTTGCCCCATTGTACCTAGGTACAATGGGGCAAGGGCTGAGCCCCCTGGCATTGGGCAAGGGGTGCCCCCCTGCCACTGTGGACCTCCCCTAGGTCCCCCTAAACCCCTAGAAGTCGACATAGGCATCCAGTGTGGACGCTCTAGGTCGACTTTTTAAGTTCCCCTTTAAGTCGACTTTATTTTTAAGTGTGGACACACTAAGTCGACTTAGTTAAAGTCAACTTAAATTAACAAGTGTAGACATAGCCAGTGATTTGTACCTTTTTCTACAAGTAGCCACCCTATGTTTTGTCATCTCTCTCCTACTTGTTAATACCACCATAAGTAATGGTTGTAGTATGATAAATGGGAGAAAGAAAATCAGGTTTCAGGAGGTATCCTGGATTGGTGAGGGACCAGACGTTCAGAAAAGTAAGCCTGAGGCTGGCTGCAGTGGCTAGTGTTACATTCTGAACTTCTACTGTTTCCCTCTCAGCAACCAGGAAACAAGGGACAAAACATCTTAAGTAGTTATTTTCTGATTTTACTTTGACAATATAAGAAATGTTTGTGTGTTAACCCTGAGGAAACTAGCTAGTCCCCAGGTATAAAGAATGTCCCCTGGGAACTGATTAATTTAGAGAATGCCCATTTTGTACAACCCAGGAAGGAAATGGCTACTATGGCTCACAACACTTGCTAGCTCCCCTTTCACAGAGGGCAAAACGAGTAACTCCTGAAAGAAATAGACATAGCTTAGATTGCTTAGAAGCTGCTGCTATTGCTAACAGAAGCTGTTGTTAATGTCCTCACAGGAGGTCTCAATCAATCTTGAAAAGTTTCAGGGCTGGAAAGAGGTGAAGATGTACTGAAGGAGTACACAAAAGACAGCAGAGAGTTAAAACAGGGGACAGAGAAACATGGTATCATAAGTGGCATTGTGGATATTGAACAGCTGGCAAGAGGGCCAGAAATGGCTGGAGAATGTGTGTAAAAGTTTATCTTTTGGATCTAAAAAAAAAAAAAAAAATCACTTGAAAACTTAAAAATGTCATTTTGTTCTTAATGGGTTTTCTCTTTTCTAGTAACAGTAGGAAAAACATCTGTTATCAGTCAGAATCCCAACTATTACGTAAGTCCCAATCTTCCTCAAAATATACATTGTAAAAGTAATTTGCAAGCCTGTTTATTTGTCTTTCTTTTCTTAAAAAAACCCATTAATGATTATTGTGTGTATCTTATGTGTTATAACATGAATAACAGCAGTTACCTGGCTAGTAAGCAGAGTAAGTGAAGGCTACCAATTGGGTGTTTAGGGAAGGGCATACCTGTACAGTGCTGTAAATGTGTTTTATATTTTATAACCTTACATAAATATTCTGTATTTCTTCCTGGACTGGACTGTAAAATACCACATAAAATGTTTTAACAAAGCCTGCCCAATCATGTAAAATTTGATATTGTAAATTAGTAGTTGAAAACTGTAAAGTTGTTGTAAAATAATGTCAACCATGAGATCTCATATAGTTAGCTCAGCTAGAAGACCCACAGAGACATGGAGAACAGTGGTTTACAGAGTTCCAATTAGAATGTGCAAACTTACATAATTAAACTAAAAATGAGGTATGGTTTCCAGTTTCATTACAGCTTGAAAAAGAAAGGTTACTCACGTGGGTGCAGTAACTGGAGTTCTTTGAGATGAGTGTCCCCATGGGTGCTCCACTGAAGGTATCGGCGTGCTCTCGTGGGACAGAGTGGAGATTTCTGTAGCAGTGTTCGTTGGGGTCCCTCGCATGTCCCTTGGTGCCGCTTTTAAAGCGCGAGCAGCTCCAGCCTCCTCAGTTCTTTCTCTATCTGGTGTGCACCTGTAAGAGTCCAAAGTAGAGAGGGGAGGAAGGCAGGAAGTGGAGCACCCACGGGGACACTCATCTCGAAGAACTCCAGTTACTGCACGCAGGTGAGTAACCTTCCTTTCTCCTTCAAGAGATGTCCCCGTAGGTGCTCCACTGAAGGTGATGAGCTAGCAGTGTCCTCAAGTGGATGGAGGGACTTTGGAATGCTCATTAGATATTAACGAGAGTACAGATTATCCTACTGCTGTGTGTGATCGTGAGGTTTGATCAAGAGCGTAATGTTTAACAAAGGTATGTTCAGAACCCCATGTGGCTGCCCTGCAAATATCTGGAATTGGTACGTCTTTTAGAAAAGCACTGATTGTTGCTACTGCTCTAATAGAATGAGCTCGAATACTCTGGGGGATTAGATCCTGAGAGTTGGTAGCAATCGTAGATACAGCTCGATATCAACTTGGATATTCTTTGTGAGGACATTAGATTTCCTTTGCATCTGTCTGCAATTGTAACAAAGTCTGTTGGTTTGTCTAAAGTCTTTTGTTCTTTTTAGGTAAAACGCCAATGTACGGCGAACGTCTAACATGTGAAGGAGAGCGTCGCGAGGAGTAGAGTGAGGTTTCGGGAAGAAAACAGGTAAGTTTACTTCTTGATTGATATGGAAAGATGTAGATATTTTAGGTACAAATTTTGGGTGTGGTCTGAGAGTGACCCTGTCCTTGTGAAATATGGTATACGGTGGTTCTGCCATAAGTGCTGCTATCTCACTCACCCTTCTTGCTGAAATTATAGCCACTAAGAATAGACATATGCTTCAGTGAGCAGGAGGCTAGAGGCTCGAAGGGTGGTTTCATAATAGTGTGTAATACCATAAGGAGGTCCCATGCAGGGGTAGGTAAGCATATCTCTGGGTATAAATTTTGAATTCCTGCTAGGAAGTCCTTTACTATTGGGTGGGTAAATATAGAATGTTGTTCCAACCTCGTGTGGAAGGTGGAAATAGATGCTAAATGCACCTTTAATGAGCTGAGGGATAATCCTGTTTCTTTAAGTTGCAGAAGGTATTGTAATATTTGAGGAATGTTGGTGTCTGAGACTACAACATGTTGAGTATTGCACCAGTTGGCAAATCGGGTCCATTTCTGGAGGTAAGTTCGTCTTGTCGAAGGTTTCCTGCTATTTAGTAGGATATGCTTTACTGCTTCAGTGCAGAGTTGTTCTTCCTGCATGAACCATGTAGGAACCATGCAGTGAGATGCAGTTTGTAGGGGTTGGGGTGCAGGGTGCACCCGCTGTCTTGAGATAGGGGGCCAGGATGCACCCGTTGTCTTGAGATAGGAGATCGTGTTGCAGAGAGAGTGGTATTGGGGGTCTGATGGACATTCGATTCAGTAGAGTGAACCACGGTTGTCTGGGCCAGCAGAATGCTATCACGATTACTGTTGCTGCCTCATGATGGATCTTTAGTGATGTCTTTTGTATAAGCGGTATTGGAGGGAAGGCATAGAGAAGATACTTCTTCCATGATCTCAGGAAAGCATCTCCCAGGGAATTCTTTCCAAAGCCTGCTCGAGTGCAGAAGAACTGGCAATTGACGTTGAGGGGTGTGGCAAATAGATCTATCAGAGGCTGGCCCCATTGATAGAATATTGATAGTCCTGTAGCAGAGAGGGGTGAATTTCCCATTCGTGAGTGCTTGGGAAGGATCGACTGAGTGAGTCGGCTATGGTGTCGTGTGCTCCCGGAAGGTATGTTGCAGAGATTGTAACATTGTGTGCTATGCACCAATTCCAGAGCTTCATGGCTTTCATACAAAGGGAGGGGGATCTGGCTCCGCCCTGCCTGTTCACATAGTACATGCAGGAAATATTGTCCATCATGATCTTTATATGTTTGTGCATTATTAGATGTTGAAATTGTACACAAGCTCTGCGGATTGCCCTCAGCTCCAGAATGTTTATATGTAGAGGAGATTCTAGCCTCGACCACCTTCTCTGAGCAGTGTTTTTCTGGAGGTGGGCTCCCCATCCTGTGAGGGAGGCGTCTGTGAACATCAGTAGCGATGGTGTGTCTTGGGAAAAGGGCATTCCTGTCAATAGGTGTTGTGGAAACGTCCAGCAGAGTAACATTTGTTTTATACTGTCTGGGGACTGACTGTTTTGTAAATTGAGTGTCTGTTGGGTTTGTATATGCGTCCCAACCACATTTGTAGGGGCTGCAGATGGAGACATGCATGTTGGACCACAAAGGTGGTCGCTGCCATGTGTCCCAGAGCCTGATGGCAAGTTAAGGCATTTGTAGATGGAGAGTTGCAGATTGTTTCTATAAATTGGGTGATTATGTCAAATCTCACTTGAGAGAGGAATGCATGCCCCTTCTGTGAGTCGAGGCAAGCTCCTATGAACGCTATTGACTGTGCGGGTATTAGAGTTGATTTTTGTATATTTATGAGCAGGCCTAGTTTGTCGAATAGAGCTATCATGAATTGCAGATCCCTTGTGGCCTGTGCAGAAGTTTCAGATTTTATGAGACAATCGTCCAGGTAAGGGAATATAGTAATGTCGTGTCTCCTGAGGTGTGCCGCAACTACCTTTGAAAAAGCTCTAGGGGCAGTGGAGAGGCCGAAAGGTAGAACTGTATATTGGTAGTATTCTATTCCAAATTCGAATCTGAGGAATTTCCTGTGTGATGGGCAGATAGATATATGAAAATACATGTCCTGTAGGTCGAGGGCCATAAACCAGTCCTTGAGTTCCAGAGCTGGGATAATGGTAGATAGTGTTACCATCCTGAGTTTTTGCGGTCTTATGAGTTTGTTTAGCCTTCTTAAGTCAAGAATGGGTCTCCAGCCTCCTGATTTTTTCTGGATGAGGAAATATGGAGAGTAGAAACCCTTCCCCCTGTGTTCTTTTGGAACAGGCTCTATTGCTCCTACTTGCAGTAGATGGTAAATCTCTTGTTGTAGGATGTGGTCGTGAGTTGTGTCCCTGAGGAGGGACGGGGAAGAGGGGGTGGATCTTGGTCTTGATGAAAATGGGCTAATATACCCTGTACTGATTATTTCCAAGACCCATTTGTCTGTGGTGATCTCTGACCATTGATGTAAGAAGGGTTGGAGTCTGTGATTGTAAATGAATGGATGCTCTGTGGACTCGACGGGGTTTTGCGGACCCTCGACCAATTTTTCAAAATTGCGGTTTCAAGGGGGGTGTTTGTGACATGGTAGGGTGATTGCTCTGCTGTCTATGTCTCTGTCTGCCTCGTGGATAATCTTGTCTTCTGTAGGTAGGTCTGTATTGATACTGGTATTGATACCTGGAATTAAATGGTTGGAATCTGTAGGGACGTCTTCTAGAAGTATTGGTGTAAATACCAAACATTCACAGCACGGCTCTAGAATCTTTGGATGAGTGCATTACTTCATTGGTTTTTTTCTGCAAATCATTTCTTTTTATCCAAGGGCAAATCCTCTATCATGGCCTAGAGAGGTTTAGGGAGATCCATGGAATGTAACCAAGAAGACCTTTTCACCACAACTGCGATGGCGATGGTGCAAGTTGCCATGTCTGCCACGTCCAGAGCGGCCTGCAGAGCTGTACGTGATATTAATTGACCTTCGCGAACTATAGCATGGAATTGCAGTTTCTTTGATTCTGGAATGTCCTCAATAAAATCAGCTAGCTTCAAATAATGGTTGTAATCATAATTAGCAAGAAGTGCTGAATAATTTGCTATATGTAGGTGTAAAGATGAGGATGTACATACTTTCTTGCCAAGGAGATTGTTTTTCTTATCTTCCCTGTCATGAGGGGTTGTTCTATTAAATTGTTGCTTATGCCTACGGTTAGCTGCCTCCACAACTAAGGAATTGGGAGGAGGATGTGAGAATAAGTATTCTGAATTTTTTGCTGGAATAAAGTACTTTTTATCCACTCGTTTAGATATTGGAGGGATAGTGGTAGGGGTTTCCCAAATCTGTTCTGCTGGCTCCATTAAAGCAGTATTTATCAGAAGGCCAATTTTTGTAGAGGAGGATGAATGTATCAGGCACTGTGTTTGTGGAGCCACATTATTAAGAGGCTTCATTGCCAGTGCCGAGCTTCTCCTGGGGGTTTCAGGCACTCCTGAGTTTGACGTTTTAGTTGCCAAGGATTTTATACGGTTCTGCTTTTGGTTTCAGTCCACTGCCGCCAAACAGAACCTTTTGCCTGCTTGTCAGCCTGCGTACCTGAGGAGCCTGGAGCCTGTTTGGTACGGGTGGTGTGAGGAGAGAGCAGCGGAGACGTTCTTTTTCGTTAAAGTATACAGTGGGGTGAGGTGTCTCTTCCTCAGGTGCTGTTCAGGAGAGGCTCGCTCTCTCCTTCCTGGCTCTGAAGCTGGCCACAGTGACTTTTCCATTAGCATGAGCTTGAGACAGAGATCTCTGTCACGTCTCACTCTGCTACTAAGATCTGAACAGTGTGGACACTTTGGGGAGATATGTCCTTCTCCCAAACATCATATGCATACAGAGTGCCCGTCTGAGGCCAGCATGGCTTCTCGGCATTTTTCACAACTTTTAAAGCCAGGTGAGCCTGGCATTCTGAGTTAAAGTTTGGGGGTTTTTCTGGGGTTTTTTTTGAACCAGAGAGGGAAGAAATAAAATAAAATGGTATAAAGTAAAATTAACTCAAAAGGAATACAAATAGAGTAAAGACTAGTCCTGAGGTAAAAGAGGAAAGATTCTCCGTCTGCCACCGAAGGCGGTAAAGAAAGAACTGAGGAGGCTAGAGCCGCTCGTGCTTTAAAAGCGGCGCCAAGGGGCGCGTGAGGCTCTGGGTCACATGAGCGGCCCCAACGAACACTGCTACAGAAATCTCCGCTCTGTCTTGTGAGGGCGTGCCGACACCTTCAGTGGAGCACCCACGGGGACATCTCTTGAAGGAGAACTTGGGCCCATGTTTATTGCAAGGTTCCCGAACCTTTTGGTAACCTGATCCAAGTTTTGAACACATCTGGGCCAAACTCTACTTTTGGATGGAAAGTACTGGCAATCTGAGTTTTGTCAGTGCCCAGTCCTGCTCCACTGAAGTCAATGCCAAAAGTCACATCAATTTCAATTTCAATGCTGAAGAAGGGCAACTTTACTGTGAAAAGTGCTCATATATGCCTTCTTCCTTGGCTCCCTGTGTACTCAAGAGAGAAATTTGTGTACCTTAATGACACAAACATGTTTTTACTCCTCTTTACTCTGAAGAGTCAGCAAGGCTAACAGGGAGAGTATTAAATTCTGTTCTCTTTTTTGCATCATCAAGATAATTGCTTGGCAAACTCCAGTCAGTAATACCTGCGCAATACCATGGATGGCAGAACTATGTGCGATATTGAAGGAATCCATCTTAACTCGCATACAGTCTACATGATAGCCCATGTCATATTTGCAAAGACTTTCAGCATCAAGACCTTAATATGTAGGTATATTTCATTTAGTCATCCATTCAGATGCCACAAGAGTGGACTATTTTTTTTAAAATGAAATGAAAAAATATTCAGTAACTAGCAGTTACCTTCAGGATAACTAAATTGTGCAAACCTGTGCTCCCATTTCTCCCCTTTTTCATAGGCATCTATATGCTTTGCTAAGAATGTCAATCTCTTTACAGCCAGGAAAAAATGAACAAGTTACACAAGCAGAGTGCATCATAAGTGAAATTAATGACTTAGCACCATACTTACAACTCCAACAGGGAAGGCTAAAACAGCCATCATCCAGTCACGTAGGGAAATAAGCTTTTTTAACTGTCTTTCTTGCTCTTGGTTGTCACTTCCTTTAGTGAGAAGACTGGAGAGATCACTCAATACGCAGATCCCAAAAAAGACAGCCTGGATAACCTGCATGGAAATAAAATCCAATCTTTAAGACTATAGATACACAGCTCATCAGATACAATATAGATACAGATAAAGACTCTGATTCAGCCAAGCACTTAAGTGCATTCTTAAAGTTAAGCACAAGCTTAAGTGTTTCACAGAACTGGAACCACAGAGAAGGATCGTGATATCATACAGAAAGATCTGGATGACCTTGCAAAGTGGAATATTAGGAACAGGATGAAATTTAATAATGGGAAGTGCAAGGTCATGCATTTAGGGACAAATAAAAATTTTTCTTATAAGTTGGGGATGCATCAGTTGGAAGTGACGGAGGAGGAGAAGGACCTGGGTATACTGGTTGATCACAGGATGACTATGAGTCGCCATTGCAATGCGGCTGTGAAAAAAAATAATGCAGTCCTGGGGTGCATCAGAAGGGGTATTTCCAATAGAGATAGGGAGGTGTTATATAAGGTGCTGGTGAGACCTCATCTGGAATATTGCGTGCAGTTCTGGTCCCCTATGTTTAAGAAAGATGAAGTCAAACTGGAACAAGTGCAAAGAAGGGCTACAAGGATGATTCACGGAATGGAAAACCTGCCTTATGAGAGGCGACTTAAAGAGCTTGGCTTGTTTAGCCTAACCAAAAGAAGGTTGAGGGGAAATATGATTGCTCTCTATAAATATATCAGAGGGATAAATACCAGGGAGGGAGCGGAATTATTTGAATACAGAGCCAATGTGGACACAAGAACAAATGGATACAAACTGTCCATCAGGAAATTTAGGCTTGAATTTAGATGCCGGTTTCTAACCCTCAGAGGAGTAAAGTCCTGGAATAGCCTGCCAAGGGGAGCTGTGGGGGCAAAAAACATAGTTGCCTTCAAATCTGAGCTTGATAATTTATGGAGGGGATGATATGATGGGAAGGCTTAGTTTCGCAGTTGTCCATTTTTTACTGCTGGTGATAGATATGCCAGTGATCTGGGAAGGAGCTTTAGATGGGGTGGGTTCTGAGTTATTACAGAGAATTTTTTCTTGACTGGCTGGTGGGACTTGCCCACATGCTCAGGGTGTATCTGATCACCATACTTGGAGTGGGGAAGGAATTTTCCCCCAGGGCAGATTGGCTTGGGCGCTGGGGGTTTTTTGCCTTCCTCTGTAGCATTGAGCATGGCTCAATTCCTGGTTGATTCTCTGTATTTTAAAGTCTTTAAATCATGATTTATTTAAACTAGGTTCGAAGGGGAAAGGTGACCAAGGCCCACAGGTAAGTGAAACTGAGGGAAACCTGGGGGAAGGGATGGAACTTGGGGGATGCTGGGGCTGTAACAGCAGGAATAAAAGAGAGGGTAGTTGGAACTGCGGGGTGGGATCAAATAATTGCTTTTTATTTCCTGATGAAGTCATAATACCTCAGAAGAGTGGGGAAGGAGGACACCGGGAGAAATTGCAAGGAGGAAGATGCGACAGGAGGGAGAATCGACAGGGCAAAGTAGGGCAATGGGCCCGGAATCTTAGGTGCCTGTACACAAATGCGAGGAGCCTGGGAAACAAACAGGAAGAATTGGTAGTACTGGCACAGACAAGGAGCTATGATATAATTGGAATAACAGAAACGTGGTGGGATAACTTGCATGACTGGAGCACTGCCATGGATGGATATATATTGTTCAGGAAGGACAGGCAGCGAAGAAGGGGGGGACGAGTAGCGTTATATGTAAAAGACCTGTATGACTGCTCGGAGCTCCACTATGAAAGTGGAAACAAGATGGTTGAAAGTCTGTGGGTTAAGTTTAGGGGAGAATGCAACAAGGGGGATGTTGTGGTGGGTGTCTGCTACAGACCGCCAGACCACAAAGAGGAGGTGGATGCGGCGTTCTATGGACAACTAGCAGAAGTTTCCAGATCGTCGCAGGCCCTGGTTCTTATGGGGGACTTCAATTATCCTGATGTCTGCTGGGAAGATAATACAGCAGTGCACAGGCAATCCAGGAAGTTTTTGGAGAATATTGAAGACAACTTCCTAGTACAAATGCTGGAGGAACCAACTAGGGGCCTTGCACCTCTAGACCTATTGCTCACAAACAGAGAAGAATTGATCGGGGAAGTAGAAGTAAATGGCAACCTGGGCAGCAGCGACCATGAGATGGTAGAGTTCAGGATCCTGATCAATGGAAGGAAGGAAAGAAGCAGAACACACACCCTGGACTTCAGAAAAGCAGATTTTGGCTCCCTTAGGGAGCTGATGGTCAGGGTCCCATGGGAGGCTGATCTGAAGGGGAAAGGTGTCCAAGACAGCTGGCTGTATTTTAAAGAAACCCTGTTAAAGGCACAGGAAGATAACATTCCGATGTGCAGAAAGAACAGCAAATGTGGACGGCGACCAGCGTGGCTTAGCAGGGAACTCTGCGGGGAGCTGAAACATAAAAGGGAAGCTTACAAGAAGTGGAAGCTTGGACAGATGACAAGGGAGGCGTATAAAGATATTGCTCGGGACTGCAGGGATAAAATCAGAAAGGCCAAAGGACAATTGGAGTTGCAGCTAGCAAGAGATGTGAAGGATAACAGAAAGGGGTTCTATAAGTATATCAGCAACAAGAAAAGGATCAGAGGTGGTGTAGGTCCCTTACTGAATGAGGCTGGTATCCTTGTGGTGGATGATGCGGAAAAGGCTGAAGTACTCAATGCTTTTTTTACTTCAGTCTTCACAGGGAGGGCCAGCTCCCAGGCTACTACACGGGGTAACGCGGAATGGAGAGAAGAGTGGCCCTCGGTGATGGAAAGTCAGGTTAGGGAACACTTAATGAAATTGGATGTGCACAAGTCCATGGGGCCGGATGAACTGCATCCGAGGGTGCTGAGGGAGTTGGGGGAAGTGATTGCAGAGCCGCTGGCCATTATTTTTGAGAACTCGTGGTGAACGGGGGTGGTCCCGGAGGATTGGAAAAAGGTAAATATAGTACCTATCTTTAAGAAAGGGAAAAAGGAGGATCCGGGGAACTAAAGACCGGTCAGCCTCACCTCAATCCCTGGGAAAATCATGGAGCAGGTGCTCAAGGAATCCATCCTGAAACACTTGGAGGAAAATAGAGTGATCAGGAACAGTCAACATGGATTCACCAAGGGCAAATTGTGCCTGACCAACCTGATTTCCTTCTATGATGAGATGACTGGATTTGTGGATGCGGGAAGAGCTGTTGACGTGATATACCTTGACTTTAGCAAGGCTTTTGATACGGTTTCCCACAGCATTCTCATCGGCAAGTTAAGGAAGTATGGGTTGGACGAGTGGACCGTAAGGTGGATCGAAAACTGGTTAGATCAACGGGCTCAGCGGGTAAGAAACAATGGCTCAATGTCTGGTTGGCAACCGGTAACGAGTGGAGTGCCCCAGGGGTCGGTCCTGGGGCCGGTTCTATTCAACATCTTCATTAATGATCTTGATGATGGAATAGACTGCGTGCTTAGTAAGTTTGCGGATGACACCAAGTTGGGGGGGAATGGTAGATACTCTGGAGGGCAGGGACAGGATCCAGGGAGACTTGGACAAATTGGAACACTGGGCCGAAAGAAACCTCATGAGGTTCAACAAAGACAAGTGCAAAGTCCTGCACTTAGGATGGAAAAATCCCATGCACTGCTACAGGCTGGAGACCGATCAGCTAAGTAGCAGCGCTGTAGAAAAGGACCTGGGAGTTATGGTGGACGGGAAGATGAATATGAGCCAACAGTGTGCCCTTGTTGCCAAAAAGGCCAATGGCATATTAGGCTGCATCAGTAGGAGTATTGCCAGCAGATCGAGGGATGTGATAATTCCCCTCTATTCGACACTGGTCAGGCCGCATCTGGAATACTGTGTCCAGTTTTGGGCTCCCCACTACAGAAAGGATGTGGACAAATTAGAAAGAGTCCAGCGGAGGGCAACAAAAATGATTAGGGGGCTGGGGCACATGACTTATGAGGAGAGACTGAAGGAACTAGGCTTATTTGGTCTACAGAAGAGAAGACTGAGGGGAGATTTGATAGCAACCTTCAACTACTTGAAGGGTTGCTCCAAAGAGGAGGGAGCTAGGCTGTTCTCGAGGGTAACAGAGGACAGAACAAGGAGCAATGGTTTCAAATTACAGCTGGGGAGGTCAAGGTTGGATATTAGGAATAACTTTCTCACTAGGAGGGTGGTGAAGCATTGGAATGGGCTATCTAGGGAGGTGATAGAATCTCCATCTTTGGAGATTTTTAAGGCTCAGTTAGAAAAACCCTGGCTGGGGTAATTTAGGGGGAGTGGTCCTGCTTTTTAGCAGGGGGTTGGACTAGATGACCTCGTGAGGTCCCTTCCAACCCTATTATTCTATGATTCTATGACTTTAATAACTGAGTCAGAGGTTAGAGGTTCATTACAGGAGTGGGAGGGTGACGTTTTGTGGCCTGCATTGTGCGGGAGGTCAGACTAGATGATCATATTGGTCCCTTCTGACCTTAGAGTCTATGAGTTTAAGGAGAATAACCGGGCTGTCATGAAGGAACTCTTCAAGTCAAATCTCAGCTCCAGTAGTGACTCATCATGTCATTTTGGGAAAACCACTTACCCTCTCAATTTTACCAGTCTATAAAATGTGGGTGGTGGATTCCAATATGAGGATTATTAGTTAATGCAGTGCTATGAAAGAGATTGTAATATTGAATAGGAAGAAAATACTTGAGCCCAATACCTGCAAAGTATAATTAAAATGTAAAGAAGGTTTGGCAGAATTGGGACCATAAAAAATAATAATGGTTAAAGAAAAGACCATAAGGATTGTAGATATGAACTTGCAATATGTAAGGAAAAAAACAAAAAACCAAAAACCAAGTGAAATAGCATTTACAATAATGTATACATTTCTGGGCACTCTGATACCCAACAGAGGGAATTCAGAAAAGCATAACATAAATGATTAAATGGCCAGAGGGACTGATTTACAAGTTAGAGATCTGTTGTTGGGAACCAACATGAAAAAATTATTTCTGCCTTTGGAATCATTCCCCCCATTTTTCCCCACCTGGCTAATATACCTGAACTGTTTGGTGATGATGTTGCAGAAGGCTAGAAGCTTAATTTTTTCCTTATTGGCTGAGCAAACAATAGGGCTTCAAGCATTGAGCATCCTATGTTATTACCACAATAAAAGAATAGCTTGCGCTTCTGCTGCTGCCATAGCTCCGCCCCCACATCCTGTACATGCACACATTTTTCCTAAAAACTAGTGCAGAACAGAGATGAAGCACCTGTTCAAAAGATGAATTGATGATGGCAGCCATGATACATGACACCTTGTTAGAGTTAGAATTTTTTTTTAAAAAAAAGTTCTTTGGAGAAACTATCAACTTCTATTTAAAACTCAATAAGCTAAACATTTTTACTCTAAAAATAAAATGTTGGGTCTCCAAAGCTCCCTGGTGCTAATGTTTCTTTTAAACCAGAGTTTAATTAAAAATAACCTCCCAGCAGTAACATGGCCTACTTATATGGAAAACAAGAGCTAAAAATGTTTTACCTTGGCCAAATGATGACCAAACAAGAGATATGTTAACCATCTACAATCTACTCAAGAGTATATAAGTACCAAGGAAGGAAAAGGTCTTGTTAAGGGAGGCTCAGAGAACAAAAACTACAAATAACGAGATGAATGTTAGCATAAGAAAACTTAGGCTAAGTACTAGGAAACATTTCTTAACAGTGATATCTATTGACCATGAAACAGTCTCCCAGAGGAAGTGTTGGAAGCCTCGTTGACAGAATCATTCAACATTAGATTGGACAAAATATATTGTATGGTCCAGTACTGTGCTAGCAAGGTATGAATGGGGGTTGCTTGCAGATCTAACTACGATTTCCTGAAATGAGTTCTATCCAAAGTAGCATAGCCTGAAACACCCACACTTTCACAGGGAACTGAAATGGTACACTCTCTAATCAATCATAAATTGAGCTGCTTCTCTGAGTTATTCTGCTATGAGGACAAATTTACATGAAGGAAAATATAACGATATCATAGTGTATGGTGATTTGTGAAACTACTAAAGGGAAGAAGCTACCCACGGGTTGCAAAGTTGTGGAATGTGGGATAATGTATAATGATAAAGTTAACAACTAACAATTTAAACTACAGAAAAACATAGACTGGAGGGGAAAAATATATTTCCTGACTAGAGAGTTACTGAACATTTGGAGCTAAGGAACAAATACTTCAAAGTTTAGGGAGGAAACTTCCTTAGCTCCCCCATACAAATAGCATGCATGCATTAGCTAGTGGCTTTCTTCCCTACTTACAATGTGTAAGAGCTATAATGACAACTGCCAATCCATCCTAGCCAACACTGCGGATTGAACCAGGGACTAGAAGAGCTGAAAAGACGAGTCTCTACATATCTACAGAAGTTACAAGTGCATAACAAAGGAGGGCATGATACTTCCTCCTAAACAATGCCCACAGAAATACCTTGCTGGTACCACAGATTAAAGAATACATTCTCTAAACAGAAACCAGCTTTCAAAAACCTGGCCATAATTCTAAGCGGAGCAGCTGCAAAATGATAAAGGAAGAATTTGTTTTATTTTTCTGGAGAGTCAAGCAATAATTGTGAAATTCCACCAAAAGCATCCCTTAATCTAAACATTGCAAAATGCAGGGAAACTTTTTTTTTTAAATTGCAAGTCTGGGTTTCCATCCATATAGAAACAGATACTGGTAGACTCTGAACAAGCTTTTAACAGAGCATGGGAAAAGGGAATAAATACAAGTCCATTTGGTAAACTAAACATGCAGTAGCAGTCAAGAATCAAAAACAAGTAATTGACATAATGAATAAAATCGCCTTTATACATTCCAGAAATAGCCCCTGATTATGCAAAAAATTAACATGTAATAATACCTCCCCTTTATATACATGTAAGTTTCCAGGGCAAAAGGTAGAAACTCGTAATTATGAGTGTGTGGCTACAGTTCACTTTCTGAGAATGTAATTCATACTTCCAAACTTTTGGGTATTCCATCAGCAATTCCCATATATTGTTAATAGCTGAACAAGTTGTGCCTTGAAGGCAGTCTTATGTGAATTTGTAATTACCCTCTCTTCTAAGACAACAAACAGCCTGAAACCACAGCACAAAGTTTAGCTCTACGAGCATGCAAAAACAAATTGCTGGGGAATCTGTCCGTCCACATAAATTACACTTTTTACAGTTTGCCAAATCCATGATCTAAGTTTTCTTTGGGGGGGATAAGGGAGAAAACCAGAATATGATTTACTACTTCAGATTATCTGTTACATTCCTTGTCACCTCCTAGCACCGTTTTCAGGCTTTTGACATGATGGATCAGTAAAATAATCTGGTTGTGAACATATATTATGCTTGTTGAGTTAGGATGGTTGTGTGGTTCAAGACACATTGAAATAATTTAGGCCAGACCATTTGTCTGTTTGGCTACTGTAAGTGTGATTGACTATAGTGTACTGGGACCACGCTTGTTTTAGTCTCTCTATATATAGGGGAATGTGTAGACATTCAGTGACCGACAACAGCAAAACTCTCCAAAGTTCAATAGCCTGAGCAAGTTCAGGTAAATCCAGGATAACTAAGTGGTTATGACATCAGGCTATTCTGTGTTTACAGAAGACAGTCTTGGGCCTCAATTTCCAAAGGGGTAGCCGTGTTAGTCTATTGTAGAAAGACAACAGAGTCTTGTGGCACTTTTAAAGACTAACAGATTTATTAATCGCATGAGCTTTCGTGGGAGAAAATCCCACTTCGTCAGACGCTTTGAAGACAAGACTCTGTTGTCTTGGGCCTCAATTGTTTGCTAGGGCTGTTATCACTCTTGCCTGCCTCAAACTACTGGTCCTTTTGGTCCACAGCTACTGATTCATCCACTATACCATGTCCATGTTATTTTTGCATTCTTCTCAGGTCATTTTCCATCCCTGTCTCTTTGGTAACTGGGGGAGCAAACAAACTGAGTAATGGATGCTTGAGTGCTATACTGTGGTATGGAATTGAGACCATGAGAACTGTGTACTGCAGTACAGAAAAATACATGGTGTTCATGGGCAATACAAATATGAAATTAAATAAAACTAGGAAAGGAAATGTAAGCATGAATCCATAAAATGTCATTTATATATGTCAAACATCAGTTCAATAATACTAAATTTTGCATGAAAGAAGCCTTCTTGATGAGATAGCATACATGTAAGTATGAGCTTCTGTTTTCATTTTTAAATAGTTGCCCAAAAAAGGATCATATTTTTTGATATCATCACTTGAGTTGCTTTTTACATGAAGAGGCTGTCAATCAGTGTTTGGTCACCTTGTTGATGGCATGGGTCATGCGAAAACCCGTACCAGGGAGGATGGTGCATGAAGGTTGCCATTTTCTGCCATCTTTTTGGATGACAAACTTGGACACTGACTTTTAATGTTATTTTTCATTTTGCCATATAAAAGAAGAACGTTAAATGTATAATTAAGTAAAGTTATAGGGATTCAAAATCTTACAATAATTACTGGAAAGTACGTGTCACCTTTTTCTAACCTGCGAGGAATACGGAGGAAACCTTGTTAATTAAGATCCAAGACGGAACAGCAGCAGCATTCTAGTTAACTCTTGAACCCATGCCTGAGAGTCCCCAAACAGCAACCACATCCTGGCCTCTGCCCAAGGCCCAATGAAAGCTGATGGGCTGAGAAGCTACTAGGAGTATAGCCCCATCCTACGCACCACCTATCGGAACTCTGACTGAAGAATCACCTGGCTCCAGCTATACTATTTAAGCCAGGAGGCAGCACAGGAAATTTGTCTGAGTAACAAGGTGGTTTCCAGTTATGGCTGCACTGGACCCTGCTTGTGTCTGCCCACAGCACCCTGTTCCTGCTCAACTCCTGGCTCCTGCCTTACACCTGCCTTTGCTCCCCTTCTCACTGTGTTCTTGCTCCGTGCTTGCTCCTTTTCTCTCTTCCAATCCTCAGTTACCAATCCTGGCCCTGACCCCGGCCTTCAAATTCTGACCCTGACTCTGGCTTGACTTTTGCTCTGGTGTTCAGCATCTGACCTCAGCTGTGATCCTCACATTTGATTTCTGCTTCTGACTCTGGCTTGACTCCTGGCTCTGGTAGCTGACTCTGGTGCTGACCATTGGCTTCATTCCCCAACCTGGCTGCCTGTTCCACCCATGAGACCTGAATGCTGCTCTGATTAGTAGGCTATACCACCTACATCCAGTCCATAACACCCAGTGTCTGCCCTGAAAAAATAACAATGTAAGAGAGAGAGCCATGTAGATAAAGGATAGTGGAAATGGATAGAAATAGAATAGGGAAAAGGGAAACTAAATGCCAAACCCATTTCTTTGTTTTAGAGCTATTGCTGACATGCTCGGACACATCAATGCACACATGCACACGCTCATTCTTACTTATTTAAACCCCAACAATAACTTTAAACTTATTTTTGTCAGTACAGCTGGTAGAGATATATGGTGTGTTTATTTTTCATGGAAGGTGCTCAAATGCCACAGTGATGGTCAGCCTTCTAAAAATCGGGAGCCTTGTCACTGCCCTCATCCTGTCCTGTGAGCCCTCTTCTCTTTTGTAGATTGTAATGCACAAGTGCAGATAAGGCTGTAATAAGAATGATGCGCATAGGAGACTGGACAAGAAACTTAACTTCACTTCCTGGATCTAGTTACATGACATGAGTCAGTTATAAAAAATCAGTAATTCATGTCACACGACATAGGTCATCAATCATCCACTTACCCCTTTTACCTTCTTCCTCCACCTTTTACACATCTGTCAAAATCTGGTTCACTGAAATGTAATAGGGCTCCCCTGGTGTAACTGAGAACATGATCTTAAACCAATGAAAACACAGAGAATTTTGCATGCAAATTCGCTGCCATCAGATGGATTTTTCTGTATCAACTGGGTGATCAAAAAAGACATGCTCAGTTGATCTGGAAGTTGATCTAATAAAATTGCCCTTTCAAGTGACTTAGTGCTGTGTCGATGGGAACACATTTCCAATTGGTGCAGAACATTGAAGAAGGTGTACTAAAGGAAAGTTACGAAGTTGATGGGAGTTATACAAGCTACTCTGCATAGCTTATGTAACTCATGTCAACTGCCAACAAATTTTGCCAGCAGTGTACACCAGGCCTGACACAACTAAATCCTTTCAAAAGTTATTTAGGCACGTAGAAGCTTAAGTCTCACTGAAAGTCAGTGTAACTTGAGTTCCTAAGAGCCTAAATCACTTTTGAAAATTGGACCTTGCCATCTAAGTTATTTAGGTTTCACTCTCTAATCAGAAGGCTGGTCACTTTCATGTCCCCCGCTTCCTGGCTCTCTGTCAGAGTCACTTGGGCAAAAGAGAGAGAAAGAATTACTCAAATGACTCTATAGCCTGATGGTCAAAGCACTCACCCAGTATGTGGGAAACATTGGGTCCAATCCTATTCTGTCCTCTTGCTCCATTTATGCCAGATAACTTCAATAGGAGAGAATGTGGGAGCCTCACATAAGATTGCCCCAAAGCCCACTGGTAGAGCAATCACTGGAGAGGTGGCAGATTGCAGTCCAAATCTCTTCTTTCCCTCAGGTGGAACAGGCAGTTGAAGCAGGGCTCTTCTCCACCCCAAGTGGTTAAGCCCTAATCACTGCGCTCAGAAGCCTGAGGGAAGTCCTTCTCCTCCTTCCTGCTCCCCCAACTGCTGTGTGTGAACTCACCTGAGGGGCCCAATCTGGTAAATGGCCTTTGAGGACACCTACCGCTTAGGCAGCGGAATGCGTCTACCCAGGTTGTGAATTGCTCTGTGGCCTAGGCAGGAGATAGGCCTCCAGACACCGAGAGGGAGGCAGATGCCTAGGTCAGAAGATAAGAACTACGGAAACTTTTACTGCAAAAACTTAGGTGCCAAAGAATTTCGGGGCCTATAGGACTCGGCAAGAAATGGCGGGGTTGTGTATTTTGGTTGTGCTTTGAAACTAGGAGCTCGGAGCCTAAAGTAAAGAGGTCAGGTGCCTATTTTTTTTGTGGGCATTTAGGCCATAGTCTGAAATGCTCTTCTGCCTTACCACAGTTCACTACCTCTCAAGAACGATGTTGGATATGTTATGACACACCTACCAGAGAAACTGTGTGGTTGTACAAATGTAGTTTTAAAAGCAGTTTCTGTAACAAAGTTAATACCTGTTTTCAAAACCCTGTAAAGCTCTTTGATGCTATCGACTGGGCTTCAGTTAGGTGCTGTCAAAAAAAATATCCTTAGAAATTGGGGGTGAGGGGGCACAGTGAGAAGGTCAATAATACATTTAGTATTCTTATACTCATCTGTAAATAAAATTCAAGAAAAAAATTTAGTGGCCAAAAAATTAAGTAACAAATACCAACAGCTATATAACTACTGAAAAACTGATTTCAAAGTGCTACCTCTCAGCTGTTTTACATAGATGGCATTTCCAGCATGATCTCAACATGACAGAAGTACATGCCATCTGGTTCAGAAGTGCTAACAGCCTGGATTCTTCTACTATGTTGTGTATGAAGATACAGAAAGGACAAACATTCAGTATATCACAGCAATATAAATAAGAATTTGACCAGATGCTGAGAATGGAGAGTGCTACATATTCTGAAATCTTTACAATTATTTCTACTTGTTTCACTCCCTAGGACACATCTTGCAAACTCTCACCTCCAGAAAAAAAACAGATATTTTCTCAAGTGTTTTTTTTTTAAATTTTAGATTTGTCTCCCTTTATTTTACCCCACCTAATATGAGGAAACATGAAATTCACTTGTACAAACATTTAAGAAACTACAATTCAATTTTCATCTTTATCTTTTCGATTTTAAGTAACTTTGACTAAATTCATTTGGTAATAATCCTCTTCTCCACCTTCCCTCTCCCCCCCTCCCCTCCCGCCAAGCTGCCATTACTACCTACCTATTCTGTTTATAAAACAGTATAATTTAATTAAACTTATATCTTCCAGTCAGCAAACACATATAATACAGTTTATTTACAATGTATTTTGATTTTATTAGATTACATCTTTTATGTTTTTCTTTTTTAAAACTTAATCTTATTAGTATTATACTCTGCACAGAAAGTTATGCCATCATTTTAGCTTAAATACTAATTTTACACTTTTCCATATGATTCGTAGCATCTCCACATCAGTGCTCAGCAATAAGTAGGAAATGCAGCACTCTCTAGGCGGTATTTGGGATAGCTAGTTAAGTAGGGTAAAAAGATTTGCATTGCAGCTGTCTGTACTAAACTGGGCTTCAGGATAAGGTTTCTGGTAGCTGGAAAGTCCCTAAAACTTGACAAGTAAATTATTTACTCCCCCCAAAAGAAATAAATTTCACTAAAGAGTAATCTTCCAAGAGTTTTACACACACTCTCTCTCTCTCTCTCAATTTAAGTGTCCTAATGTTTCAGAAATTTTTGCAAAAAAGCCTGGCTGAAAGCCACCAGATATAAATAATTTTGGTAGAGAAGACTTAAAAATAAAACAAAACAGTATTTAAAAAAAAAAAAAGTAAGGAGAATGATTTACTGTGTTTTTTTCCCCCCTCCAATCCTGGATGTGTCAGTCATGTTGTATTCAGAAATGACCAAGATTGAGGAATCTCAGTAATGTTGTGACAGTCCTGGAAGTATAAAAAGAAAGAAACACTGAAAACTACAGTACCAAAACTGGAGAAAAATCAAAGAAATATTTTCATCTGTCCATTTTCAAAACACTGTTACCTATCTTCCAAAAAAAAGCAATTATTATGCTTTCCATAATTGTTCTTTGATATGTGTTGTATAGGGAGGAGCATGTGTACCTTGAGCATAATGGCTGGACTTTTCTCCCACAGCGGTAACCCTCAGGTTGGCTCTGGAGAACTCAGTGCTGTGCATTCACAGCACCAGAATAAAGGGCCCTCCCAACAGTGCACCCCCTCAGTTCTTTTTTTAACCAGCTGATTCCAACAAGAAGGTTTCAGAATGGACACGTGCAACAGATTGAAGGACAATAGTTACAGAAAAGTTAGTAAGGTTTTTTCCTTCAAGTGCTTGCATATGTCCATAACAATTTAGATGGCGTCAAAGAAGTTGCATAGAAGGTGGATTCGGAATTCATGAACGCAAAGCTGTTCAGGCAAAGCTAGCATCATCTCTGACCTGCTGGACGGTGGCATGGTGAGTCGAGAATGTGTGCACTGATGACCACGTTGCTACCCTGCAAGTCTCCAGAATAGGGACTTGAGCTATGAAAGCAGCAGAAGCAACCTGAACTTTTATGGAACTATCGGTCAGGTTAGCTAAAGGTAGAACACCACTTGCTCATAACACATGCGAATACATGACATGATACATGGTGAGAGTCTCTGAGTGGAGACAGAGAGGTCTTTCATCCTCTCTGCTACTACTCTGAAGAGCTGAGCAGATTCATGAAATGGCTTTGTCCTTTGTACATAGAATGCCAGGGCCCATCTAACATCTAGAGAGTGTAGACATTGCTCCTCCCTGTCAAATGCAGTTTCAGGAAGAACAATAGTAGGAAGATTGCTTGACTGCAGTGAAAGCACTTTCGGGAGGAAAGCTGGGTGTGGATGCAGCTGCACTGTATCCTTAAAGAAAATCGGATACAGGGACTCCAATGAATCTCTGATACCCATCTGGCCAAGGTGATGGCCCGGTAGTGCTTGCTGGTTTGCTGTGTGAAACTGCAGCCTGCCCAATAGGTCTAGCTTTTTGAGGGTTCTTTGCTTGAGTATTGCTCCTGACTGCCCTTGACAATCTTTTCTGTCAGCAGTTGAAACTACTAAGTTTCCCTGAGGTGATATGAATATAAGAACTCATAACCCTTGGCTGGCAAGAAATACTTCAACTTTGTATATTTTGTTGTGGAAGGAAGGTAGGCAGGGGGCTGCCACAGCACCTTAACTGGATCCATGATAGCACCATTGAGTGGCCAGGCCACCTTCGATGGGCCCACCAGTCAGGATGTCCAGTAGGCAATGAGAGGACCCCTTTGACCACCTCTGTCTGGATGCCCAGATTTGAGGCCACCCGCTTTAGTAAGTCCTGATGAGCCTTGTGGTCATCTTGGGGAGGAGATATACCAGCTGTCACCACAGCCTCACCTGGGGAAGAAGAGGAGGAAGACAGCACCACCTGGGTGGCCTTCATCCTTCTTCTGTTTCAGCCAGGACCCATGGAACCATCTCTTGAAGTTCAGTACTGGATTCAGTGTTGGAGTCGGGATAAGGCAGCGCCGAGAGAGGTACTAGTAGTGCTCTGCTCTCAAAGGGAGCTCCCATAGATTTCAGAAGGGCCCCTGAATGGGCACTGACCTCCATGAACCAGGCGGCCATGCACTCAATGGCACCTCCGCATTTGGAGCCATGGTGGAGGAGTGCCTCAGGGAGTGACACAGATGGCTGGGAGGGCAAGAGAAATACAACTCCACTTCTAACTCTGATGATGATAAGTCCCAGTGAGGAGACCAGTGTGGTGTGGACTTCGTTGGTGTTGGAGATCGGTGCATGGTGGTGAAACCTGCAATGAGGGTTTTCCCCTGGAAAATAGTCCTCCAGGTACTGAGTGGTGGCTGTGGGAAGATGGTTCTCTATCGCTCAATGGCACAAGGGGCACCGATTCCTGCATCGCTGGAAACAGAGGCAGAAGCAATGAAAGGTGGTCCCTGGTTGCTGTGAATGCTTTAGGAATTGACGACACCATAAACATACTGGAACCACTTTGTCTGCCTATGGTCAGTATCTCTATAGCTGGTGTCAGAAGCGTCTATGTAAGTGCCAGAATCACCAGTACTGGCTATTGCAGTGCCAAGGTGGAAGAGTGACCTGGCATGGACTTATTCTCTCTCTCAGTCCCCATGTCTGGTCCACTTCGACGCCAGAGATCAATCTCTCTCCAGTTCCTTCTTGTTTTTCTTTTTGACACCAGGGAAGATGATTGGTGATACGGCTCCCTCCCACTTGAGGGAGTGTTCCGTGCCAATGTTGATGTCCTTGATTCCAAGTCTGAGCGACTCATCTCCAAAGCAGCTCTCAGAACTGCCTCCAAGAGAAGGACCTTCAATCTCACTTCCAGGCCTTTTTTTGTGTGGCTTTTGAAGTCCCTAGAGATCTGGCCACATTCCTTCCTATTAGCCTCTCCCAAGCACTTGAGACAGCTCAAGTGTGGGTTGTTCAAGGGCATGGACTTGTTGCAGGAAGTAGAGGTGACTATGGCATGCCCCAGCAACGGGGATGGATGAATTTTGATAACTGATCAGGGAAGGGTCTAAGGCTGCGTCTACACTGGTAAATTAAGTCGACTTAAGCTTGGCTTAAGTCGACTTAATGTGCCCTGCGTCTATACTATACTTTGCTTAAGTCAACTTAAGCAGCTTGCTTAAGTCGACTTAAGGAAAATAAAGTCGACTTAATGAAAATTAAGTCGACTTTATTAAACCACCTTTCTACTCGACCTAAGGCTTAATTCGACTTTTTAAAGTCGAATTAAGCCAGTGTAGCCCTGGGGTAGCCCTAAGTTGACTTAGGGCTACCCCAGGTCTACACCAATGCCCTCTCTGCTGGGGGGGGCACAGGGGGAGCCTGGCATGCCCCCCAAAGGGCAGGGCATGTGGGCACAGTGTGACACTGTCTGGATTTAGGGAAGCATTTATGATATTATTTTCTATGGATATCTCATAAATGCTATAATCCATAGGAACTATGTCATATTTGGTATCGATAGAAAGG
>ML685888.1:2039576-2120185 GCA_007922175.1 Pelusios castaneus | reverse complement strand
CTATGGATTATAGCATTTATGAGATATCCATAGAAAATAATATCTTAACTGCTTCCCTAAATACAGACAGTGTCACACACAGGGCTCTGCCCTGCCAGGGTCCCTGTCTCTCTTTGCCCCATTGTACACAGGGGGTGCTCCCCCCCCCACCACCATGGACCTGCCCAAGGTCCCTCTAGCCCCACAAAGTCGACCTAGAACATCCAGTGTGGACGCTCTAGGTCGACTTTGTAAGTTCCCCTTTAAGTCGACTTTAATTTTAAGTGTAGACACACTAAGTCGACTTAGTTAAAGTCGACTTAAAAGTGCAAGTGTAGACATAGCCCATCACTAATATAGCTACAAACAGACTAACAATAAACAGTTGATTAACTATTTATGTGAGAAAGATAGCAAAAAAACACTGGGGAGTTGGCTGAAGCAACCAGAACAATGCCAGCAACTGTCCTGGGCAGTAAAATGGAACTGAGGGGTGTAGGGTTGGCAGGGCCCTTTATATTGGTGCTCTGAGTACATGGCACCAGGGAGTGCCAGAGTGGATACAATGGATATCACTAAGAGAAAACGTTCTGGCAACTGTGCTCAAGATGCACATATACCTACATTGGAATGGACATGTGCAAGCACTTGAAAAACATATATGAATCCTGCCAAAAGTCCAGGAAAGTAGCTAAGAATTACTGTCCCCACCATGCAATTCTTAGAGAATCTGGGGCAGCAGAGGGGTGCATTAGTAACTTTACTCTGCATTTCTTCCTACCTGTGAAAGATGCTAGGGACAAGTTAAATTAGTCTCAGGGTTGCTTTGGCTCGCACAAGTCAATAGTGACTCAAGTCTGCTCTAAAAGCAGCTGCTTCCTAAAGGCAATGTTAAGTCCTTCGTGCACTGTGGCACAAGCCCAAAGGAAACCTATGAAGGATGTTTGTAGCATGTTAGTAAATGTCAAAGTTTTTTCCAACAGTGAGAATGTCTTGGTAATTAAACCTCAGTGAGGGGCTCTACTATTAAAAGTTGCTTGAAAACAAAGACAAGGAGACTAACAGTTTTTAAATAAATTATAAAGGCATGCAGGCTAATAAAAGACAGTCTAGCCATTTTCTGCTGCCTTCAAATAAACTACTACTCTTCCCTAACTAACATTTAAGCAAATACAGTGCTGTGATTTGAGAAAATCTAGGAATCTGCTTGAGTTTAACACAGGGTTCTCTCTGCGAGGGTTTTAATGACGCCATTTGGTTATGTACTGAGTTACAACTTTAATTATTGGGTCACAACCATGATTCCCTAATGTCAACGAACATCGTCACAACAAACAAACAAAAACAAATAAATGAACGAACAAATGTGACAATCCAATTGTATGCAATTGCCTTTCATTTATCTTACAAAGTTAACACTAGTGCTCACTTACTCTTATAAAACTCAACAAACACACGGGAAATCAAAACTGATATAAGGATACAAACAGCCTTATTAAATGGAACTATTTTATTGACAAACCCTTTTCTAATGTGTTGGATTCCATAAATCATACTTTTTATATAACAAAGCTGTTTTTTTCCTAACCTGGCTTTTTGCTTAATGATGTCTACATTAATTGATCTGATATAATATCTTCTTTAGAAAATGATAGAAATTCTGAAAATATTGAGTTCAAAATCTGATTCGGGTTGCATTTTTATTAAATTACTTTTTTTGCCTAGATGTTAAATAGAACACGATTCTTAAACTTTATCATTCATAAATATTCTGCTTTGAAAGAAAATGAAATGATGCCATTTCATTGTAATCCAGACCTTTTAGCTATTAACCCAGGAATGAAAACTGGTGGAATATTTCTGTCTTACAATATATTCTCAGGTACAGATCTCAAATGCTTTATAAAGGAAATTAAGAATCTTTATCCCCATTTTACAGTGATGAAGCTGAGGCACAAAGAGATTAAGTGACTTTCCTAAAGTCACTCACGCAGCAACTCTGTGGTAGACCCAGTTCCCAGTCACTGTCCTAGCCCTGAGGTCATGCTGCCCCCCACAGAGACATTCTCTTATCTTATGCATGACACATGTGGGCAGCCATATTTTAGCCGCACACTGGGAATCAATCCCAAATTTCTGATTGTTGATGGAAATAGCACAAAGCCTTTTCTACCCCTCCACATGCAACCTTGCTACTGTCGGTATAAAATCCTGCGGTCTGGAATGGTCTTCTGTATCTTTTAGAGTTATTTAATGTCCTGACACTTTGCTCTTGGCAGCTACCTGACCCCTCTGTTCCAAGCATGACAACAAACTAAAATTAACAAGGTCTGAAATGTGGCAGCTTCAGCGAGCTTGCTAATTATATACTGACCCTACCTTCTGTGCTCTTCCACCCTACTGCTCTGCTCTGATTCATAATAGCTAACATTTGGATTTCCAGCAGTGAAGAGATCCTGTTAAGTTACTTCACCTGTTCTGCCACTACTTTTACTTTCCTGTCCATTCATAAAGCGCATTGAGGTAGAGTGTATGAAAGATGCTATACAAAGTTAAGTGATTTTGCATACAGCCGTATGTCCAAATTCACCCCGGCTTTATGCTGGTGAAAACTTGGAGGACAAGCTAGTGACGAAGATCTGCTCAAGTGAGGAGAGGTTATAGGAAAAAGCCATAATCATCCTTGTGGAAGGATTACTACAGGGAGGCAGTGCATCCTAGGAAGTAAGCAAGCAAAGAGAAATAGGAAGAGGCATGCCTAAGGCACTTGGGAGATATGTTGATATTATTTATGTATCACCTCTGCACTCGTTGCCATCTGCAAACTAAAACAAATGGCAAGACCCCTAAGGATGACTTCACTGACTTCAATTCTGTTTCTCCCTTCCTGCTTCTGAGACATGAACTGAGACATAGTGGGGTCACAAGTGGCTTTAAGCCACCATTGCAATTGCCATATTCTGGGGCAGCAGCCAACCTGCTCAGTCCCTTGTATAAGTTTGAGCAGAGTTTATTCTGCTTCCCTGAGCCACTATAAGAAGAGCCATCATGCACTAGGCTATGACTTAGAACTGCCCCCAGCTCATCACCACTTCACTCCCCACCCCGATGCCTCCTGTGCCGGAGGTATGGGGGGAGTAGGAGCAAGGGTGGCATAGAACCCTTTATGCAGGAGGGAGGCCCGCTCTCTATTCTATCAGCATAAAAGAACCTTTGTGTATCTTGGGAATTGGACCCATGGCCTGCATTCCCTTGGAATTAACCCATTTTACCTACTCGGGGCCTTAGTGGTCTAGCAAGAGGCAATTTAAATCCCGCTGTGCCAAGTTCCATGTATCTGGTCTATAGTTTACACTTGACCTAGGAAATCTGTTTATAAGATTCCATCAAGGCTTAACCTAGATCGGTTTATAAAGAGCTGAAGTTAACAAGAGTCTTATCCTTTATGTGAATTAATAAACCAATAACCCGTAAGTTAAACAGTACAGTAAATACTGAAATAAAACTGAAGTCCAGGAAAGCTACACGCTCCAAGTTAAAAGATCACAGCATTCAGTTTTATAGCCTTTTCTATGAAATCATATTAGCTAACAAGTCTGAAAAAATTAGAAATAAATATTGCTTTGATCTATAAAATGCTTGACATTCAATCATAAACCTCCCCAAGTGCACAGAAATGAAGTGATGACTGTTTCTGTAGCCTTAGGTAGGGATTTCTTGTTGGCAGGGCCGTCCCCCAGGGGGGTGAATGGGGTGGGCCCCGTGCTGTCCCACTCCCAGCAGGGCAGTGTGGGACCTGCACCGCGGCCCCCACCTGGCCACACTCTTCCCTGCTCCCCGCTGCCTTCGGCCAGGAGCCGAAGGCAGCGGGGCGGGCCGGGAGCACTAAGCCCAGCCTCTGGGCGAGCCCTCCCCGCCTCCAGGGCAGAGCAGGCAGGCCCAGGGGTTGGGCAGGTGGCTGGGGCCCGCCTCTGGGCCGGCCTGCCCCATGCGGCCAGGGCCAGCCCTCGCCGGCGGGGTGCCCTTGGCCGGAACCAGCTCCCGGCAGCGGCCTCGGGTCCCCGCTGAGGCACCGGCCGCAGCAGCCTGGGGTCCTGGCTGCAGCTGGCTCCCCGCACTGGCGGCCCCCTTTCCAGGGCCGGGGCTGGAGCTGGCGGCCACAGTCTCCCCACCCGGGCTGGCTCCCTGGGGGGTGGAGCGGCTCGCCTCCCCTCCAGCATGGGGGGGTGGGGCCCCGCCTAGGCCAGTTGGCCCTAGGCCCCACTCCCCCCACGGGACAGCGCTGCTTGTTGGTGAGAAGAGCAGCTGTTTATCCTACTACAGATGTAATAGTCCTCATAAATACAACACCCTCTTCATTTAAAAGAAAAATGTGAACAAAGCATAACAGTACAATGGAACACTTACCAGAAATATACAATTATAAACCTATGGAGCATTGTTATGTTTCAATTACACATAGTTGCCGCATTTTCACTCTTAATATACAGGTGACAAGAAACTTATGACAATTTATTTCAAAAGCAAGTGTAGCCAACATATCATCAAAATGAGTGACATCACATGTATTTTGATCTTAACTTTACTAATCTTGCTAAAAGCTAATTGACCATGCCATTGCTACTGTAAATTCAATTAACTGAATAAATGAAATGATCCATGGAAACCCCAGAACAGCAATAATACCGCTGTATCATAGAGGTTCTCAAACTTTTTAAATGGCACGCCTTCTCCCCCCCCACCCCGTGGATTTTGGTGTAACAATTGAGTCCCCTTCCCGTGCACATCCCTATCCCATTTTCAGAAAAGAAACTGGGCCTACATGCTTAATTTGAGGGAGCAGGGGGAGCAGCACTACCCTGCACTCCGGAGCCCGATGTGACCCGCCAGAAAAAATGGGGGTGGGGAAATCACACTTCATCGTTGGGATTATCCTCAAGCAGCAGCATGGATGCAGCTGCCACCTCTGGGAGCCTGCAGAGCAGCAGCAATGTGGGAAACATGTCCAGCAGCTGCTGCTGCTGCTGCTGCTGCTGCTGTGGGAGATGGCCAGCTTCAGTGCTCCAGCAGAAGATAGAAGCAGCTGTGGAAGTGCAGAATGTGGAGCTGGACCAGCTCTGTCCCCCACTCCACCAGCAATACCGGGCACCCCTCCTGCAGCAGAATCCCCCCCACCTCTGCTCCCCTACTAAGGGTCCTCTACCCCCAACACCTGCATGGGGCTCCCTGTGTGAGGTGCCAGGATCCCCACTGCTACCTGGCAGCATTCTCAGCCTGGCACCCCTCACCCAGCAGGGGGAGATAACTCCATCAGCACACCCCCAAGCCCCCCCAAACTCCACCCATGGTGTCCTCCCACAATCCATCTCCCACCCCTAGTTTGATAATCACTGCTGTATCACACATTTCAATCTCTCCATTTTTTTCTGACAGTGCAGGTTCCCTTTTCCCAGTTTCCTAGAACAAGAATCTACACAGAATGCAAGAGATATATTCACTTCCCTGAACAGTGATTCGGGGCATCAGAAAAGTTGAGTGGACTTCTGAAAGGATTTCCTACACATCATTCTGGGGTTCCTCTCCATTTTAAGCACTTGTTCATTTACAATTTCTCTGGTGCTAGGCTTGATTAAAGGTAACATCAGCCCTCTCCTCCTCCTCCCTCACAGAACCTGCCATTTAAAAAATAAAAAATCCCTGACTGCTAGAAGGATGGAGTAAGTGTCTACTACTTGTCCATCTCTAATTTATAGGATTCTAAATGTTACACATGAAGTAGGTTGATTTTATACTGCATTGTCATAGAATGATCTAACTAACAGGCTTCACTGCAGATGTTTAGGCAAGTATGGAAAGATTACATATTGTTAAAAAACAAAAATAAAATATCTAAAACCACAATGACTTCCTCATTGCTCAGATCAGTTAAATATGTTGCTGGAAAACAATGCACAGAAAGAAAGAAATAAAAATAAACTTTTGAGTTCAAAATAGTGCATCTAAGGTGAAAAGAACTGAAGGGGAAAGGCTATGAAGAAAGGTAAATTCTATATCCATTTAACAGTTATTTAAACAGATAAGCATAGAGACAGAGGCCAGGAACATTGTCGACCATATACAATAGTGGGGTCAAATTTATAACAATGACAAGAAATCAGTACACCCCTCCCTCAAAATTTCATCTTATATAGTGTTCCTCTCTCTATAGATTCCCCATAAAAAGATGTCCTAGAGGACAACAAATTCAAGCTATTTCAGACAAACAAGGAGAGCAATTTTCAAAGCTAAGAGCTACTTATGAAGAGTGCCCTGACAGGTGTCCCCTTTTAGATGTGGAGAATACTGTCTAAAGTACATCTGTTGATCTTGGCTGCAGCAATGTGGCACAGAAACAGTGCCTGTCTCTAAAGTAGGTAGGTCCCGGCCCATTTAAAACTTTATGAGATAATATCTAACATCTTAAACTCAAACAGGAAACTTAGAAGCAACCACAGTAGGTCATGAAACACAAGTGTAATGTCTTCATAGCAGGATACGCTTAACAAGCAGGTTCCTCCATTCTGCACTAGGTTCAGCTTCCAAATGAATTTAAGATGGAACCCAAAGTAGAGACCACTGCAGTAATCTATCCTCAAGGTGAAAAGGTGTGATTCACTATAGCAAGATCTGCATCACAAAGAAGAGAACACAGGTGATCCTCTCGATAAGCACAGATGGAAAAAGCCATCTCAACTACTGCAGAAGGTTTATCATTCTGTCATTGTAAATCTAACCAGACTCCTAATGTCCAAAGACAAGTAACTAATGTCAGACAGCCCACCTCAAACAGGAAGGCAGACATTTTGCTGTATCATGTTATTGGGTTATTTTAAAATACCTTTAACACCTGTTTCCTCTACCTCGTGTCTCAACCTGCTTGCAATCATTCATGCACCAGTCTCAAGAAGACACTACAAAAGACATGCAACTGCACCATCTGAGTTAGTGATAGAATCATAGGCTATGTCCACACTGGCAAGTTAGCTCGAATTAAGGAAGCTTAATTTGAACTAACTAAAGCCATGGCTACACTAGGCTTTCATTAGTTTGAATGAAGGGCTTCCTTAATTTGAAAGGGTATTAGAAGTAAGGGTTAATTCGAACTAGTTAGTTCAAATTAACCTATGTGGCCATGTTAATTCGAACTACTTTCTTAGTTCGAACTAACCGGCCCATTGAAATCAATGGAGATCGCTAATTCAAACTAAGCTTAATTCAAACCATGAATGGCACTTGCTTAGTTCGAACTAATTTTTTCTAGTTCGAATTAAGCTAATTCGAACGATCTAAAATTAGTTCGAATTAGGTGGTTTGAACTAAATAATTCGAACTAATTTTAGTAAGTGTAGACATAGCCCTAAAGATTAGTGCCATCATAGTACTGAAGACACCTCAACTCATGTTTCCCCCATATCCTTCTTAAATGGCATTACATACATGTTGGACAAGATAAGATCCCAAAGAACCCCACATGAAAAAGCGCTTGAGGAACCAGAGCTATTGCCCAGCAGCATATTCTAGCATTGCTCTGAGAGATAGGATAAATCCATTTAAGAGTACCACTGTCATCCAGAAGCCCGTCAAGAGTACCTCATGATCAATGGTCTCAAAGGCAAATGGCAGACCAAAGAGTATAGCATGGATACTGGGCCTTCATCCATCAGAAGGGCAGCTCCACCCTAGAGAAAAGCATACACTGTACTGTACCCAGGTCAATACCCAGATTAGCAACAGTACTGAAATTTCAGCATATAATTAACAAGCAGGAAAACAGTTAGCTGAAGACATATGGATTTGTATATGGATATGTTTCAGAAATTAATAAGTACAGTCATCTATGTTCCACCATCTGGACTGAAAGGGTACAGTGTGCTCTGCGGAGTGACTTTTCATTAATAAGATTACATATCAATCTGCAACTAAATTCTAGCAAACCCTAGAATTTACCAATAATAGTGTACAATTACAAAGCATACCAAGGCACAAATGCCACATTTTCAAGACTGGTCTTGACGTCAGGTGTCTTCAGTCTTTGCGTAATGAACTTGAGATTACTTGAGTCCAGTTTTCAAAAAGGCTAAGCACCTCTGAAAAATCCAGCTTGAAGGCCTAGTCTCAAACTGGGCATCCAAAATAAGTGGATATGCTGGAAAATTTTTGGCCAGAATACTTATGCTTTTATTATAAGGGGGAAGTGGAGTAGTACTATATTGTGGGTGACGTTCTGAGAAAGAAGCATACTCACAGATTTGCAGATTGTATGCACAGTTATATTACCCTGCTCTATATAGGGAAACAAAACACAAATAATGAATATATTGCGTTTGTATGTACAGTTATGTATATTTCTGTAATTCACACAGTGGTAATCTCATGAATTTTGTACCTGTTTCTCAATAAGTAATCCAAGGCTTATGTGTTCTAAATAATTTCATGGAATCTTGGCTTACATTTGCAAATACATTTGTTAAATTCTTGGACTGCCAAATAAAACCCAATTGGTTAAGACAGGGTCATGTGAAAAGACATTTTACTGAAAAGCCACTTTCTATTTTTTTTTTTTTTTTTTTTGTAAGGAAAACTTCCAATCAGCTCTACTTGACAGCCACTGATACAGACAAGTCTACAATTGTTATTTGTATTATTGGTCTTGCAGCAGTTCCTAAAGATTCCAACAAGCCTCACTGTAGCAGGC
This sequence comes from Pelusios castaneus, assembly GCA_007922175.1. Taxonomy (NCBI): domain Eukaryota; kingdom Metazoa; phylum Chordata; order Testudines; family Pelomedusidae; genus Pelusios; species Pelusios castaneus. Next base: position 2,111,472 of record ML685888.1, on the reverse strand, counting down.
ACTGTATACACATATAATGAAAAAAAAAATGCTTCCAGTCTCAGAAAGTTTACAATCTAAGGAATCATATGTTGAGATCTAAAATAAAGCAGTCATCAAGTTGCTAAATCTGAAACAGGTTTAGGGAAAAAAGACACTGTATTTGAGAAATTTGAACTTTAAATTTACTTTCAATACAGATTTTAGAACATGCTATTCCAAACTATTCCACTTCATTTTTAAATTTTAAAATTCAAGTGTTTGAGGTGAATGCAAAGAATGTAGCCACTAAGGGAAAAAAGAAACTTTCCCTCATAACTAGGTAACTGGAGGAGGGGACTTTCGCTAAAGTACTTTTAAAAAATTAAGAATAAGAAATGTCTAACAATCCTGAACCCAGACAAAGGATGGATGAAGGCTGCACGTAAGTCTTTATCCTTCTGAATGTAAACCAATGCGGGTTTGTTTTAGTAAGTTTGCAGACAAAGACAAGAAACAATGTCACATATTCTCAGTTGCACCAGAGCTTCAACTAGTACAGCTCAAGAGAAGGGGATGCAAATGTATGGATGTAAGTTTTGCGTTCCTATTTCCAATAATCCATAGTGTAACTTAAAGCAGTCTCTGGGTTGCTCTACCTCTGTGTTTTTCAACCTTTTTTCCTGGGGACCCAGTTGAAAAAAAATGATTTATGACAGTGACCCAACAATGACATCTTTGAGCAATGCACTCCAGTCTTTTGGCAGCAGCGGCAGCAGGGGGTGCCACAACCCAGTAGCTGAAGGTCTGTGACCCAGTACAGGGTCCTGACCCGTGGTTTGAAATCCACTGCTCTACATTACACTCCAATCCAACAACTCCCAAGGGGCTGTTTCGCAGTGAGCTATCACTGGCACAAATCAGCTACATCTGCACCCTTTCCATTGGCTACCACATGTACTGGAGCTGAAAGGAGGGATGGTACAGAGTTTCTATATCATCTCTGTGTTACAAGGGGTTTTCACTACAACAGGGAAATCCTCCTGTAGCCGGTTGAGCCATATTATTAGGAGTGATGGGAAGCAGCCTTATTTGGGGCAGAATTTGACACAGTAACTCGAAGATGTGCAACATGCCCAATTTGAACCAACAGCTTGATAACTCTGGCATCTATTAATGCAAAAATAAATGTTAACAGAGTCAAATATTTTACTCTTGTTCAGGTTAGCAGAAACAACCAACTGTTTAGAGATGGTGAATGAGCCCTGGCAATGCAGATAAAGCCTTGAATAAAATCACCCTAATCAAATTCTTAAACCACGAGACATAAGAAAATAGAGATGGTAAACTGAGCAGGAATCCTCAGTTAGAATCAGATAGGAACATCTGAGATCTAACAGAATCCACTCCTTTATATTCTCAGGAAATTGAAAATGTAGGATCAACCTGTTCCTATCTTTCTGTTCTGTTCTATATGAATGACTATTATGGAAGCGGATGTTTAATACAGTATTATATATTTGCCCACAAGAACATACTATGTTCTTTTAGAACTAGTCTAAACTAGATATGGATCAATATAACTTCAAGAAGGAGTTACTGAAAAAATTAAGTGTTTTATGTAGAGATAGCCGACAGAATCCAAAGACAGAGTATCCAAATCCCTGCAGAGTTTTGAATAAAATTGTCACATGAAATACAAGTTCCAGAGTGGTAGCAGTGTTAGTCTAGTTCGGCAAAACAAACAAGGAGTCCTGTGGCACTTATAAAGACTAACAAATTTATTTAATGCATGAGCTTTCGTGGGAGAGATCCCACTTTGTCAGATGCCTGAAGATGGAGAACTTACAGAACGGGAGGAATAATAAATGCAGGAAAGTGTAAGTCATAGGATCAGATAGACTATTTCAGCAACGTGAAGTACAATAGCTAGAAAACAGGATTATCAACTATGAGATTACTAACAGACAATATGTTGGGACAGTTCTAAGAGGAAACAGAAAGAAAAGAAGTTAATGTGCATGCATTAAGGAGTAAAATTGTGTCTTGGTTTTCAGTCAGGAGAAAGGTTCAGTTCTTGCCAGATAAGCAAGGACTATGCTATCCCTTCTTAACTGTCAAGAACAGTAATGTAAGTACTGCTAGAAGGACTATGAGTGACTTCCATCTGACAGCTAGATCTTAACTACTTGAGGGTACTCTCATGGTTCATGGGTAGCATTATGGCTTTAGCATAGGAAATCATAGGTTTAAACTCCAAATGATGACTTGGATGTATACATGGTACCATCTCTGCAGTATTAACAAGTGTAAGTCATGGCAGCTCTGAGTGGCACTCTGTCCCTCTGTACTGGTGGCTAGGCCAACTAGAGATTAATGAACCTGCTAATGCTTCAGCTAAAAGATTTAACTCTTTCAGTTCAGGCACAAAAGGATCATGCATTAAGATACAGAAATCCTAGGCTGCAGAATGGAATCACTGCCTAAGGACTCAGGTGAAGTGTGTTTCCCCAGGGCTAAAAAAATAATTCAGGCTTCTTGCTGCAGCTAAAGGAATAGATTAGCACTCCCATCCTCCTGGCTGTAGCAGGGAGCACAGCAAAGCACCCTGCCTAGGCCCATAGATGCTAGGGTCCTTGCTGGAGCCAGAGGGAGGGGAGCATTGATCTTCCATGGGAGCCACTGCCTTGGGACCCAAATAGAGTTCACGGAGCTACAGGATGTGTGCAGTTTTCCCTGCTGCAGCCAGAAAGAGAGGAGATCAACAAGCAAGAAGGCAAACTGCTTTTCAGCAGGGGGCCGGCTGGTGAAGGCTGGTGGCCCTTCAGGTGTGTAAAAACTATATCTGTGGCCCTCAGGCCAAAAAGATTGGGAACCACTGTCATACCTGATACCAAATTAACATGAAAGTCCCATGTAAAGGGCTTACAGATGCACAGGGCCCATGACTGGAACTTCGGCACAGATATATATATGTATTTTTTAACTTCAGTCCTTTATGTCCAGTCACTGAGTATCTGGTAAAATATCCAGACACTAATGCCATCTTGCACATCCCAAAATAGGAATATTTTGTAGAAATTATATCTTTTGATATAAGTGATATCAAATACAAGCAATCACAGCAATATTTACATAACCTTTTAATTACTAAGAAATACACCACGGGTGGGATTTTCAAATGAGCCTAAGTGAGTTAGGCACCCAAATCCTAATGAGTTTCATGACCATACAAGTACAAGGTAGTACAGAATCCAGTATTAATTTCTCCTATCAAGACCACTCATGAAATAATAATAGTTACCATTATCTCGATTTTATGGATGCCCAAGCTGAGGCACAGAGTTTTAACTGATTTTTCTAGAATGACACATTAAGATACAGAGTTTGGAACAGGCAGCCATACTTCTGACTTCGTACTCCAACCACTGACCTATGCTTTCTGCAGTCAAAAGAAATTCAAAAGGATCTGGATACCTAACTCCTTTATACTTCTTTTAGAGACATATAAACATATTTTTAATCACAACTGCTTGCTCTCCTCTTAACTTTAAAATAATAAATAGATGATAAATATTTTAATAGCTTGTCACAGGGAGGAAGTATTGTCCAGTAGACAGAGTGCAGAGGCAGGAGTTCTGGTGTCTATTACAGTTGGAAAACCAGTTATCTTCTCTGTGCCTCAACTATGTCCATTGTAAAATGGGGAAATACAACTACTAACTAGTATTTAACTCATGGGTTTTTAATTGTAAGACTAAATCAATCACACGCCCAAATTTCCATTGCTTGGTATCCTGTGTTGCCATTTATAGCTGGGCACAAGGAGGGTAAAATACTAGCAAATCAGAATGATGCTATTTTTTGCACTCATTTCACAGAGATGCAAATGGCACCACCAGGTATGAGGTAGAGGCCCTAAAACTTGAGAAAAGGTGCTGCAGAAGTTGAACTATTAATAAAGCTAAATTCTCAAATAATTTTGAAGAGGGTTGAAGAATAATAAAACAGCCACAGTTCTCAAAATGAAATTCTCAAAAGCAAATCTGGAGTATTATTAAATCAACAGTATAAACACCTAACATTCGTTAGCTGCCATGATTGTTTACCACTAATTAAGCCGATAATTTTTTCACACTCCATTTGCAGCAACATCTTCTGTTTGAAGTATTTTAAAGATGTTGTGATTGTCCAATACAGAAACAAATACTTATTAATTTTCCTTTTTGATGGCTCTAACACTTTGATCAATTAAATTCTTTTTAAAGCTTCAGAAAAATTAGTCTTGAGATATTTAATATCTTGGTCTTGAATATAATGAGAACTGGAGATATTAAATGTGTGGTGACAGCTAACTGTGACTCTTGACATTGCGATTCTGTGTCCTCCTTGTAGAAGCATGATGCTATAAATCACTATTAAAATTAATAAATAAAAATAAAAAAGTATCAACACTATTTGTTTTTAAAGGATATACAAGTAAGTACAAGTATGGGGAGTACTTCAGATAGCTCATAAGAAAAGAAAATCTGTATAATTTTGTTGTATGAAGATTACTTCTATCTGCCTTCCTCCATTTTTTCACATCTGTTTACACCCCCCTGTTATTAGTAATAGAATGTTTTAGGTATATGTGACGGGATGCACATCTGTGCAGCCCTTGGGCGTGACCTGTATAATCTTTCTGTTCAGTTTTGCAGTGTAATTGTGTTATTTGATGACAATTACGCTATACCAGGTTCCTCTGTGAATGCTCAGAACGTGCCACGTGATTACCAGGGTGCCATGTTCCCTGCTGCGACATGTATGTATAGATGTGAAGCATGTTACAGGGTTCAGACTCTCAGGGCTGTCTCTAGCACAATGGCTGAAGATTTACACATCAAAGGGAATGCTAATGCCCTCCCCTGCTCAGGTAGGAGTGAAGAGAATCTCACAACAGGACAGTGAGGGGGAGGGGCTGTCAGCAGTTTGTTAAAACAAAGACAGAGACTGGGAAGGTGGAGAAGCTGCAGGCTTTCAGCCTGAGAAGACACCGTCTTGCAACCAACTTCAAGCAAGATCGGGGCCCTGCCTGGGAACAGGCAGAGAATGGCTGTAAAACACCAAACAGCCGAACACCATGCGCATAATCTTGGACTCTGAGGTCAGTTTAGATAAAGATGTTAGAGTAGCATGCGGTTTATACCTTTTATTTGATAGTGGTCACTCCTGACTCATTTATAGTATGGTTCTGCCTTGATTGGCCATGTTCTCACTTGAAATCAGACTCTGATCAATAAACTAGTAGTTGTTTTACCTAAAGCTGTGTGGTCTTTAGAGGGTGCGGACGTGGGAGGCTGGGCACAATCCACTTCTTTGTTAAGTGGACGGACTTGAGACTAAGGTGATTGGGAGTGGGTCCCAATCCCTGTAAGGCAGTGGCTCCCAGTGTAGTGTCTGGGGCTGGGTGTGCTTGCTTGGGGACCAACACCTGTGTGGCTAGTGGATTTACACCCACTGCCTGGGACCAATTACACGCTGGTGGCTGGTGTAGACTGACTCAGGAGTGAGTGGTCACCCAGCAGAGCGGAGTGAATTGGGGTTCAGGAGTGGGGTTCAAGCGGTCATAGCAGCACACCAGACTGGATTTGGGGAGCAGCCTGTCACAGTATACTTAGCACTTTGGAATCAGGTAAGAAGCATATTTCAACCAAATACTTAGCAAGCTACCAGGTAACCATTAGAGGGGATGTGCAGATCAGGAGTAGGTTTTTAGACTAATGTCAACTTCAGGCCCAAATCAGAGAAAGGCCTTAGGTTCAAGATTCAGCTGTGCCGAAGTCTTGCAAACTGTTCTCATGCGATTACAGATTAAAATGGCAGCAGTTTCTCAAAATCAGATGAACGTGGAAGATTTCTGAAATCCAATGAAAGTAGACATACAACTTTATTTGAACCCAAACTGTAAAACATATCTTTCAGTTTTGGATCCAATCCATCACTGCACAGCTTATTCATATCTGGGAAATGGACTCCAAGCCCCATTCTAAGATTTTATGATCCTCTGTTCCCAGGTTTCACTTCTGTCCCTTGTCTTGTAAGGACATACTTTTGTTATCAAATACTTTTGTTATTCACTTCTGTGCAAGTTTATAATGTTCTCATTCTCGAAGATGAAGACAAAAAACTTTGTTTGCATAAATTAATTTAGAACATATGCTTTTTCTTCTAAATTTCTTTTAGACCAAATTTATTTAATAGAATCAATGTCATTTTTAGGATGTATAACTGAGAGGGGAAGGAACATTATTCAGAAAATATTAATTTCATGCTCTGGTACAGGAATGGGAAAGGATGTATTAATTAAAAAACACTTTGGAAAACATTCTTGAAAGAAAAAAAAATCTATATACCCTTGTACTCCTCACAGAAAAGTGTTAATTAATAAGATGACTGAAAATCATAAAGACAAGACATAAATTAAAAACAATCAAACAAAAAACCCATAAGACTATCTGAATTAACATGATGCTTCTTCCACTTTACCATTCAATTGCATTACTTCTGTTGCACCACATATCCTCCTACTCCAGTGTATATGTTATCTATTTAGACTGCAGTAACTTTGAGGCTTAGAACTTGAAATCATATCTCTCTGGAAATCATATCTCTCTTTGCATATTGTTCGCAGTATACATAACAGCTATAATAAACTAGGCCCTTTAACATGCAAACTCTTACATATCTGCAGGATTGGAGCCTTAAAATAAGGTTGATAAATACTGTATTAATACGCATGACATTCATAATCAGAAGAAATTGCCAAAGCAATATGTACATCCATACAGAATTGACACGCACACTCATCAAAGTTTTCAAAAGGAAAACTATAAGCTAAATATGAAATTATCTATGAAAAGGAAAGGCGGGAACATCAGAAAGGCTGGTGTGAAGACAAAAAATTTTTATAATGAAAACATCGGTAACACTACAGTGAACTGAACTTCCTAAACTAAATTTACATCAAGATCAACAGTTTGATAAAAAGGTGATTTATTGGTACCAAGCAATTGCCTGTAATACTGCCTCAGCAGTCTCTTTCATTAATTCACTAACCTTTTACAATTTCTTTTGTAAGTACAGGTATAATGTTTTTCTAGAATAACCAATTGTCTAGCATAGTGAGGCAGTAGTGTATGGACATGAAATGTGTTCCTCATTTGCCTCTCCGCTCAACTTTGTCGTTACATGAAGACTAACACAGTAAACAGCCCTCCTACTCAACACACTCCAAGTCATTCTTCCCACACACAGCTGCCACTACCATGCATATTTCAAAGATTCCATCTGGGCATGACAACTGTACCTTACTTTCCTCCAGCCAAAAGAAATACACATCCTACTCAAACATGCCTGGACAATACGACTCCATATACTGTCTGAAGAAACCTCCACTGATTTTCTACAAACCAGGTCACGGGATCGGAGAAGCCTTCAACGACTGCTTTGGACATTTTTCAGATAAAGGATCTCTCTCTTAAAATACACATAGCATGACAAAAATGACTGTATGAAAATATGTTGTTCATTACATCTTCAGTCCAATAAATGACAATATTTTTCCCAGTGCACCTCTGATTGCTTTAAATTATGCCTTTCTGAAGAGGGATGTTGTGAGGCGTAATGAGCTACTGTTTTCAAAGTGCTTTGAGATCTTAGGATGAAAGGCACTAAAAGTCAAAGTCTTTGTTCTTTAGCAATATGCCTTTATTGTTAGAGTAATAGGATTTATTAATTTAATCTCAAAAGACAGATAAAAGACTCTCCACCTATGCTTACAGACAGATATTTTCACCCACTTCTTGGAAGATTTGGTACTAATTAGACAATATTAAGATAAGCATTGAGAAGGTGAATGTTAAAGGCTGTAGCTCACCAGTCAGCTAGTTGTCCGAAACGCTTACTTGAACTTCTCATTTTGGAAAAGTGGACTTGGGAGAAGCTGCAGGAGGGGAAACAGTGCAAGCCTTGCTCTGGCTCAACACACTCTTTATAGACTCTAGGGGAAAGAAGTAGCCTGGACCCAAAAATGAAGATCTTTTGCCACCTGATATTGTGGCTTGTTCTCCCATTTTCATCAATATTTCCAGCCAGAGGCGGCTTTAGCCTATCTGGGGCTCTAGGCAAAGGCCCCTTGGAGGGGGCGCCCTATAGGGCTCCCTGGCACTGGCTCTGCCCCCTCCCCATGGCCTCAGTGTCCCACCCGGGACTCCGAAACCCCCCTACACATCCCCGCCCCTCCCTGCAGCTCCAGCACTCCTCCCGGGTCCCCCACGGATCCAGATCCCTGCAGCCAGCCCCCTCTGCCCCACTGGTGCCCCAGCCAACCGACCTCATGGCCATGGCACTCTGGGTCCCCACCTGTGGCCCCAGTGCTCCACCCGGGGCCCATGCAGCCCCAGATCCCTGCAGCTGGCCCCCTCCACAGTCCCAGAGCCCCATTGGGGGCCCTGAAAATCCCCGCGGCCCTGGCTCTTCATGGCCAGCCTACTCCGCAGCTCCGGCACCCTGTCAGGGGCCCCAAAACTTGACCCGGTGCCCCGCTGGGGGCTCCAACCCCACCACTGCCACAGGCAAGGGGCATGGCAAGAGCGCGGAGCTGGGCCTCTGGGTTGGCCCACCCCAGCCTCAGGGGCGAAGCAGCTGGCCGGCCCAGGGGAGGGGCAGAAACACGAAGCCTGGCCTCTGAGTCAGCCCGTCGGGCCCGCCTCTCCCTCCCTTCCTCCCCCCCGCCAGTGCCGGGAGCCCTGCAGGCTTGCCCCCTCACAGGAATTCCCCGCCCCCCCAAGCTCTGCCCCCAACCGTGGCCCTGGCCCTCTGCCACGTGTTCCACAGAGCGGGATGCAGACGTGGCTTTTGGGGTAGGCGGAGGCGAAGGGGCCCCTTACTGCTCGGGGCCCTAGGCGGCCACCTGCTTCGCCTACCCCAAAAGCCGCCTCTGTTTCCAGCAAACTGAGCTATGGCTTCAATTTCTAGAATCTGATCAAGCAGTCACTAAGATTTTTTTATTTGGTATTTGTCATAGTAATTTGGGGTCATGCTGGCATTTTATGCAGTATGTTGGTACTCTGCCTTGTCATTTCCGTCAGGAAATTAGGAGAGGTTACATCAGTATAGGATGGAATTATTCTACACTCAGTCTTAGAGACTGATCCTCACCTACCAGACTTGAAGAAGTCCTTTGCAAAGGTCACTTTACCCCTGGGCATTCTATAAAATCAAGGACACAGAGTCTTCAACCACACAGTGTTCACTTCGTCTCAGCTTGTGAAATAATGATCACCCTTATTTCTAACTGATAACAAAGGAGGTAAGGATGTCCCATACCATACTGGAGAGAATGTTTGATTTCAATGTCTGCAGAAATTAGAGCAGAAAGGTGCCTGGGAGCTGAGCGAGGACTCTTCCTTACTGGCTGCCAGCAGAAATAAAATAAAGATAGTTACTGGCCTTGTTCTTATATACAGATTCATGTATATCACATGACACTCAGGCACCGAGCAGCTCTGGAGCATCAATTTTAATGGAATTCTGTGAAGAGGCAGGGGTCTGCATTAGAGGATCCTGATACAGAATCAGGATCCGAAGACCTCAAGAGCGTCTTGGCTCCTAAAGACAGTAATAATTCTAGCTTGGGGTCAGGGTGGGAAATAAAAATAAATAAGGTCTATATTACTAGATAGTCTATAGTCACTCTTTTGGGAGGCCGTGAAAATCTCCTGAAAGATGTCCTTGGATTAAAACCAACTGATGCAGTCTATAGTTCATCGTGAATTTTTACTTGTATTTCTTTTGCTGTGTTTCAAAGGCCTGATCCAATGCCCAATGAAGTCAATGGAAAGATTCCCATAGTGAGTCAGTAGTTCCCAACCTTTTCGGCTCAAGGACCACAAATACCAATCTTACAACTCTGAAGGGCCACCAGCCTATGAACTCAAAAAATGTATTCACGTATACACCATTAAGGACTACAAATCTCTACATAGTTAAAGTAAATGTTTTGATGCTACTGTGCTCATTTTAACATTCACTATTTTACGCCTACAAATTACAGTATGTCACACATTCACAGACAAAGCATTAGTGTAGATGTGTGACTACCACTACACACTGAAGCACATAGTTGACAGCTAATTCACAGTGGGTGGCCTGCTAAGTGCGGGCCGAACTGGAAGGCACCAGTTTTTAGAGTCCTGCCCCTCTCCTAAAGCATGATGGATCCTGGCTGCACTGAACCCTCCCAACCAACCCTACTGCCAGGAAACCACACTGATCCTGTAGTCCCATGCACTTCATCTGGATACCTAGGAATTCCCCTCCCTCTAGCTGCAGCAGGGCTCCAGTGCCTATTGACGTAGGCATAGTGCTTTGCCTTGCTCTGTGCTGCAGCTAGGAGAGGGGAGCAACGATCTCCTGCCTCCGTAGGTGAAGCAAGGAGCCTGCACCTGTCTTGTTGCTCCAAGGCAACACACTCTGCCTGGGTCCTTAGGCAGCAGCTCCCTTCCGCAGTCAATGGGAGGGGAGATGGAGGCCACTTTGACAGACTCCGTGAGCCACTTTTGGCCCCTGGACCACAGGTTGAGAACCACTGCCATAGACTTTAGTGGACACTGGATCAGGCCCCAAATCTGCCCAATGAAAGCTATTATTCAGGTGACAAATTTAAACTTCCAAATGCTCCATGACAAAAATTAAATATTTCAATTCATATGATCATTTTTATGGAAAGTTATTAGCACCTGGAATAAATGTGCTTTCATGTAAGTTCACATGAGTACATTCCACACAGATAATTTCCTAGAGACATGCACTGAGACTGTCATTGGTGGACCTCAGTTCATTTCACCTTCTCCTTCTTTATGCTAAATCATAATCTTATTGTCTCCAGAAAGATATCTATCCACAAGCACATACAATACATATATCTATCAATAAAGAACAATTAATAATAACAATCAACCAGGTTATGTTATAAATTTTAAAATATCTTTGTTCCTTCAGTGAAGGCTGTTGATGTCAACCTTTGTGATAGCAAATATACAAGTAAAAGGAAACGCATTTCAAAGATCTAAACAGATTATTTTATGCCAAACAGCATTCTGTGAGCAACTGATTTTGAAACATTTTAATTATCCTTAAAATTTGGCATAGTTGGGAACCCAATTTGCTTATTTCATAAAAATATAAAATATCCCTAAATTCATTTATCAGCATTTGCTTTTATTTTCACCTCCACAGACAAATGTGAAAAATCACAAACAATTGAAAATATCTGAATAAATAGTGATTGCTCTGCATTAAAGATTACTTAGGTTCCCCAAGTAACGTCAATTCTTTTCGGGTGCTAACCACATGTTTAAAAACAATAATAATTTTTAAAAAATCAAAAGCAGGCCACAAAAACACAGGAGATTAAAAAGAATTTTTTGCATTTTTATTTGCTTTAATCATACTAATTTTCCTTTATGAAAAGTGACATCATCACTGTCCCCTGTTTCCAGTGGAAGTAAAGCCAGTTGGCCTTCCGACAAGATAGCCATACTGTCCCTGCAGTCTCTGAATGCGGAAATGAGTCTGCTCCTGGTAAGGCTGCTGTCACCTCCCTTTATTTACAAGAAGACAGAAAAAAGGCTGTCCACAGGGAAGATGGCTGTTGCTCAATGGTCGGGTGCAGAGGCGGCCTTTGGCTATTGGGGGCCCTAGGCGAAGGCCCATTGTGGTGCCCCCTATAGGCCCACAAGGCCCCCATAGGCCTGTGGGGCCCCCTCTGTGATCCTGCCTCCCCTACCACCCCAGCTCCCCCCAACATGGCCCCGGCCCCCTGGGCCAGTTTCTCCTTGTGCTGCAGACCAAGGCAGATGTGGCTTTTGGGGTAGGTGATGGGGCCCCTTGCAGCTCGGGGCCCTAGGCGTGCGCCTGCTTTGCCTACCCCAAAAGCCGCCTCTTGTCGGGTGGATAGATAGGATGATGTGAACAGACACAGAACGTGGGGTAAGACAACGACTCAGGAGGTCAAGTGAAGGCGGAGACCAAGGGATGTATCATGGGACAGAAAAAAGACTGAGGGATCACAGGGAATATAGAGTGTAGGAGAAAAGACTGAGGGGAGAAGAGGAATGTGTGGTGGATAGCAGAGATTGGGGACAAGAATATATCGTGCAGAAAGAGGACTGGGAGATGTAGTTAAATTTGTAAAAAAAGAAAAAAGAAAAAGAGAGAGTCCAGTGGCACCTTAAAGACTAATACATTTCTTTGGGCATAAGCTTTCGTGCCCACTTCGTCAGATGCAAGTAAAATTTGTGGTACAGGAATTGGGGCGTCAGGAGAATGTATGGAGTAGGAAGAGACTAAATGGAATGGAGGAATTTAAGGAGCAGGAGGAAAAGCTTAAGGGTAGTAGAAAATATGAAATGTGAAAATATGAGGTGAATCTAGGAGCAGATGTGAGACAACAGACTATCGAGAAGAAGGCTGGCTGAGGTAGGGACAGAGATGGAGAAGGGACAGAGATAGGCTAGTAATAAATCAGGAGGAGAAGAATGGCAGCACCACCACCACCAGGGTTAAAAGAAAGTAAGTGGAATCCTCCTCCAAACAGCCACTGGGACATCCACCTTTTGCATGTGCATTTCAGTCTGAATTTTGAACCCAAGATGCTCATACACATGTCGGGGAGGGGAGAGACAGCCTCTCCCTAAAGGCTCAAAACCTATAAGACAACTAAAGCCCCCCCTCACATTTAAGCCACTAATGATTGTGGACTGATTCTCTGCTTCTGAATGAGGATGGCAATACTGTTTTAGTGGCCTCTAACTCAAACCATTAGAGCTACAATCTAAAATATACCCCTCCAGAAAGCCTGAAATGCCATATTATAAAGAGTAGAATATTATTCCTTGAGAGTAGTCTCTAAAATCAGGCTGGCATTTAAGTGTGTTTGTGTGCATGGGCAGGGAAGGAAGGAGGAAATTTTATTCTTGAATATTTTGTAGTCATATGATAGGACAAGAAACAAATGCCAGCTTTCTATTGATATAGGAGCATTTTTTTCTAGCCTTCGTAGGTCATGATATAGCTGACCTTAAGGGTGTCTCTGGTCATTCAGTCAAGGAATGCTTTTTAACACTTATCCAAGACTTAACAAAGCAAGACTTAGACCTCAGAGCAGTGTAATTTTCTATCCCTAGTTCACTCAGTCAAATTTTATAAACTGCATATATGCTAAGTATATTATCATCAAGTAGTAATAGTTTAATTTACTACTGGGAAGAGCTTGGATACCATGGCAATGCGTGCAAGAACTAGTCAATACAGAACAGAATTAGAGTTATTTTTTTAAAAACCCTTTCCTGTTATGTGCAGCATGCTTAAGTAACAATTTGTCAAACAGTTATTAAAAGATGCATAGATCATATACCAAAAATTCCAGTTCACCTGCAACCTCTGAATGGAAAGTTTAAAAGTAAATTTCTATACAATAGTTCCATAATGTAAAGCTTTCTTTTGTGATTCGTGCATTCCTAGGATTCATTTCCTGGGGGAGGGGGGGGGAGAGAGAGAGAGAGAGAGAGTGTAACTAGTTCTGTCTACTGTGCCTGCAAATTTTCAGTACTTGGAACATGCTTCTAATAAAAAAAATTAAGGTCAAGCACATTTTCACAGCATGGAATTTTAATTTGTTTGTAAACCCAAATGAACAGCAAACAGAGACCTTTACATCTGCCACTGCTTGTGGTTTCTAATTAAGGGTGAAATTCTGCCGGCACCTTATTGTGTAGAAAGGTGCTCAGCAGCTCAAGTCATGCAAAGGGGAGGTTTCCATGTAGCTGGTATGTGGAGGATCGCTCCAGCTGACTCGCTTGCTGCTTTTGCTTAACAACACAGTCCATGCCACATCCACTCTGTTTCTTCACACACACCCTGCAGTGTAGATTCTCATCAGTTCTGGGGTCTAGATAGCAGCCTAACTCAGCCTCTGACAAACTCCATCTCAAAATGGTAATCTTTCCCCTCCTCTCATACTCACACTATACCCTCATAAACGTGCCCCTACATCAGTGCCGGATTAGGCGCTAAACCTAACCCCATTCCTCCCTTTCTCAACATGCCTCCCCCAATTTAGTGTTTCCCACTTTCCCTCCTTTTTCCTAATTGCTTTACAGAACCATGGCCTTTTATGGTGAGACACTCACATTCGATTTACATCGGCATTAGTTGGGGAATCAAAATCCACATCTTCTCTGCAGGATAGGCCTCCAGTCCTCTATTCCAGGTCTCCACAGAAATTCTGGGCCAGGCCAGAGAAGCAGCTTGCTCCATGTGTTGTCCACCACAACACTTTCCTTCAGCCATCAAGTTATTAAGCATCACCCAGAGAAAAATCTCTCTTTTTGCATTCACCCACCCTATACAACTGTATAGCAATATTAGAAAGTAGGGAGTTCCTGTTTTAAACTTACTTGATCAAGAACATTTTAGGGACATGAGCCACCTACATGTGGAACTCCCACTAATACCAGCGTGGACTCAACTTCCAACAGCAGTAACAATAAATAAGAATGTGTAATTTATATGGTGCCAATGCCAAACGCCTACAAGATCCCTAATGATATATATGTAAAGACATCACTACAAAAGAAAAAAAAATTATAAGCTAGCTGGTGAATTTTTTAAACAGCCAGATTAGAAAAAGAAAAATTTTACCCCTTCTAAGATATAGATGGAGATTTTCAAAAAGTCATCTAAGAGATCTAGACACCCAAATCCCAATACAATTAAAATTAAGTTTCCTTCCTAGGCTACCACAAAACAGCTCAAATGATCTAAAAGGAACTACCCAGTATATACACAGGTATTGTGTCATTTTCAATTGACAAACTAATTTACATGAGCTAACTCGTTTGGAAAAAACACACCTTTTTTGCCTATACAGAAGGAGCCTAAGTGTGCCTTGTTATGATTTAGAGCTTAATCCTGAACTCCTTGCTAAGGCAAACTCCCATTCCATCTCTTCACGAGGACATTTCAAACCTGTATCCACCAACCGATGAAGTTCCACATGTGTTACTACCATTTTTAAAGCGATAGTGTAGACAAGGTGCAGGTATTTCAAGGTCTGTGCCACCTAACCCTGTTAGACAACCTGGTGATAAAAATGCCTATGACTTGTCTATATTATAGACTCCGCTATTGTTAGCACTGATTGAGCTATACATCCTTTGTAAATTACATGAGTTGGAAATTCACTGTGTAGATAAAACGTCAGTGAAATGAGTCAATGGCAAGCTTGGGTGTCCAAGGACTGTGGGCCCTGGGCAGCTTATCTTAAACACTACAAAGTAAAACTGTCTGGGCCTATTTACAATGCTAAGGTGGCATCAAGTGGCTTTAGTGTAAATGAAAATCAGACTGTGTGTTTTTTCAAGCATTTCAGATGAGCCTAACTTATTTCCTTCCAATAAATCCTCTAAATATTGCAGGCATCCTCCATGTTGCAGAAGAGTATCAAGTAATACAAAGTATGTGGGGATGGAGGGAAGGTAACAGATGGCCCCCCAAACTGATGGGTAAACTACTACAGAAAATCCCTCTAAATACTTAATCTAATGAAGGGGGAAGAGGAATTATCACATTTTCATTTTATCACAGAATCATAGAAGAATAGGCATGGAAGGACCTCATTAGGTCACCTAGTCCAACTCCCTGCTAAAAAGCAGGACCACTCCCACTAAATTACCCCAGGTAGGGTTTTGTCTAACCAAACCTTAAATATCTTCAAAGACGGAGATTCAACCACCTCTCTAGGAAACCCATTCCAATGCTTCACCACCCTCCTAGTGAGAAAGTTTCTCCTAATAACCAACCTCGACCTCCCCAGCTGTAATTTGAAACCATTGCTCCTTGTTCTGTCCTCTGTTACCACCGAGAACACCCTAGCTCCCTCCTCTTTGGAGCACCCCTTCAAGTAGTTGAAAGTTGCTATCAAATCCCCTCTCAGTCTTCTCTTCCGTAGACTAAATAAGCCAGGTTCCTTCAGTCTCTCCTCGTAAGTCATGTGCCCCAGCCCCCAATCATTTTCATTGCCCTCCGCTGGACTTTCTAATTTGTCGACATCCTTTCTATAGTGGGGAGCCCAAAACTGGGCACAGTATTCCAGATGCAGCCTCACCAGTGCTGAACAGAGGGGAATTATCACATCCCTCGATCTGCTGGCAATACTCCTACTGATGCAGCCCAATATGCCATTGGCCTTTTTGGAAACAAGGGCACATTATTGGCTCATATCCAGCTTCCTGTCCACCATAACCCCCAGGTCCTTTTCTACAGTGCTGCTATTTAGCCAATCGGTCCCCAGCCTGTAGCAGTACATGGGATTTTTCCATCCTAAGTGCAAGACTTTGCACTTGTCCTTGTTGAACCTCATGAGGTTTCTTTTGCCCCAGTGTTCCAATTTGTATAAGTCTCCCTGGATCCTGTCCCTGCCCTCCAGCGTATCTACCATTCCCCCCAGCTTGGTGTTATCCGCGAACTTACTAAGCACGCAGTCTATCCCATCATTAAGATCATTAATGAAGATGTTGAACAGAACTGGCCCCAGGACTAACCCCTGGGGCACTCCACTCGTTACTGGTTCCCAACTAGATATCAAGCCATTGTTTCTTACCCGCTGAGCCCGTTGATCTAGCCAGTTTTCTATCTGCCTTACGGTCCACTCATACAACCCATACTTCCTTAACTTGCCAACAAGAATGCTGTGGGAAACCGTATCAAAAGCCTTGCTAAAGTAGAGGTATACCACGTCAACGGCTCTTCCCGCATCCACAAATCCAGTCATCTCATCATAGAAGGAAATCAGGTTGGTCAGGCACAATTTGCCCTTGGTGAATCCATGTTGACTGTTCCTGATCACTCTATTTTCCTCCAAGTGTTTCAGGATGGATTCTTTGAGGACCTGCTCCATGATTTTTCCAGGGATTGAGGTGAGGCTGATTGGTCTGTAGTTCCCCGGATTCTCCTTTTTCCCTTTCTTGAAGATAGGTACTATATTTGCCTTTTTCCAATCCTCCGGGACCTCCCCCGTTCGCCACAAGTTGTCAAAGATAATGGCCAGCGGCTCTGCAATCACTTCAGCCAACTCCCTCAGCACCCTCGGATGCAGTTCATCTGGCCCCATAGACTCGTGCACATCCAATTTCTTTAAGTAGTCCCTAACCTGACTTTCCATTACTGAGGTCTGCTCTTCTCTCCATTCTGCGTTACCCCGTGTAGTAGCCTGGGAGCTGGCCCTCCCTGGGAAGACTGAAGTAAAAAAAGCATTGAGTACTTCAGCCTTTTCCGCATCATCCACCACGAGGATACCTGCCCCATTCAGTAAGGGACCTACATCACCCCTGATCCTTTTCTTTTTGCTGACATACTTGTAGAACCCCTTTCTGTTATCGTTCACATCTCTTGCTAGCTGCAACTCCAATTGCCCTCTGTTCTGATTTTATCCCTGCAGTCCCAAGTAATATCTTTATACACCTCCCTTGTCATCTATCCAAGCTTCCACTTCTTAGGTTTCAGCTCACCGAAGAGTTCTCTGCTAACCCACACTGGGCGCCTTCCACATTTGCTGTTCTTTCTGCACATCGGAATGGTATCTTCCTGTGCCTTTAACAGAGTTTCTTTAAAATACAGCGAGCCATCTTGGACACTGTTCCCCTTCAGATCAGCCTTCCAAGGGATCTTGCCCATCAGTTCCCTAAGGGAGCCAAAATCTGCTTTTCTGAAGTCCAGGGTGTGTGTTCTGCTTCTTTCCTTCCTTCCATTGATCAGGAACCTGAACTCTACCATCTCATGGTCGCTGCTACCCAGGTTGATGTTAAGTCATATAGAAGCATGCTTGGAAATTTTACCTGAATTCAATTTTTTCCTAACCAAAATGCCAGCTATTTTGTCTATAATGCTCAAAATGATCAGTTTCCATTTGAATTCCTAAGTAGACACAAGGAAACAAATTGATCCACTGAAGTTAGCTATGCTTTATGAAGGTGTAGTGAATTTCACCATTCTGAGATAAAATACCTTTGCATCATAATAACTGGAAAAAAGGGAGCACAAAGTGAAATCCCTTTGAAAGGTTCTAAAGGCAAATGATAACTTTGAATTTGCTCAACTTTTTAAGAACTGGCTAAAAAAGATATGTCAATTAAAATAAAAGCAGATGAGTGAGGCAAGAGCTGGAGAAACATTAATTAGGAGTGAAATTCACCCCTGTGCAGAAGGCCAACACAGAGCTTATGCTCCACTTCAGTTGACAAAATAGACCCATGTGTTCAAGTCAACTTTCCTTTCTTACATGACACATATGTATCTGAATTACAGTTAAAATGAAAAGTGCAGGCCCCAGATTCAGATGTTTATGAGAACATTAATTCAAATAAAGGGATCTTGGTATATATTATATGCTATTGTACAGCTCAGCAATTAAAGCATTCTAGTTCAAGGTACAAAGTACATACAATATCATGTGAATTCACCTACACTTTTATGCATCTCACCCTCTACAGTTCTGCTGAAAAGATATAATGCTACCATTGATGCTCTACAAGGTTGCATTTAGTGATTGGAGTTGTGTAGTTTAACATACCAGTCCAATTGGAATTTCATGAAGATGAGCACTTGCCCCTGTGCAGAACTTCTTATAAAATCAGGACCTAAATTAATGCAGCCCAAGTTTACATATTATCCAAATGTCTATGCCTACATGTTGGAGTATGATATCCGTGGTGACTAAATATGAAACGTTGCAACACAAAAAGAAAGGAATGGAAAGAATTTGGAATATTTTATTAAATATGCCTCATTCAAACAGAGACTTGGCATAATACTCTCTTGTAGACTTGAAACCGTTACTCTGCCCCTACAGTACAAAATTTATCTTGATATATTATACATACACTAGCATTTAATCTATTGCAACATGATTTGTTTTTACTCCACTGTTTGATTTTATTTCACTGAAATTCTCCTTCCTCCATCCAAAAAAAAACCCAAACAAACCAAAACCCCTGAATATATAGATTTTGGTGGGATTTCAATGTTTTGTTATTCTGGTTTCTCAATGATCTTTCTTTAATGATTTATTTCATTTTGATATAATTTCATTGTTGTATTTTGGTACATTTGTTTGTTTGTATATCCAGGATTTAACTTACCTCTTACTATATCCTTAACAGTCTGATTTTTATATCTTAACTGATTTTGTATGTTTTCAGTTTAAGAAATACTATATATGCTTACACTTTAGGCTCTGATCCTGCAGTTCTTTGCATGCATACAAACTACGGACAGAGACACAATGAAGTCAATGGCTCAGAGCCTTGTTTCATTTTTAATGAAAATACAAGCCCAGCAATTTTCTGTACCATCTAACAATCTTATTGTACAGGCTTTCTTTAACAGAGTTAAATCAAGACCATTGTCATAAAATTTGTCACTGGACGGTGCCTCTATAGCCTCATGAATATAAGAGAAAATACTTAAAATTGAAAATATGTATCATTTAACCATTTTTTGTTGGGGATATCTTAGTTCCAAAAAAAGCAATTTAATGTATATACCATTCATTAGATGCACCCAAAATTCCTTGATTCAATCCAGATGCATTTTATTTAGTGTATAACAAAAATAATTTTTCACATGCATGTAACTGGGTAATTTAGCTAACACTCTCACTAAAAGAAATATTTTTTTTAAAAAACTAGGGACTAGAAATTCCTCTAGATAACATGAGTAGAGTTTCCATCATTTGACACTGATCTGATAACATTCTAGATTTCTCACCAAATTTAATAATGTAGCACTATTATACAATCATACCTATGACTTATGTAAGGTAAATTAGTGAAAGAATGCTAGCACTACTAATTAAAGGTACTATTATGCCTATAAATAATACAGAAAATTTCTAATTCCACCTCCACAAAATAAGAAAATACTATGCATTAGAAATTTCATAATGCATATAATTTGTGAATTCTTTCAAAAATTACATTCAATATATTAACACTCAGATGTGTAAATAAAGCCGTATTAATACAAACATTTTAAATGTAGCCCTAAAATAATATTCAGTTTACAACAGCTTTTCAAAAAGTAACAGGGAAACATGTTGCACAGAATAAGAAACCCAAGAATGATATTACTACATTTTTATTACAGTGTCTAGGGTGCTATTCAGAACTGTTTCTCTGACATGTTTACAACCTGAGAGGATGAGAGAAAGCTGTAAAACATAGAGTTATTAAAAGGCTCACATAGAGATATATTTCTCTTTCTCTCAAATGCATTAAACACCATTAAGAAATCTCATTTTATTATCCCGTAAAGAGCAATTCGGTAGTTTCCTGCTCTGTGAACTGACAAATAAATAATTGCTCCTGATTGTATTCTCAACAGCTACAGTAAGAAGAGGATGATTGTGAGGACTGTATTACCCTTTTATGGAAGAGCCTGGAGGCTACAGCAGGAAGAGCCTGGGAGTAATGTAAGTGGCCCTACCCCACCCTAGAGCTGAGTTATCTGAAAGAGGAAGCTAAGCAAGAGTGGAGGAAAGGTAAACTATAGCAGGTGGGAATTTTGTTCAGGCTGCAAGAGACGGGCATAATTAGACTCAAGAGACTTAGCATTCGAGCTGTTAAGTTTAGGAGTTCTGAAGCAGGTACCTGAGGTAAGGGCCTTATGAACCGTTTATTATAATTGCTTCTGTCCTGAAGTCTTATTAAAAGGGGACATGCCATTTTGTTAATATATGTTGCCGTTTCCTTGCCTGGGCTCTTCAAATTACTGCCCTAATCTGGGGAAATTGAAGTGGGACTCAACTGCAGCATTATACTGGATTGCAAAAGGGTGTGCAGAGATCTTTACAATGATGTGTAACCATGCTAGTGACTCATCCTAAGGAAGAATAAATAATTCATATTTTCATGTAATGCTTTTCATCTACAACTGCCTCTCCCTACAGCAGTCACTAGATATAAGTATATATCATTATGTCAATTTTATAGATTATAAAACCAGAAGAAACCACTGTAATAATCTTGTCTGATGACCTGTATAAAACAGGCTTTAGAACTTCTCTGAATTAAAAAGATATACTCTGAATTAGAGTATATCTTTTAAAAACACATCCAATTTTTATTTTAAAATGGTCAGTAATGGAGAATCTGCCAAAACCCTTGGTAAATTGTTCCAAAGGTAAATGATCCTCAATGTGTACCTTATTTATCAAGTTTCGGTATCCAGAGACATTGGAGATTGTTACAGCTTTGTTTGCTAGACTGAAGGGCTCATTTTCAATTTTTTGTTCTCATACTGATACCTAGAAATGGGGATTAAGACACCTCTTAACCTTCTCTTAACCCACTCCAATATGTCAACATCTTTCTTCAACTGTGGACAAAAGAACTGAATCCAACAGTCCAGTGGCAATCACACCTGTGCCAAATATAGATAATATAACTACCCTATTAAAAAATCCTATTTACATACAAGGGCCACTTCAGCTTTTTGTGTAGAGCTGGGACTCATGTTCAACTGATTATCCACTAGTACCCTCAAGGTTTTTTCAGAGTGTCTGACAAAGAGGGATTTTCTCCCATGAAAGCTCATGCAATAAATAAATCTTTAAAAGTGCCACAGGACTCTGTTGTTTTACTCCTTACTAGGATAGAGTTGCCATCCTATAAGTATGGCCCCCATTTTTTGTTCCTAGATAGGTAGCTTTACATTTTGTGGCATTAAAATGCATATTGTTTGCTTGTGCTCATCTTACCAAGCAATACAGATCACAGAAATTGGTGAGCTGTCCTCTTCATTATTTATCATTCCCCCAATCTTTGTGTCATGTGCAAACTTCATCAGTAGTCATTTTTTTCCTCTTCCAGGTCATTGATAAAAACATTAAATAGCACAGGGCTAAGAACCAATCCCTATGGAATCCCACAGGAACACACTTGCTCAGTGCTTCCATAGTTACATTTTGAGACCTGTCATTCAGTTTGAATTCACTTAATTTGTGCAATATTTTTCTTACTGTCCTATTTTTTTAATCAAAATGCCATGTGGTTCCAAGTTAAATGTCATACAGAAATCAATGGTAATAATGGTTCATGTAATATAGTTAAAGTTTTTAATCTCATAAAAATACCAAGTTTGTTTGACAAGATCTGTTTTCCATAAACCTATGTTGATTAGTATGAATTATATTACTCTCCTGTAATGCTTTGTTAATCATGTGCCATATCTGCCATTCCACTATTTCGCACAGAATCAAAGTCAGTCTGACAGGCCTATAATTATCCAGGTTATCTCATTTATCCTTTTTATATACTGGCACATTAGTTTTCTTCCAGTCTTCTGAATTTCCTCAGTATTCAAAGAGTTATTAAAAACCCTAGTGGTCCAACAAGATCATCAACTACCGGTAGTTCTTTTAAAGTTCTTGGGTGCAAATTATCCAGATGTGCTGATTTAAAAATGTTTACCTAGTAATGGATTGTTAGGAAATTTTTTTGGTACCTTTAAAAAACAAACAAACAAACAAACAAAACCACAAGCAAATCCAAAATACCTCCTTCTTAAGAACATAAAAACAGCCAAATTGGGTCACACCATTGGTCCATCTTGCCCTGTATCCAGTTTTCTTACTATTTTGGTTAGTGACCACTGAAGGACGTATCCTCCATGAATTTACCTAATTCTTTTTTGAATCCAGTTATACTTTTGGCCTTCACAACATCTCCTGATAACAAGTTCCACAGGTTGACTGTGCACTGTGTGAAGTACTTTCTTACATTTGTTCTAAACCTGTTGCCTATTATTTTCACTGGGTAAGCCCTAGTTCTTATATTACAGAAAGGGGTGAAAAAATACTTCCTGATTCACTCTCTCAATACCATTCATGATTTTACAGAACTCAGCAATATCCAAGATCTCATTCTTGAGTGGTGACAGCTAATTTAGAACCCACCATTTTGTATGGATAGTTGGGATTATTTTTTGTAATGTGCATTATTTTGCACTTACATACATTGAATTTCATCTGCCATTTTGTTGCCAAGTCACCCAATTAAGTGCCTTGCAGTTAGTTTTGCACTTGACTAGTTTGAGTACTTCTGTATCATCTGCAAATTTTGACACTTCACTGTTCAACCATTTTTCCAGTTTATTTTATGAATATGTTAAACAGTACAGACCCTTGGAGAGTCTGCTATTTATCTCTCTGCATTGTCAAAACAGACTCTTTATTCCTACTCTTTGTTTTCTATCTTTTAAATTAGTTAATGATCCAGGAGAGGACCTTCCCTCTTATTCCATGACTGTTTACTTTGCCTAAAAGCCTTTGGTGAAGGACCTTGTCAAAGGGTTTCTGAAGGTCCAAGTACATTATATCCACTGGCTCACCATTGTCCACATGCTTCTTGACACCCTCTAAGTATTCTTATATATTAGTGAGGCATGATTTCCCTATACAAAATCCATGTTGACTCTTCCCCAATATACTGGGTTTATCTATACGTTTGATAGTTCTATTTGTCACTATAGTTCAACCAGTTTGCCTGACAATGAAGTTAGGCTTACCTGTTTGTAATCACCAGGACTGGCTCTGGAGCCTTTTATAAAAATCTGTGTTGCATTAGCACAGGGCTCGACAAATCCCAGACACCGGGTCACCATGGCGCCCAGCTTTTGCCTCTGGCGCCTGCCTAGCAGTGCCAGGGCAGCCAGAAAGGCAAACAGCCCTAGCGCCTAAAAAAAGAGCCAGTGGTGCTGACATTTTCATTCTTCTCCAAGACTTTTATCCTTCGCAGCAGTACAGAGCCTGTCAGACCAGAGGGAGGGGGTGGAGGAAGGGGAAAGGAGGAGGAATGGACAACCACTCTATTTGGCCTCTGAACGTCTCCTCTGAATACCTCTATATCTCCTTTAAGTGCCTTCAGTTCAGCCACTCTGACCCAAAGAGCCCATACTGTCTCTCTCAGGGCCATGAGCTACTTGCACTGGATGCACATATACCAACTGTCTATGAGGCAGGTAACTGTACACACTGCATTTAGTCACTATGAAACTGGATAGCCCTGTGCTCTGCGGCTGGACCTCTTGTCCTTAACACTGCTGGTCACAAATTTCTCCCTGTGTGGGCCTTTGCTTCTATTGTCAACATTCTACAATTCCTTGCTTCCCATATATATTCATTACTATCAACTTCTCCTTTCTTTCTCTTTTATATTGCATTCTTTTTTAAATAGCTGCCTTCACTTGCCCATTAAGGTGGCATGGCTTTTAACCAGTGCTGCCTTCTTCCTCTCTTGTGGAATTGTGGCATTTGGGCATCTAGTAAAATGTTCTTAAAGAATTCCTAATTCCCTAAGTTTTTTTCAATTTAAATTTTTTTCTCCCAGCTGGTTTGTTTCCTAATTATTTTCAGCTTTGTGAAACTGGCGCTTTTGAGTAAGAGTGCAAGAATGTGTATGTTTGGGGCTGGAGAGGGAGGATTTAAAATTATTATTTTGGACTTTATTGTGTTTACACATTACAAATGGGATCAAGTCTTGATCACTTATACCTAAGCTACTCTATTTTTAGTTCTGTGATCAATTTCTCTTAACTGTCCATAGAAATTCCTTCTGCTGGATGCAATATTTTTTGAGTTAGGAAACCTTCATCCACAATATTTAGAACTTCCAAGGATATTTTAGTATTGGCATAATAAGATCTTCAGCATATTCCACTCAGGTTTAAGTTCCCCAGGATCATGCCATTCCTCCCTCCCCCTTCCCACCCACCCCCACTTCTCCATTACAGATAAGTGCTTAAGGAGTTAGTCATTCTGTTCACTAGTGTGATTTGGTGGTCCTATGTGTTTACACAGGCTGCTAGCATTGGTGGATAGGCTATTAAAGAAAGAGAAGCACAAAAGGTGAAATTCACCTGAAAGCAGAGGAGCTAACTAAGCAAGGTCATTACACACTTCTAAAGCCCTATCTAAATGATAAATAGGGGTCTGCATGGGTCCTCCACATTGTAGTGAATTTCACCCGCCAAGTGAGTTGTAAAATTTGCTCACATCAGGTATCAAGTGTATGGCACAGTTAGGAACAGTGTACAAGTCATCTACAGTTCCAGTCTTGTGCTCTAAACCATAGTACTCCCTCTAAAAGAAAACAATTTAAATCTCTTAGATTCTATTCTGATGATTTATTTAAACTAGAACAAATGAAATGCAAAATGAATTATCTGAAAACAAATATACATGTGTTTATCGCCTCTGCAGGGATACGCCTGAGAATACAGATCCAAATCACGGCTGCCACATGGAAGAAAAACAAACTCCTTTAGGACAGTTTAAAGTCACTTCAACAGCAACAAATCTGGTTTGTCCCATACATTTGATGAAGCAGATATCTGTAAATCTGCTAGATGCAGTGGAATAGAGCTTTTCGGGTTTGTTAAGATCACAGGAATATAAAATTTGCCACTTTCACACAGCATCAGACACCTGGTCTGGTTAATTAGTCCAACATCAGTTAATACATGATGCTTTACTATAGATCATCGTTGTTGTTTCTTGTAATGCCCAGAGTGTTTTACACATAAAAGAATGTACAGATATGACACTGTAAATCCTTCTCTTGAATGGAATAACAAAACAAAGCAAAATTATACAGCCAGTGTGTGCAATGTTACACATTGGTGTGGGGTGTAAGGGGAAATCAATTCTTTCCTAACTCCAGCTACCCTGGCTCATGAGTTATGAATAATTTTTTAACACATTCAGTTATTCAAGACCATGCTGTTAATAAATCATAGTTATGTACACCTTTGAAAATCTAGTTAGTTCCACTTTTGGTCTCAATTACCATGACCAATGTTAGCACACAGTCTGATGGTAAAGTCTATCCTAGATGCGTAAACTGGTGTGCAATACTATATCTTATTTAACTCTCACTTTGGTCTATAGCTCAAGGGTATATGCTTTGATAAATAGCTGCATAATGAAAATTAAGAGTGAGTTAAACTAGGACATATTTTATTAACTAACATATTTCTTCATACATTTATTACAAACCCAAATCCTCTTCCTTTTGTGCATATTTTCCCTCACTCCAGTGTCTGGGATCTATATATTTTTGCCTCATTTCTCCCTCAGCAGTAGAGTCCCCCTGTTCATAACTGATGGCTAAAAGAAATAAAATCTTACTTCTGCAAAAATGAAAAATCTATTTTAAAAGTGGTGGGAGAAGGGAACCCTCAAACACACATAAAATTAATCTCTGATGCTGCAGCATGATTTTCAATTATTCGTACTTTGAACAAACCATATTTCTAATTTTTCAGGCACTTATTAAGATATTAGTATCAAAATGACAACTATGCATCACAAGTGGCCAATCTCCACTCCCTATTATACATTCAAATGCCATTTCCAATTTAACAGAGCTTTTCCAATTATGTTTAATTATAAAATTATATAATTGGGTGGAGGACAGATAGCAAGTCAAAAAATTTTACACATCCTATGTTTGCTCTTAGAAACGTCCCTCTGAATCATCTTCTTCACCATTTTGCTGCAGGTAACTTGGTGAGATCTAGTTAGGTTTGTGTGACTGAAGAGGAGGGGAAATACTGCTGTAGGTATAAACAAGTTTTCACCAGGAATAAGGTGGCATATTTACTTTGAAGGTTATCTATCTTCACATTCCAAGAAGAGAAATTAAAATATAGGGGATAAGCAGTAGCAGCAGAGGTGAACATTACTGGTATATTGTCAAAATGCATCTTCAGTATTGCTGCATGAACCAGCTAAATCTTCCATTGCCACTACAAAGAATACTGCCACATTCTACAGCTGCAAAGAGGCTGTCTCTCTGGTCAGCAGTGCTCAGGTTAAAGCAATAATCACTGCCAGGAGTTACAAATTCAAGGGCAGGAGAGACTAAGCATTCACACCTAAAGAAATGTTTGGGAATGGATAACCAAATTATATCACTATGCTTGTGGATGGGCAAAACAGATAAACACAGAACGTATAGATGTATGCCTGCCCACTTTTTTCCTGCCTTAAAGGTGAACAATGGAAGGGAAGTGAAGGGGGCCAAAGGCAGGGCCTCAGTGAAAGAAGTGGGCATGGCCTTGTGGGAAGAGGAGGGGCGGGGCCTCGGGCAGAGAGAGAGAGCAGAGGGTAGGGCCATGATCCAGGTACCAGTGGATTCCCCATTTCTAGGGAACTTCCAATGCTCCTACTCCCAGGATGCAAAGACAGCAGGCCAGCACCTCCAGCATTTCCCCTACATGGTCATTTTGATGGGAACTGATTTTAAGATTAATAAGCAGACAGTAGGAATGATTTGACTATTTAGTTTTTGTTTCAAATGCCTCTTAGCTATCAGACAGTATCATTTGATGCAAAAATCATATTAAGTGCATATACTAGTAACTGGGTTAAAGGAAGCATTATTGTAAGGGCATTATGGCCAACTATAGTCAATTGCTTATTTTCTCCAGGTCACTGACCAATGTTCAGACTCTGGTACAAATTGAGAAGGAACACCTCATGAGTCTGCTCATGCAAAAAATGCCCAAATTACTTGTTCAGATTACATTCCCAACCTTATTTCTGACTCACTACAAACGTCTCCTGCCCCCCATAAACAGCAAGAGCTTGCATCGTGTGCCCTGAGGCATTGAAGGCTTGGTCTATCCTTGTTGAGGGCAATCTGAAGTAAAAACATGCCTGCCAAAATTCTGGTGGTGTCGATATTTTGTCTAGACGTTTTCTGAATGTGACTGATGCAGGGATGCTGCAAATGACTGAGGAAATTGTAACTTACAAGAGAGTTCTATGCGCCTGAAAGCCATTGTACAATATCCTGGAAGTGTGCCTGACAAAGTTTCCTCCCAAAAAGGAGTAGCCTCACTGACTCCAATGAAATCTTACTTCATGAAGACAGGACAGTTAACTCAACAGAAATGAAGAAATGTGTCATTGTATAAGACACCTTTCAGTCCATTTGGTCATGTCGAAATGTCATCAACAAGTAAAGGCGTCCGTCTAGTGGTTAAAAATGGAGAGAAATATCCAAATGATTTGATTTCCTGACCAGACTAACAGCCAGGGACACACACCCTGTATAAACAACAATTAATATTTCTCAGATGCCAGACTTGGAAGAGTGGGCCATGGAGCGAGCTAAGGGACAGAAGTGTGATGTTGTAGTTGACTACTTTACCATGCATTTAAAAACCACACATTTACTTGATGCTTTTTGATCATGTCATACATAGAATAAGGTAGTGGTTTTCAAACTTAGGGTCGGGACCCAATACTGGGTCACAGACCCTCAGGCACTGGGTCATGGCACCCCCTCCTGTTGCTGCCGCAAGACTCGAATGTATTGCTCAAAGTTGTAACTGGTGGGTTGTGGGCATAAATAATTCTTTTCAACTGGGTCCCGAGGAAAAAAGTTTGAAAACCACTGGACTAAGGAATGCGTCTGCACGTAGAAAAGTCCGCATGAATGTGCTACAGTGGATCATCATTCACTGGGAAATAATTGTTATTTATTGACAAAATACTTCTGTTACATTAAAAATAGCCATAGCCCACCTATGAATGGGCTTGTGGTTAGGAGATTAGTTTAAGACTTGGACCATGTGGGTTTAAATCCCTACTCTGACAAAGATTTACTGTTTGACCAAAGGCCAGACACTTAGGCTCTCTGGCTGCGTCTACACTGGTAAATTAAGTCGACTTAAGCTCGCTTAAGTCGATTTAATTTACCCTGCGTCTACACTACAGTTTCCTTAAGTCGACTTAAGCCAGCTGCTTAAGTCGACTTAAGGAAAATAAAGTCGACTTAATTAAAATTAAGTCGACTTTATAAAACCACCTTCCTAGTAGACCTAAGGCTTAAGTCGACTCCCTAGAGTCAACTTAAGCCAGTACAGACGTGGGGTAGCCCTAAGTCGACTTAGGGCTACACCAATGCCTTCCCTGCTGGGGAGGGGTACGGGGGAGCCTGGCATGCCCCCCCACAGGGCAGGGCAGAGCCCTGCCCACCCTGCCCCTATGTCCTGCCAGGGTTCCTGTCCCTCTTTGCCCCATTGTACCTAGGTACAATGGGGCAAAGGCTGAGCCCCCTGGCATTGGGCAAGTGGTGCCCCCCTGCCCTGTGGACCTCCCCTAGTTCCCCCTAAGCCCAAAGAAGTCGACCTAGGCGTCCAGTGTGGACACTCTAGGTCGACTTTTTAAGTTCCCCTTTAAGTTGACTTTATTTTTAAGTGTGGACACACTAAGTCGACTTAAATTACCAAGTGTAGACATAGCCTCTGGGCCCCTATTTTCCATCTGCAAAATGGCATTAAAAATACTTCTCTATCTCTCAGAGGTGTTGTGAAGATGAATATATTAAAGACTTACATTAAAGCACTGATATTCACTGATGAAAGCTATAAAAGGTAGATATTATTTCTTGGTCTTATTGATTACTATTTTTATTAGGCCAAGGATTAGATAATAATAAGGCTAAAAGAGCCAGGTAAAGGTTGACACAGAACTAAAAACAAGAGTGTCAGTTCTTAGCTATTAAAGTAAATGGAAAGATTCCTGTTTGACTTCAGTGGGAGTTGGACTGGGCCCTTACTGATTCATGTCATGGAACGTAGCCCAGCACCCCAAAGGGAAAAATGTAAAACAAGTCAAATCGGAAGACAGAAGAGCAAAATATACAAGTAAATTTCACTTTAACAAAAGAAATGCTGTTAGAGTAGATCCTGAGTCGTACCCTGGTGTCTTGAGAGCAAAATCAGTTAGTGATATAGGTTAGATAACATACATGCCAAAAGTCTAGGTTTTACACAGCCAAAACCGAGGCAAGTAAATTCTGGAGAAGCAGAGCATATTTGCAGCTGATCCCAGATCCAAGAAATGGCTTTCTACAACTTATAACTCTAGAGTTAAGGTTACATAAGAACGGATATACTATGTCAAACCAATGGTCCATCTAACCCAGTTTCCTGTCTTCTGGCAGTGCCATATATTCTAGAGGAAATGCCCAGAACAGGTAATCATCAAGTAATCCAGTCCTTGCCACCCATTCCAAGCTTCTGGCAAACTGAAGCTAGGGACACTTCAGAGCCGGGTTTTGCATCCCTGACTATACTGGCTGATAGGCATAGATTGACCTGTCATCCATGAATTTATCTAGGTTTTTTTTAATTCTGTTATGGTCTTGGTCTTCACAATATCCTCAGGCAAAGAGTTCCACAGCTTGACTGTGTGCTGTGTGAAGAAATATTTCTGTTCACTTGTTTAAAATCTGCTGCCTATAATTTCATTTGGTGACCCCTAGTTCTTGTGTTATAAGGAGTAAAATAGCACTTCCTTATTTACTTAACACCACTCATGATTTTATAGATCTCTATCATACCCCCCACTCGATTATCTTTTTCAAGCCGATTAATTAATTAATCTCGCCTTATATGGAAGTTGTTCCATACCCCTAATCATTTTTGTTCTCCTTTGTTGTAACTTTGCCAATTCATTCTAACTTTTTTTGAGATGGGGTGACCAGATCTGCACACAGTATTCAAGATGTGGGCACACCATGGATTTACACAAAGGCAACATGACATTTTGTCTTTCTGTATTTCCCTTTCTTAATGATTCCCAACATTCTGTTAGCTTTTTTCATGCTGCTCCGCATTGAGTGGATGTTTTCAGAGAACTAGCCAAATGAATCAAAGCTCTCTTTCTTACGTGGGAACAGCTAATTTAGACACCATCATTTTATATGCATAGTTGGAGTTATACATTGCAATGTGCTTTAGTTGGCATTTTTCAACATTGGGAATTTCATCAGCCATTTTATTGCCCAGTCACCCAATTTTGCGAGATCCCTTTGTAACTCTTTGCAATCTGCTTTGGATTTAATTCTCATGAGTAGTTTTGTGCAGTATCCTCTGCAAATTTTGCCAACTGTTTACCCCTTTTTCCATATCGTTTATGAATATGTTGAACAGTATTGGTCCCAGTACAGACCTCTGGAGGACACCACTATTTACCCCTCTTCATTTTGGGAATTGGCTATTTATTACTACTCTTTGTTTCATATTTTTTTTACCCAGTTACTGATCCAGGAGAGGACTGTCTCCTTTATCCCATAATGGCTTACTTTGCTTAAGAGACTTTGGTGCAGGTCCTTGTCAGAGGCTTTCTGAAAATCAAAGTGCACTAGCATCATAGAATCTTAGGGCTGGAAGGGACCTCATGAGGTAATCTAGTCCAACCCCCTGCTAAAAGCAGGACCACTAACCGGACCTTAAACATCTCCAAAGATGGAGATTCCACCACCACCCTAGGCAACACATTCCAATGCTTCACCACCCTCCTAGTGAGAAAGTTTTTCCTAATATCCAACCTCGACCTCCCCAGCTGCAGCTTTAAACCATTGCTCCTTGTTCTATCCTGTTACTACCGAGAACAGCCTAGCTCCCTCCTCTTTAGAGAAACCCTTCAAGTAGTTGAAGGTTGCTATCAAATCTCCCCTCAGTCTTCTCTTCTGTAGACGAAATAAACCTAGTTCCTTCAGTCTCTCCTCGTAAGTCATGTGCCCTAGCCCCCAATCATTTTTGCTGCCCTCCGCTGGACTCTTTCTAATTTGTCAACATCCTTTCTGTAGTGGGGAGCCCAAAACTGGACACAGTATTCCAGATGCGACCTCACCGGTGCCGAACAGAGGGAATTATCACATCCCTCGATCTGCTGGCAATACTCCTACTGATGCAGCCCAATGTGCCATTGGCCTTTTTGGCAACAAGAGCACACTGTTGACTCATATCCAGCTTCCCGTCCACCATAGCCCCAGGTCCTTTTCTACAGCGCTGCTACTTAGCCGATCGGTCCCCAGCCTGTAGTACTGCATGGGATTTTTCCATCCTAAGTGCAGGACTTTGCACTTGTCCTTGTTGAACTTCACGAGATTTCTTCTAGCCCAGTGTTCCAATTTGTCTAAGTCTCCCTGAATCCTGTCCTGCCCTCAAGCGTGTCTACCATTCCCCCCAGCTTGGTATCATCCACGAACTTATGAAGCATGCAATCTATCCCATCATCCAGATCATTAATGAAGATGTTGAACAGAATTGGCCCCAGGACCGACCCCTGGGGCACTCCATTCGTTACTGGTTGCCAACTAGACATTGAGGCATTGATTCCTACCCGCTCAGCCCAGTGATCTAGCCAGTCTTCTATCCACCTTAGAGTCCACTCATCCAACCCATACTTCCTTAACTTGCCGATGAGAATGCTGTGGGAAACCGTATCAAAAGCTTTGCTAAAGTTGAGGTATATCACGTCAACGGCTCTTCCCGCATCCACAAATCCAGTCATCTCATCATAGAAGGCAATCAGATTGGTCAGGCATGATTTGCCCTTGGTGAATCCATGCTGACTGTTCCTGATCACTCTATTTTCCTCCAAGTGTTTCAGGATGGATTCTCTGAGGACCTGTTCCATGATTTTTCCAGGGATTGAGGTGAGGCTGATTGGTCTGTAGTTCCCCGGATCCTCCTTTTTCCCTTTGTTGAAGATAGGTACTATATTTGCCTTTTTCCAATCCTCTGGGACCTCCCCCATTCGCCACGAGTTTTCAAAGATAATGGCCAGTGGCTCTGCAATCACATCAGCCAACTCCCTCAGCACTCTTGGATAGAGTTCATCTGACCCCATAGACTTGTGCAGATCCAACTTCTTTAAGTAGTCCCTAACTTGACCTTCCATCACCAAGGGGCACTATATATGCACTGGATCACTCTTCTCCACAGGCTTGCTGTCCCCCTCAAAAATTCTATTAGATTGATGAGGCATGGTTTCCCTTTACAAAAACCATGTTGACTCTTTCCCAACGAATCATATTAATATGTATGTGATAATTCTGCCTGGTACTGAAGTTAATCTTACTGGCCTAGTTCCAAAGGGGTAGCCGTGAAAGTCTATTGCAGAAGAACAGAGTCTTGTGGCACTTTTAAAGACTAACATAAATCTGTTAGTCTTTAAAAGTGCCACAGGACTCTGCTTGTCTTACTGGCCTGTAATTGCTGGGTTTCCCTCTGGAGCTCTTTTTAAAAACATGGTGTGGCAGAGTACTCTCTAACTCATGCCCCCTAATGTCCAATCCCCTGGCGTAGTAGGGCCTATGGTAAGTCAGACTCCCTGGCAAGCCCACTTCTCCCTGTCAGGGCCGTGGCTTCACTGCCCTGGACTCAGCCCTTGTAGAAGGGAAGTATTCTGCTGCCCCTGCTGCAGTGGATGAGGCAAGCCTTCCAGGCCTTGCCTAGTCTCCTTCCCTTTCTCTAACCTTTTTCTGATGTTGCTCTGGTGTTGTTCTGTTCGGCTCTGCTTCGCTTCCTCTCCTCTCCTCCAGTCTCCTCTAAACTCCCACACCTGAGCTGGTGGAGGTGGGGCTTTTTATTGGGCCAGGAACAGCCCTTAACAAGGCCCAGGTGTCCCTAATTGCCCCACAGCTGTTTCTCCTTTGCCTGCTGGGAATAGT
This sequence comes from Pelusios castaneus, assembly GCA_007922175.1. Taxonomy (NCBI): domain Eukaryota; kingdom Metazoa; phylum Chordata; order Testudines; family Pelomedusidae; genus Pelusios; species Pelusios castaneus. The sequence continues at coordinate 2,077,879 of ML685888.1, read as the reverse complement.
GCTTTCAGCATTCTAGGGCTGACAAACCAGCCTTCAATTACCCTTCTAAAGCCATCTGGCCTGGCTTTGCCACATATCCCCCCCCCCCCTCCCCGCTCAACACCACGGGGTTGGGCTACCCGGGTCCTGCAACAATGCATCCTCGAGAGGCCGTCTGCATTCGCATGTTTGGATCCCGGTCTGTGTTGCACCTGGAAGTGGTACGGCTGTAGTGACAGGAACCACCAAGTTACTCTAGCGTTACAGTCCTTGTTTCGGTGCATCCACTTCAAGGGGGCATGGTCCGTGACGAGGGTAAACTTCCGCCCCAAGAGATAGTACTGTAGGGTCTCCATCGCCCATTTTATAGCAAGGCATTCTTTCTCTACTACAGCATATTTTTGTTCTCAGGGCAGGAGTTTCCGGCTGAGGAACAACACTGGATGTTCTTCTCCTTCTATTATTTGGGAGAGCACTGCCCCTAGTCCAACTTCGGAGGCATCCGTCTATAGGATAAACTCCTTTTCAAAGTCCGGAGCTATCAATATTGGGTCGTGGCAAAGGGCAGACTTTAAGTCCACGAAGGCTTCTTCAGCAGTATCCGACCACTTCACTATGTCTGGCCCCCGGGATTTTATCAAATCTGTCAGTGGGTAGGCCTGTGTGGTGAAGTGGGGGATGAACCATCTATAATAACCAACAATCCCCAGGAACGCCCGTACCTGTTTCTTCCAAATGTGTCGAGGCCAGTCCTGTATGGCCCCTAATTTGTCAAGCTGTGGTTTAACCACTCCCCTCCCTACGATATATCCAAGGTACTTGGCCTCTGCAAGTCCTATTGTGCATTTGGTAGGATTGGCGGTAACGCCCGTGGCCCTCAAGGTATTCAATACTGCCTCCACCTTCTCTAGGTGGGTATCCCAATCTTGGCTATGTATCACAATGTCGTCGAGGTAAGCAGCAGCATACTCTGTGTGGGGTCGCAGAAGCTTGTCCATGAGACGTTGGAAGGTCGCTGGAGCTCCATGGAGTCCAAAGGGGAGAACAGTGTATTGGTACAGCCCCTCGGGTGTAGCGAAGGCAGTTTTTTCTTTGGCTTCCTCAGCCAGAGGAATCTGCCAATAGCCTTTGGTGAGGTCAAGGGTGGACAAAAATCGTGCTTTTCCCAATCGGTCTATTAGTTCATCTATCCTAGGTATGGGGTAGGCATCGAAGAGGGATACCTCGTTGAGCTTCCGGAAGTCATTGCAGAACCGCATGCTGCCATCTGCTTTAGGGACCAGAACGATGGGGCTGGACCACTGACTATGCGATTCCTCGATGACCCCTAATTCTAGCATCCTTTTTATTTCTGCCTTTATTTCTCGTCTCTTTGCCTCTGGGATTCTATACGGCTTGACGTTTACCTTCACCCCCGGCTCAGTGACTATATAGTGGAGGGCTCCCTTGGTTCTCCCAGGTATTTCCGAGAATACATCACGGTTCCGGTTAATCATTCCTATAACCTCCGTCCGTTGCACGGGGGTCAAATCTGGGGATATTTTCACTTGCCCCTGTGCCCCATCCTCTTGAGGTAGGGGTTCTATGACCACCATATAAGCACTCCTGTCTTTCCAGGGCTTTAGCAGATTGACATGATAGATCTGCTCTGGTTTCCGATGGTCCGGTTGTCGGACCTTATAATTAACTTCTCCAACCGCCTCTATAACCTCGTACGGCCCCTGCCACTTTGCTAGGAGCTTGCTCTCTGCTGTGGGTACCAACACCATCACTCTGTCACCAGCCTGAAATCTCCGTGCTCTGGCATGGTGATTGTAGTAAGTCTGCTGGGCTCCTTGGGCCTTTTCCAGGTGCTCCCGCACTATTGGGGTGACGCGGGCAATCCTGTCCCACATCTGGCTTACATGCTCGATTATGTTTCTCCCCTGATTGGGCTGCTCCTCCCAGATTTCTTTAGCAATATCCAGGATGCCCCGGGGGTGACGGCCGTATAACAACTCAAAAGGGGAAAAACCCGTAGATGCCTGGGGTACCTCTCTAATGGCAAACATCAGGTAGGGCAGTAAATTGTCCCAATCTTTCCCATCACGGCTTACCACCTTTTTCACCATGGCCTTTAGGGTCCGGTTGAATCGTTCAACGAGGCCGTCAGTCTGGGGGTGATAGACAGAGGTCCGTAATGCTTGGATGTGGAGTATCGTGCATAAGTCTTTCATCAACTTGGAGACGAATGGGGTTCCTTGGTCTGTGAGGATTTCCTTGGGCATTCCTACTCGTGAGAAGATGTGGACTAACTCTTTAGCTATTGTTTTTGATAGCATATTGCGCAGCGGAATGGCTTCCGGATATCTTGTGGCATAATCTAGCACGACTAGCACATACTGGTGGCCTTGAGCTGACTTCTCGAGGGGGCCTATCAGGTCCATGGCTATCCTCTCAAAGGGAACCTCGATAATTGGCAAGGGGACCAGCGGGGCCCGTAACTGTGGTCAGGGGCTGTGGAGCTGGCATTCAGGGCATGAGGCACAGTATTGTTGGACCTCCTTATACACCCCTGGCCAGAAGAACCTCCTCAATACCCGATCAAGGGTCTTGTCCACACCCAAATGTCCCCCAAACAGGTGGCTATGTGCGAGGTTTAACACCGTTCGCCAATGACACCGGGGCACCAGTAGTTGTTCTACCACTTCCCCCTGGGTGTGGGTAACTCTATATAACAAGTCCCCCCGAACCACAAAGTAGGGACCTGGCCCTTTGGATTTCCCCTCCACTGGGGTCCCATTTACTTCTACTACCTCTTTCCTGATGTTATCATATATCGGGTCATTGGCCTGGTCTTGGCCGAAATTCCCAAGGGCGGGCCCTATGTCCTCAACCTCGAGAGGGGCTGCCTCATCTCCGCTACTCGGGGAAGCTCCATTAGCGTTATGACTGGTGCCCGGTTCCTCTACAGACTGCGCTGTCTGCCTACCGGCGGGGCACAATCGTATCCCCACGAGGGCAGCCTGCTGGTTCTGGGCTAGTATACGGGTTCCTAACCTTTTGGCAGCCCTCCTTTCTCAACGGGTTTTCCCCTGCCTTTCAGTAACAGGAAATAGGTCTTGGTCGAATTCTGAGAAGGGAATGAGTGGATCAGCGGCCGGGCTCTCCACCTCGCAGGTGGAGCTACAGCTAGCTGGGGGTTCCTCCGTGGGGAGCAGGTACCTAAATCCCGGGAAGTCCCAACCTATGAGGACCGGGTAGGGCAACTTAGGAACTACACCGGCTGCTACCCTAGAAGTATTTCCCTGTACTTCTATCTTGACGGGGATGGTCGGGTAGTATTTGACTGTGCCATGTACGCAGGCTACACCTGTGTGTTTGGCACGGGTTAACTGATCGTAACCCACCAATTTCCCCGAGACTAATGTTACTGCACTCCCAGAATCCACTAATGCCTGGGTTTTGATGCCATTCATTGTCACCGGACGAGTATATCGGTGTGGGGTCTCTGCTACTCCTACGATGCAGATGAGATTACAAGGATGGTCGAGTTGTCCGATGTTACACTGCATGGGCTCCTCAGCATTTGGGCACTGGGCTGCAATGTGTCCTAGCTCCCCACATGCATAGCACCGATATCCTGACCTCGTCAACCCCTTGTTCTTCGGGCTGCGGGGTCTCTGTCTATCGTCCTCTTGTCAGGCTTCCTCAGCCTCTTTAACAGGCCTAGGGCGCTCTCCAGTCTCTCTTCTCCCCAGCATGGGTCGGCCTACTGCCTTGGGAGCCTGAGCCCTGGGCCCCGAGTTTGGCCTTTTATCGTGGTGCCCATCTTCCCCAGGTGTCTGGACCATCTCCCTGGCTGTCACATACCTCTCGACCAGGTCCACTAGGTTATCGTATGTGGCGGGGTCTTGCCTACTAACCCATCTACGTAGTTTTGGCGGCAGCCCCCTTGTGAATCTGTCCAGTACGAGGATCTCGATCAGTCTCTCAGCACTATGGAGGTCTGGCCGCAACCATTTCCGGGTCAGGTGGGCGAGGTCGAAAAGTTGGGACCTTGGTGCTTGGCCCTCCCGAAACTTCCACTCGTGGAATCGTTGGGCCCTCGTACCTGCCGTCACCCCAAACCTGGCCAGTATTTCATCCTTCAACTGTGGATAATCAGCGGCCGCTTCAGGTGACAAATCATGGTAAGCTTTTTGGGCCTCTCCGGATAAGAACGGAGCTAGTATACTGGCCCAGTGCTCTTGAGGCCAAGCCTCCCGCAGGGCTGTTCTTTCGAAGGTGAGCAGGTATGCCTCTATCTCATCTTCTGCTGTCAGCTTCTGGAGATAATAGTTGGCTCGTAGGGGCCGTCCTCCCTCGGGTCCCCGGGTCTGGGTGGTCAGTGATTTTACCTGGCTCACAATCTCCTGCAACGTGGCTCTGTCTTCGGCTGCCTGGCTGGCCAACAACTGCTTGGTTTCCTGTTGCACCCATACTGCTTCCTGTTGGGTAGCCATCTGGACCCGCAGGACTTCCTGCTGGGCTGCCGTGGCTTGCACCACAGCTTTTACCAGGTCCTCCAGTTCTGGCTGACTTACTCCGCCCACTGGTGGTTCTTGATGCCGATGTGAGAGACAAATCCCACCTCTGACACCACGTGTGGCAGAGTACTCTCCAACTCGTGCCCCCAATGTCCAATCCCCTGGCGTAGTAGGGCCTATGGTAAGTCAGACTCCCTGGCAAGCCCACTTCTCCCTGTCAGGGCCGTGGCTTCACTGCCCTGGACTCAGCCCTTGTAGAAGGGAAGTATTCTGCTGCCCCTGCTGCAGTGGACGAGGCAAGCCTTCCAGGCCTTGCCTAGTCTCCTTCCCTTCCTCTAACCTTTTTCTGATGTTGCTCTGGTGTTGTTCTGTTCGGCTCCGCTCCGCTTCGCTTCCTCTCCTCTCCTCCAGTCTCCTCTAAACTCCCACACCTGAGCTGGTGGAGGTGGGGCTTTTTATTGGGCCAGGAACAGCCCTTAACAAGGCCCAGGTGTCCCTAATTGCCCCACAGCTGTTTCTCCTTTGCCTGCTGGGAATAGTGCTTTCAGCATTCTAGGGCTGACAAACCTGCCTTCAATTACCCTTCTAAAGCCATCTGGCCTGGCTTTGCCACACTGTACATCACATTAGCTATCCTCCACTCATCTGATACAGAAGCTGATTTAAAAGACAGATTACACATCACAGTTAGTAGCTCTGCAGTTTCTCATTTGAGTTCCTTCAGAGCTCTTGGGTCAACACCATCTGGTGCTGGTGACTTATTACAGTTTAATTTATCAATTTGTTCCAAAACCTCTTTTAATGGCACCTCAATCTGGAACAGTTCCTCAGATTTGTCCCCTAAAAAAGATGGCTTAGGTTTGGGAATCTCCCTCACATCCTCAGCCATGAAGGCAGAAACAAAAATTCATTCAGTTTCTCTGCAACGGTCTTATCTTCAAGTGACCTTTTAGTATCTTGATGGTATTTTTATTTTTTTGTTACTTTGTGAGTCTCTGGGTAGCTGTTCTTCAGATCCTTTTTGGGTTTCCTATTTATATTTTTACACGTCACTTGCCAGAGTTTTTGCTCCTTTCTTTTTTCCTGAATAGGATTTAACTTACACTTTTTAAAGGATGCCTTCCTCTAACTGCTTCTTTTACTTTGTTTAGCCATGGTGGGAATTTTTTGGCCCTCTTACTATGATTTGTAATTTGGGATATACGCTTAAATTGATCCTCTATTATGATGTCTTTAAAAAGTACCCTGAGACTTAGATTTTAAGTTACTTACAGGGAATCCTTCTTCTGTGTTTGTTCCTCACCCGAGCACAATAAGATCCTCATCCATGACTGGACCTTAGACACTACCGTGATAAAATTAACACTAATAAATATGGACAATTCTGTTTCGACTATAGAGGAATTACAGACCAAACCAGCAGTGCAGCTAGATTTGCCACGCTAAGATCATTAGACAGAGTTACCTATAACGGATTCCTTTTTAAATGCTATGATCAAAACTTAGAGAATGAGTGCTCAAGAAACCTGAATATTAGAGGAACTTTTACATTGAAGCCAGATGTGGCAACATAATCACCATTGTGCTTAAAGTCCAAGAATTTATTGATTCTTCTCACTTTGTTTACTACTGTATTATGTTAATTGCAAATAGTTTAAGAAATAGCATTGCCAACAATCCATGGATTACAGGAAGTGTGTGGGGTGGAGCTAGTTCAAATATCCACGTTTTATTTCTACTGAGAATTCCTGATTTTATAAGTATATATTACTTCCCCCGCCCCCCAACAGTACCTTACTATACAGCTTAAAAGTTTGGAAAAAGAAAACAATTTAAAATTTAATAAACTCTACCTTAATTTTAAAATATAGCTCTAAATAATGTAAGTTTATTAGCTCTTCAATAGGAAAAAACACAAAACCAAAACAGATCTGCAATTGCAAAGTACAATGAAAAATTAATATATGAAAAAATATATTGTCTTATTAAATATAGATAATTGTTTGCACTAAGGCCACACCTCTCTGCTGCCAAAACTGAGAATATTTTTAGCCACCCCATGTCCTGGTGCCACAGCACTGCAAACACCTGTCACTGGCACCTGGATCCTGTCATATCCAGCGAATTGCTAGCCTCAAATACAAAAAATTTCTTCTTTAAATAGAAAAAAAAAATAGTAGCTCCTACCCTGTAAGAAAAATCTGGATCCTGATTAATCTTAGTGTTACAATGTCAAAAAAAAAAAAACCAACCAAACCCTAGCATCTGGCTCCTGGACTCTGGCAAACCATAAAGTTTTAGGCTCTACACCAAAATAGTCTATCATTGAGAAGACAGCAAACATAGCAGCTAGTGCAATAGAGGTAGTTATACTTGTTGTCTAATTAGTTTGGAGAATTTGAGCCCCAAAATTAATTGCATGATGACAGTGCAGGTTTTTGCTGTGCTCTGGCATCAGGGTGTAGACTTTTGGCAGCCTGGTAATGGTTATAATGTCTTGTCTAATTCTATCACTTAATTTGTGGATTCAGGGGGAAACAATTGGATCTAGGTGTCGCATGTGACTTTTGTCATTATATTGCACTAGGATATATCAGGATCTTTTTTCCTCTGGTGGATTAGGCACATCAAGATCTGTCCATTTAGTCAGTATGATTAGGGCGTTTAGGGATAGAATGTTTTGATTCAATGTGGTGGAAATGCTGGATATAGTTTTCCCCAGTGGCTTTATGGTATGATAGTTCAAGGTCTGGATCTCTGCACTGCTGAACTGCAAGGGGAAACTTTTTGTCTTATTGGACAGGTGAACTAGTGGGTTTGTAAGCAAAAATTGGCAGAACCTGGTGGCCAGATGTGTGATTTGTGGCACTTTTCCTCACATGTGTCAGGGTCAAGATATTTTCTGATGGGTGAGGAGCAGCAAGACATGTTTTCCATTTTGATGATACCTTTTGTGGGTTTGGGGCCAGCATTATGGTTTGGTTTAGCAGAACTATGTATAACATTTTCTGTGGGTGCAAACATGCCTGTGTAATTAAAAACAATAAACAGTTTAAAAAAAAAATCCATCCAGTATTGCTGCTGCTTTGTTGCTTGGCTGGCTCTTACCGGTGCTCCCCATGCAATGACGCACAGGAGGACACCATTCCTTCCCCTCCAACCCCAATGACGCCTAATTATGTTGCTGTCATGGGGGTGGGAACAGGGGGGACCCATGCAGAAGGGATCTGCACGCTCGTGCCAAGAATGACAGCCTGGCCAGTGGTTCGCGTGCCCCGGCTCCCGAAGGAACGCACGCCGGTTTCCAGGTGCACACACTGGAGGGAGCAGCTTCGGGTGCTGGGAGGCACGGGGCGAGGGCAACTTACCAGATTTATGAATGTCAGAAATTTCCAGCTGCCTCCATAGGTCTGGCGCGCGGGCATATCAATGGCCTTGTACGTGCACAGGATGGAGAAGTAGGAGAGGAGAATGGCGACTCTCAGCACTTGACAGGGCACGAGCGCCATGTTGCTACTTTGCAGGCGGGGAGGGGCCCGCCTGAGAGCCGTGGCTTGCTGCAAGGCGGCGGGGGTGCGCGCGGAGGGGGGGGTGAGGTAGAGCGCGAGCTAGCTCGAGAGCGCGCGGCGTTCTGCCAACAGAGGGAGGGAGGAAGGGCGAGCGCGCTCGCGCCAGGCTGACCCTTGTTCTGTGCGCGGGGAACGCGCTCCGCCCCAGCCAGGGAGAGCGAACTCAGCAAGGGGCTTCCTGGACCAAAGGTGGGCTGGGAGAGGAGGAGATACTGGAGGAGGGGTTGCTATGGCAATCTACTAACCTGGCCCTGAGCTGCTGCTGCTTCAGCCCTAGAGACTCCTGGAGCAGTGACCCCCCCTCCCCCCCAATCTGGGGCACTTGAGTGTGGTTTGTTGTACATTCTTATTGGCGGAGCTACAAAAAGCGAGGATAGGGTTACAGGCAGAAATAACCATGACTTTCCAGCCTGGGCAGGGTCATTGTCCCCTAAAGCCTTGCATTTTCACCCACACTGCCCCTGGACTTATCTGACCTGCTGTGACTGCAGAATCTGAGCCCTTGTTCACAAATGCTGGCACAGATCCAGGTCTACATCTGAGCACACACATGCACAGGCTTATATATGTTAAAGAAACGTGATTGCATGTATGTACACATCCTTATACATGTGCATGCACAAGTTTGTAGACACCTGCACGTGCTTGTGCATGCACAGTCAAAGATACGCAAGCACATGAGAAAATGCACACAGCTTGCTCTCACTTCCACACACAAAAAAGAGTGCATGAGTGTTTGTGCATTTGAGATAATGTACCTGTGTGTCAAATTAAACATATATTATTTTTATTATTATTTTAAATGCATGGCTGCATGCATCGCTTTTGGTCTTGGGCAATGGTGATCATGCCTCTCATAGAAATTTGGATTTATTTTCCTCATCTACAGCCTCAATTTAAAAATACTCAAACATAATAAAATGGTATTTTCATATCTGCTTTTAGAAGAGCTGTAGTTGCATACAGGCAGTATTGCCTAAATATTTTAAAGATTGTTTGTTTTAGTTTAGGAGATTAGACTATAATAGATGTATAAATGCGATTCAATAGTGTAGAGTAGAACCAATGATACCAGTTTTGTTTTTAAACTTCAGTCACTGTTTTATTAAACATTTGGATTTCCTTCACCAAGGAGAATATAAACTGCATACATTCCCAGTTTGTCTTCCCGTAAGTGCTATCTGAGATCAATTGCATCAGATTGTGGGCAGTAGATATTTTTTTAAACAGATCAAATGACTAAGTTTTAGCCAACCAAATATGGGGTCAACTTATGAAAAGACAACATAGGCATTTCCTGTGCTGTGGGTCCATTTAAAACAGGTGTCCATTCCAAATAGTCTGTGAGTCACAGGGTACTTCTGCAGTGGGGGGCCTGAGGGAAAGGAGTGGGCAAGTAACTTTTTGTTCATAATACTGTTGCAGAGAATTGGAACTGAACAGACAGCCAAAAGAATAAACCTGCTAAAATATCAATGTGATCTAAGTGCCTGATTGGGCCCTGTTGAAGTAAATACTAGCTTTACCATTGACTTAAATGATTGTAGGATCAAGCCCTATACAGTCCCACACTGTTGTACTATATAGTAAGCTTTTAAGACCATTGCTGTACAGCAAGTCATTTATCTTTTTTTTTAAATGAGACCTCCAGATCCTAAATGTTTACTACTATCAGTACATAGACTTCCCACCTGTACTTCTATAAACCAAACTCTTGGAGGAAAGAAAGTGCTAAAAGCTCTCTATAAGCTCCCCAAAACAGGGGCCCTCTCTCCATCTGTATATTTTGTTGCTCCAAGCACTCTATCTGCACTTAAAAAAAACCCACCTAATAGTACTTTTATGACATATGATGATGAGATCTAAATAAAATTGCCTTGTATAGATGAATTTATTTTAGCACTGCCACAAGGTGAGCTAGGCTTTTAAGGGGTGCAAGTTCCACCTCTGATCTTTGCCTAAGTTTCCCCCTTCACAGTCACATGATTTGAGAAGGGGCTGGTGACTGCATGCTGAAAAAAGGAGTTGCTAGAAAAGAAGCAGCTTTCCTTCTCTCTAAGGAAGGCTAGGGTTGAGACAATATCTAGGCCATTTTGGTCTAGAGAGGAGGCCTGAGTAGTAGCTGAGGAGGAAAAGACGTGAGGAATCAGGCCATAAAAAGACCCTGGGAGAGGAGAATCAAGAGAAGGACAGTGGGCTGGAGTAATAAAGTACTAATGTGAGCTGAAGATCTAGCATTGATAACAGTCCTTGCTTAGGAGCCACAGAAACTTTTGGAGTTGACAGGAGAAAACTCTTTTCAGCTCCTGTGTCAGCAGATAGGAGTCCAGTCCAAGGTAGATGCTGAAGACTGGGGAGAGAGGGTGGCGAGCTGAAGGGGAGTGGTGGGCAAAGAAGAGACTACTGAACTGAGGGAGAGCTGGAGAGGTTTTGGCATTTGGACTTTTCTCTCATCCTGAAAGGGCAAGCCTCTGAATGGGTTTGGATGGAGGAGTAAATATCAAATCATTCTCCCACGCCAGGAGAGCTATTATTGAGGGAGGAGCTGTGTCTGGGCAGGGTGAGATAAACTACTGCTACTGCAAACACCACGTGCATGGTGCTGCCCTTTACAATCAATACCTGAACAAACAATAAGGATTTGGTGCTCTCTTCCAGCTATACTAGCGGATGGAAGAAGTGAACTGGTATAGTGTTAGGAGAAGCAATACTTCCATGACATTCTTCTTGCCTTTAACAGCAATTGAGGCCATGTCACCATCCACCCTTAGTCTTTGAGCTCTGCAGCCTGGGAAGGGATACCCAGGGAACTGCCACTTTCTGTGGTGTGTTCTGTGGGGTCCTGGCAGATATCTTAGAGAGATTTATTGCTGCTTCAAGATCTGTGCTTGTACACACCTTGGTAAGGAAGTTATGGCTCAGGTGTAACATGGAAACCAATGGTATCATGGCTTCAGCAAGTGCCATGATGCCCTGGGAGTACAATAGAAGGGATTGTTTTCATGTTCAGTGATCCTGGGCTCTGCAAAATTTACATGCAGGTTCTTGAGCTGTACAGGGTTTAGAACTCTTGTCCCCTGCTTTCCTCAGTAGACCTCAAGCCCTCCTCAATTAGGAAGCATACTGCAAAAATCTTTGCATGTCTGAACTGCAAGTGTTTTCTGTGAACTGTTCTCTTTTTACAGGAGTGGAGAATTTGTTTCTTTAAAAAAAAAAAAAAAGATCACTTTCAGTCCAACAAAGATAAATAGTTTACTGGTTTACCTTTCATTTTGCTGTATACCTATAATTTACCAATGGTTCAAAAACCTAAAATGTAAGCAACTACTAAACAATGTGTTAATCATGAAAAGATACATATATACATATAAAGTATGATTCACAGGGCCAGCACTAGAATTTTGAGGACCTGGTATGTAATGCATTGTGCAGGGTCTCAGCTGGATTCCCATGATTCACACACAGTAGCTCATCTGTAGGTGGGAGAGTTTGGCAGCTTGATGGTCATGTTTATCATTCAAGGGATATGGAAGGGATTTAAAAGTGGAGTAGGAGAATCAAGAGGGTTGCTATTTCTGGCATGGGAGGTTCAGATTAATGGATTCCATCTAGTAGAAGAGTTGTCAAAAACGTTGTCAATAAAAGTAGGGGAGGGTTGAGTGGGACACTGATTACATGATACCCTGGATGCACGGAGTGCTGCATGCTAAAACTGAAAGGCCCTCTGGGGTTGAACCCCCTGCAACAATTATGTTAGCATGTTTTATTATTTTGAGAGTATCATATGTAACATCTTAGTCTCCATGTTTTAACCTGTGTTTAGAATGTTTTAACTGAAGCACTTTCCAATGAATTTCTGGGCAATATTAGGAACAGTGAAGGTAAAATACCCTTGTAAGTAGAATTTGGTGGTAAACGGTATTTGCATGCATGATTTGGGCAAGCAGAGTTCTTTTCTTTTTTTTTAAACTGTGTTAGATACCTTGCTACAAACAGTTCGCCTCTTCCAATGGGTACAAGGCAAACTGAGTTCATGGGAAATTTATGAGAATTGTCTCATCACAATGTGTTCAGACTGATGCTCCTGATGATATTGCCCTTTCTAGTGCCTGAGCCTAAGTCCATGTAAGTGCGTGCAAGCCAAAGTATGCACCCTTGGAAAATGGTTTTATATGAGTGGAGATGGAAAAAGGAGGATTTTCTTACAGTGGGCATAAAACCACAACCGTTGACAATACTAAAAGTGAAAAAGCCTCTCAAAAGTCACTCAAAAGCCACTCAAAAAAGCCTGCTTGCCCGTTTTAGTGCGTACGAGTTTTAGAACCATTACATGTCAAATATACTTTCTTTATCCAATGACAAAATCCTGCTTTCTTTTCTTGAGTAAATGTATTGGAACTTTTTCCTTGATTAAAAAGTGTCCCAATATCGTCAACAAACATTTTCACCTAAATGAAACCTGATTTCAAAATCTACTGTAATTGGGACCATTTAAATGCTAATATTAAACATTATAACTTCTTTATATTCTATTTCTTTACTTTTCTTAAAAGAAAGCAAGAAAATCCACCCTGTTCAGCTGTAAATGATTACCCGAAGTGGAAGGCAGGAGAGAGGGAGAAAGATGGCTATGCTGCTGCAGTATAAAAGCTTAATTTGTTTTATTTTTCTCTTCAGTACCTAAACATTCGGTTTGTGTGATGCTGTGTACATATGTGAAAACTGTTGGCAATATAGTTAAAAAGACTCTCCCTATCTGTCCCGAGAGCACAAATATCAACCAAATGTGCTTTGCATGGGTACTGTACAATATAAATACAGACTAACAGTGAGGAAAGGATTGGAGGCAGAGACAACTCCTAGGCTATTCAAAGGGAATAAATGAAATGACATTTGGGCAAACGGAACTTTCTCTTTGGAGGTTTAACTTTGCAAGACCATGAAAGAAATGCCAAAATAAACAGTAACAAAGTTTCCAGCACTCAGGTTACTGGTTCAGTTGGACCTTAAGTTTCCAATATGTCCAATATGTATCCCTTTCCTCCTCAGCTGGTCCTTCTGTCTGATATTTTTTTATGCCAAAGCTCCCTGTCATTACACTTTTGACACTGTGCCATGTATGGAGATGCTTCCATAGGAGCGTATTTGTCCCAGATACTGATGTTTCTCACTTCCTCTGATGCAGTATTTGGCCACACAGGGGGACTAGAACATGTTTATAGAATCCTCACAGTGTTTCATGAGCATTCCCCTCTCACTGCTTTCTGCCATTTCCTTCATACTGCAGCCTATATTGATTGATCAAGTTGCTGGTTGTGTGACTCACTTAGCCTTGTATAGTTTTCTCCTCCTACCACTCTCTTCTAAAGCCAGTATATATAAAGCCTAGTCTACACTAGATTGTTTTGTCAACCAAAGTCAGCTTTTCTCAACACAATAGTGATAGTGTACACAATGCAATCAAGCCCCCTCCTCATGCTGACAAAATAGCCCTGGTATTTTGACAAAAGAAAAAGACCTCAAGAAGAGACGTACGGCTTTTTGCGCCCAAGTTTTAGCAAAAAAAAGTGTCAGTATTGACACTACGGTTGGTTATGTTCTGCTAAACAGCCTTCAGAAGTGTCCCACAGTTCCCATCCTGACCACTCTGGCTATCATTTTGAACTCTGCTGTTCTGCAGCCACCTGCCACTCCCCCTTTAAAGTCTCAGGAATTTTTGAAATTCCACTTCCTATTTGGTCAGGGTGGAGTGCTCACATTTCTTCTTCCTAGCTGACCATGCCAGCACCGCATACCAAATGCTCTCTTGCTTGAAACACACCAGAGCGTCTGCATCTGCTCAACATTTGGAGAGTTGGCCAGGCAGACCAAGGTCTACTCTAGCCAAAGGAACTTTGATGCCGATGGCCAGATTTCTTGTGCCATGGTGGAGAAAGGCTATGAATGGACATGCTGCAATGCTGAATGAAAATCAAGGAGCTGCGGCAGGGCTAACAAAATGCAGGGAGGCAAAAAGACTCTCTGGGGTGGAGCTAAACACCTGCTGCTTCTGAGAAGCTAGAAGCCATCCTCAGCAGTGACCCCCACCTGCACCACCAAGACACCTGTGGATTCCTCCATATATGTGGGGGCAGCGGACACTGGATTCAACCCTGATGTAGAAGTTGTTGAGGAGGAGATGGAGTTGGATGAGGTACCCAAGATGGGAACTGGATCATTTGATGATGTGGGTAGTCAAGATTTCTTTGTGACCCTGCAGGGTCCAGCCAGTCCCAACTCCCCAGCTCTGGCATGCAGCATACAGTAGAGGGGGGCTCTGGTGTTTTGGAGCTGATGCTGCTTGGTTACAGGATGCCTAGGGGTCCATTGCTTTGCTAAATAATGGGGGTAGAAATGCACAAGAGTAGCTGTGTTTCTATCTGCTTCCCATTCCCTTGTGCAGCTAGGCAGTGTTGCTGAGAAGCATATTAATGCACACTGAGATTTCATGGGTATCCTCCGTCAAGATCTCTAGGAAACCTTCCTGGAGGTACTAACAAATCCTCTGCCTCAGATTCCTTACAGAGCTGCTTTGTTTCTTCTTCCATTGTAGGACATTTTCCAGCACTGGGACCAAAGCAGCACACAGGCCAGCAACATAGGGGCCTGGTTTGAAGTTGCTCACATGAAGGAGTGGCACCCTAGCATCCCTGTTTACTCTCCAGAGTAAGATATTGGCTTCTATAGACCCTGCCTGTAAAAAATGGTGGCACAATTTGAACTTTTGTCCCTATGTACCTACATTTATGCCCCAAGAAAACCTCCACCCAGAACCTCTTCCTCAGTATGATGTCACCCTGGCACCTCAGCAAAAATCAGCATGATCGGGCTAATCACAGAGCTGTGCTCTTCCCAGGGGACAGTGAGAAAGAAGTGTGTTTAACAGTAATGCATCGATAGTGTTATGACACTCACAATAATGCTTCCGTTCATTGTTTCCTCAACTTTCCTGTGCATCTATAGATGTGGCATTCACAGCAAACCCCACACCCCAACCAGTGGAGCGAAGAAGCAAAGAGGAGTTGTTCCAAGAACTCCTCCAATCCTCTGAGGCAGCAAAAAGAGGGGGAAAGGCATGGAGATAACCTGTGTCCAACAGTCAGAAAACTCATACACAGGAAATCTAAAAAAACCATGACCAGGTGCTGGCAGGTTATGATCAAGGCCATCGAGGGTCAGATGGAGCTGCTGAAGACAGAGTTCATGCGTACTCATCCCCTTTTTCAACCACTACAGAACCACTTTCCTGACACTCCCCACATTCCTACCCAGCTCCCAGCCCTTCTTGTTACCCTTTTCACGCCCCCTGTCATAGCTCAGACTGCCCCATCCTGCTTTCTCCCTCCAGCCTGGTGTTTTGTTTGTTGGGTAAACTGTTTTTGTTTAATAGAGACAAGCTGTGAGAACAATAAGCACTCTTTATTTCTGTGTTGCACGTGGTAATTTCACCTGTCGCTGATACACAACTCAAGCTGATAGCACTCAGAGCATAGCACAGCAGTTGTCACAAAAACACCTTGTTGGTTCTCAGTCTCAAAATGAGCTCTCAATGTCTCCTGGATCTGAATGGCCCCCTGTTGTGCCGCTCCAATATCCCTAGCATCTGGCTGTTCGTATTCAGATGCAAGGTGATCCTTCTCTGTGGTTCACCCAGGGGCAAACTTTTCACCCTTCACTTCATATAAATTATGGAGCACTCAGTAGTCAAGGACTATCATGGGAATATTGTTCTTATTTAGGCCTAAACGTGCCATAAAGATATCTCCAGTGGTCTTTTAATCTGCCAAATGTACATTCAACAGTCGTTCAGCACTTACTCAGCCTATGAGCCAAGGGCCAATCAGCACTTTCTCTCCCAGCTAGCCAATGGGTGCCAGAGACTCCCAGGAGTGATCTATTGACTTTTAGCAAGAGAGGGAGATACTTGCCACTGAGATAGTTGCCCTTTCAACCGCAGCCCCATCAATTCCCCCCACCCACTGATGTGGGTGGGTGGTATTTAGAAGTGGGAAGCACATAACAGTAAGATATAAGAAAGAACAGCTTACATAGCTCTGTATTATGTAAAATTTTTCAAGGGCCAACAGTCCTGAATTCAGACTGTATTGATCCTACCACAAAGGCATACTTACACTGGGAAAATTGTTGAATGTGGGGTATACCGCAAGTGAACACACCAATAAATCACCCAATATGAGTACAAATTTCAAATAATGAACTACACCTGTATATATTCCTAGAGCTAGAAGTAATTCTAAGTGTTTTATATATTGGGAGTAGTTAACTCTAAAATACAGTTAGTCTGTTTCTTTTTATGTTTCTTTCTTTTGATTTCTATATCCTTTTGTGTTGTAGAAAAACAAGCTTTATTTTCTTTCAGTATTTTTATGAGCTGAGAAAAATGAGCTAAATTAAGAATGATCAGGGAACCCCATTCGCTTTTATTGAAGCATCATGAAATAAGTGCAAGAGATGGGTGACAAGTTCTAAAACAAAGATGGAGAGCGTGTTCTGTGGGGAATCAACCCACTACATTAGGGACTAATGGCATACTCAGTGGAACCACCCAGTTCCTCTGCCTCTTATGAGAAATCTTTGTTTTTACATATTCCCTGTAAAATTCTGTAAATTACTTTTATTGTCATTTACTTTATAATAATGTCCAAATTTGGCTAAGCCGGTGGTTCCCAACCTTTTTGGCTGAAGGGCCACAACCATAATTTTTAGAACCCTGAGGGGCCCCCAGTCTATTTAATTAAATTTGCATCACAAGTAAATTAATTAAATCCAAATGAAATGTAATTCAAATTAATTAATTAAAATCAAAGAAGATTTTTAATTAAATAGACTAGCAGCCCTTCAGGGTTCTAAAAATTATATGTGTGGCCCTCAAGACAAAAAGATTTTTTTTAAATTGAAAAAAAAATGGAAAGTTTTGTTTCTTTTAAAAAGGGTGTGTGTGGGGGGGGCGGATGCCCATGAACAGGGACAGTTTGTGTGCAGGATGTGGGCCTCAGCAACAGCACGGCCCACGCTCCCACCTCCCCCACCCCATGGCCGCAGGCCCCCCCCTCCAGTCACACTGCGCTGCCTGCGGCCACCACCCCCAGCAGCCAGCATGCCCCACAGCCACGCCAGCCCGCTCCCCCCATCATGCCTCCCAGCTGCGCCGCGCCGGCCCACGGTTCCGCCTGCAGTGCAGGCCCTGGAGTCCTTGCCGGGACCGGAGGGAAGGCGGGCACCCGCATCAGGGCTCCGAGCTGCGCACTGGAACTGGGCGGCTGTGGCCCGGCTCCCAGACAATGGCCGGGCAGCTGAGTGCAGGCCATTTTTAAAAGCCCCGCAGGCCACAGGTTGAGAACCTCTGGGCTAAGCATTTAAATCTATGCCATAACTTCCATTGGTTTTAACAGTGCAGGATCAATCCTCGAATGTTTAAAGTTAAGCATGTGCTTACATGCTTTGCTTACTCAAGGCCAATGTCCTCATGGCTTCAGAAATAAAATAGTACATAAGAACATGGACAGGATTTGTCTAGAAGAGAATAAATCTTGAATAACTCTACTCCTCACTAAACTCATCAGCAGTATTTTAGCTGACAATTCACTTAAATGTAACAAGTCAAAAAAGAAATAAAAACTATATTAAAACAAAACCAAAGAGTAACTCAAATGACACAATATATAAAAAAGAAAATATCCCATAGTTTCAGGATTATTTGTGGTTCAATCATAAACTCCCCATCATTTTTCATATATTGAACTAAGTATATTGTTATTCTAGGAACTCTACCAATATAACAAGTCATATGGCACAATCATGTACTTTTCACAGAAAAATTTGTATTTTTAGACAATTCATACATTCATACATTCATGCGGAGTTATAATTCACTAATTTTCAATTAATTTGTTAAAATCAACTCTCCATATTCTTTAATTGTCAATAATCTGTGCCACTCCTCCATGAAAGCACCTCTGCAGTCTAGACAGTCTATACTCATAATAAATAATAGATAAATACTGAGTGTGCCATTAGCCCTTAATGTAGTGGATTGATTCTCCGTAGCTCATACTCTCCATCTTTGTTTTAGCGCTTATGCCACTGTCTCTTGCACTTATTGCATGAGCTTCAATAAGAGCAAATGGGGTTCCCTGATCATTCTTAATTTAGCTCATTTTCTCAGCTCACAAATATACTGACAAAAAATAAAGCTTATCTTTCTACAACACGGAAGGATGTCCAAATTGAAAGGTGTATTAGTACCGTTGCTGTTCTGAAACTTACTTTGAGCACGATTATTTGTGTGGATTATTTTTTGCTAAAATGGGACACCCAATCCTATTTTTTCCCCTCAAGCCACATTTAGCATAAATTGGATGGTGCCACTAAGCTCAGTCCTAGTGGCCAAGGCAGAGAAATCATCAAAAGCCTGTTTTCTTACCCCTGCAGAAATAAGAGCAGTGATTCTGAGGCAGGCTATGAGCATTCCACTCCCATTTCACAATGGCAGGAATCTGCAAGGGAAGAGGAAAGAGGCTTCTAACAACTGATTCCTTTTGTCAGGAGCAAAAGAAAGTGCTGGAGGTAGATCGCTTTCTCTGGGCCCAATTAAGCTCTCACTGAAGAAAATGGCTAACGTCCCACTGACTTCAGAGGGAGTACGATTGGAGGCTCCGGTAACAGAATCATCCTTCATTTTCTAAAAGGCTATGACACTCATTTTCAATTCAATGTACACTAGAAGTATCTAATGTGACTAAAATGAAGATTTCTATTTTGTTTCAGCATGATAGGCCCAATTGTCCTATTTCTTGCATAAAGCAAAAGTGTTAAAATTGTAACTTATTCAGAAAGAAAAGGAAGGCAAGCTTCTCACACATCCACACATGATGGCTGTGAACCCAAAACACCAATGATACACTTCCCAAGTTAATAAACACAGTAAGGAGCATAGCTGTAGTGATGCACCCTGCCCCAAAATATGGGCATATGAAAAAGAAATCAAAGCTTGGACAAAGAAACAAACCCCCTCTGCATGGATCATGCAGAATTGGCCTTTTTTCTTGATTTATTGAACTTTTCAGACACGTGCACATAAGCAAAATATGTACAGGCAGCTGTAAGTAAAAGATGCCCTAGAAAGCTTCAGTCTGCACTTTATCTATATATCTAATTTCTCAAACTGCAGCTGCATTGTGTTACTTGAGTACCACCTGCATATCAGGGTGGCCAGAAGAAAACAGGAATAGAGAGGAAAATATGCTATATTTATCTGTGCACAGTGGTGATAATGGACCATAGCACAGAGATGAAAGATTAGTAAACTGTGAACACAGGAAAGGGCAAATGTCAGTCCTTAGACAAAGAGCTGGGAGGCTCAGGGCATAGGAAATAAGCAGGAGATGAGGCATACACAGTCTTTAGTCTTCTGGGGAATGTGGATGTCATTGGCCTTGCCAGATGGTTATTGCATGATGTTGCTTTGTATGTTGACGTTGCTTGCACAGTGTTTGATGGATGTGGTTGCTGTGATGAATGGGGTACAGTCACTGGATTTTTTTTGGCTCATGAAGCTTTGTTACTATATGATAGAATGATAAATTAGGAGATGTAAGTGACTATCAGAGATAGGATTACTTGTATTCCCCTTCAGATACAAGCTGGTTATTGCAACAGGGTCTCAGTGTATATTAGCCATTACTGCACTTCCGAATCACATTTGTTTCACTGACATAAAAACTGTCCCGTTCTAGGCTCTTGCAGTCCAAGTTAATAGTGCCCCAGCTCGTAATATTGCCTTCGCATATTTCTAGATGGTTGTCCGAATATATCCCTTATGTGGACTGGGTTGTGTCCCTGCGCAGGTTTCTGCTTTGAGTCACATTAGCCGTCCTGTTCCCCTACCTTATAGGCACAGTGTACTTCAGAGGCATCATGCTATTGGTGACTGCATAACCACCTACAGTATATTTTACCTTTTATATGGAGATGGTAGCATTAAAGTAGTATTGCCCATTTCTGTCTTTCCTTGCCTTATCCCCAGTAAGACTCTCAGTGCACAGGGGGAGATTGGGGCCTATAACTAAATAATATTAAGTTAATGCCTGTCTTCCCCCTACACATATTTACCATACACCCTATACTTTCCTGAATGTGTGGAAGAACATCAACAGAGAGCGCCATCTTGAACATTTCACAATGTATAAATAGCTCAGCTAAAAGCACATCAAAGGCTCTGTTGTTCTGCACTATAGAACAAATACTCTTTGGCCTGAATTTTCTGAAGGACTCAGTGGTTATAAACAGAGTCAGATAGTTTCAAAGAAACTCAGCAGGTTGGGTATGGAGATTCTCTGAAAATCTGGTGGTAAGTGTCAAAATGGGAGCTGCTCAGTACTGAGCTCTTTTGAAAATCTGGCCATATATGTATGGCAATGGGTCAGTGTAACATTTAACCATCTAATTGTATAACAGAGAAACATGGAATTATTTCACTGCTCTTAAGTTCCATTTGCAGTGTCAGCTCTTGCAGACTCAATTCCTCTAAGGTAAAATTGCCTCTCAAAGATATTTGCTTCAGGAAGAAGAATGACATTTTCTTCCCAAATCCATCTGTCTTTTATATAAAGGCACTGGAAAAACTCATTTTTTAAAAAAAATTCTAAATGATTTTTGCCATAAAATTGACTCCTGCTTACTTTCTGCCAGCCCTTACATCTTGCAGAAATATTAGTGTAAGAATATTAGATACTAGAACAGAAGCTCTGGGGGAATATTTCAAAGTGGTGCATGCTGGAAATAAATCAGAACTCTGGATTGTTATTGGAAGTTGCCAAAAGGAGATTATTAGACAATGAGACCAGAGCTATTCTGTGCCAGCCATGCCCATGGTGAAAACCAGACTAGCAGAGCTCAAGGAAATCTGAAGATTCCAGTGATTGATAGCTGTTTTAGAGGGAGATTAACAAAAACGTGATAAATGGTGAGATTCTCAATAGGTTGTTTCTTTAGCAAGAGCTCAACAGGAGCTTCTTTAAGAGATGCTGGTAGCTTGCTCTTCTGAACAGAAGTATTGACAGTTTTCCTCTAATAAAGGAGCTAATTTCTCCTATCTGACTTTATCAACCAAGCAAAACAAGAGTTAAGCTTGCAGGTCATAGCCTCAATCTCCCAAGTACTTCTAGAATCAAAATGAGTTACACTAGCTGAAACTAAAGCAGAAAGGACTTCATGATTTTCCCCCTGACACGCTTCAGCAAACACTCTGGCTTGAATGTGAGAAAAAAATTTCTGTGCAGTAGACTGAGGATCCTGCTGCAGTAGATTTACAAGATCCTAGGTTAACCTTTGAAGGTCTGTCAATCTGCACCTTCCTTGGAGCATTGAAGAAATACCCCCTCCTTTCCCACAAAGACAAAATGAAATCACATACTCCATAAGCTTTGACCAATTCTCAATAATATGTGCACAGTGGGGCCTCATCTGTGATGAAAACCTAGATAATATTAACCGTATTAGCCACTGATTTTGCATTAGAAGGCAGTAAAATCAAAGACTTGGATCCCTGTGAGTTGACATCTTGCCCAAATAAGACTCCATATGAGACCAGTGGAATTGATATCTAACACATTTTCCTTTTCCTCAGCAGGACACAGACAAGACCATGAAAAAATATGCTTCACAACAGTTGTTCAACAGTACTGAAACCAAAATCTCTGTCTATTTAGATAATCCACCATGCCCATTCCACTCATTCATCTTGACCAAATCTCTCTCTGTCTTTAATGGAGATGTTGAACTTCAACTAAGTTTTAGTCATGTTCTTCAGGAGGTATTTCTTCATTAGTTAGTCAAATACAGCATCAGCTGGCTAACTCGCAAGTCAGTTCTTTCTCCGTAGTGTGCAAATAGAATTTCATTATGTCTCAAGAACGAGAGTCCTGTGGCACCTTAAAGACTAACACATTTCTTTGGGCATAAGCTTTCATTGGCACCAACCTATTTCATCAGATGGGTTGGAGTTCACGAAAGCTTATGCCCGAAGAAATCTGTTAGTCTTTAAGGTGCCACAGGACTCTCATTTTTGCTGTACACAGACTAACTAACTAACTCCTTTGGAAATTATGTCTCAAGAGTAAGTCATGAATCTATATTTTGCTCTCAGTTACACCAATGTAAATCAAGAATAAGTCCACTGACTCACCTCCCACCGACTCTCTCTGTCCCTTCCGCCTCCCATCACAACATAATGGAAGATCTGCAGGAAAAACTCCATGAACTGAAACTTGCTGAGTTGCCACTTTGCGGAGCTGGAACAATCCTAATGGGGAAGATTGGTGCATCTATTTATCTCTCTCTCCAGTAATAGCTGCACCCCAAGCATAATACAAAAATCACAGTCATTTACAGAAGAATGTATGACCACAAAATTTAACCAACAAAAAATTTTCTTAAAAGACTGTAATAGAAGCATACCCTCTCATTTGAGCTGTTTATTCTATGGAGAAGATAATTATTGCATCCCCAAATCAGATTTGTTTTTAATACATGAGCCGCCACAATAAAGGAAACAAACCAGAAAATAAAAATGGCCTTAAATTTAAAAATTACTGTTTTTTGACACTTAACTAGTTCTATTTAGAGTCTCCTTTGTAGAATTTTATGCAACTGATCCAACTGGGGAAAGAAAAAAAACCGAACAAAATAAAACATGTAAATTGACTTTCAGTCAGATTATCTATTATAGGTGAATACCGGAAAAAGCAATAAGAGGCCAACTTCAAGTAACAGACATATCTTTTTGCAAGTCTTGTTATAACACTGAGCTACAAATTGCTTAGTTCCTGGTAGCCTGTCTTTTCTCTCAAAGTTTTGTTATAGCAGTTAGGATCCCTGCTACAACAAAGCTCCTTCAGACTGTGCATAAAACAAAACACCACCATCACATGTGGACTGCAAATAGCATAGATACCTATAAGGGGTTATCGGCTAATCAGATTCATGTGCACAGCTTTGTGTATTGCAGGTCTAACAGAAAATCATGCAAAAGAGACTCCGTCATGTATTCTTTGAATTCAGTGAAAGATTTGCCATTAACTTGAGCTGAAATCTGAACTTGTGAGTAAGGGACTGGACTGGGACCTGTGAGATCTAGATTTTCTGTTTGGCTGTGCCACGCACTTCCTGTGTGACACTGGCAAGTTATTAGAGGTGTGATCAAAGACCATTAAAGTCTGTGGAAGCCTTGCCTTTTAATTCAGTGGGTTTCACCTATAACACAGGACTGAGTATTTTCTCCTCCCCCTGTGTAAGGGGCAGCACAGAGCTCTGCTGCCCCAGGAGGAGCAGGCATTATAAGTCTCAGAAAGACACACTTCCCTTCCTGCCCCTGAGGGACAGCTGCCTAATACTGGCCCTGACAGTGACAGATTATTAATCTTCACCCTGCATGCCACATCAGATGTGCTGGATGGCACATGGATGGTGGAGTCTCCATATACTCCCTAGAGTCGACTTAAGCCAGTGTAGATGTGGGGTAGCCCTAAGTCAACTTAGGGCTACCCCAGGACTGCACCAATGCCCTCCCTGCCGGGGGGGGTGGGCACAGGGGGAGCCTGGCATGCCCCCCAAAAAGCAGGGCAGAGCCCTGCCCACCCTGCCCCTATGCCCTGCCAGGGTCCCTGTCCCCCTTTGCCCCATTGTACCTATGTACAATGGGGCAAAGGCTGATCCCCCTGGTACTGAACAAGGGGTGCCCCCCCTGCCCCCGTGGACCTACCCTAGGTCCCTCTAGCCCCTAGAAGTCAACCTAGGCATCCAGTGTGGACGTTCTAGGTCGACTTTGTAAGTTCCCCCCAAAGTCAATTTAAAATTTAAGTGTAGACTCACTAAGTTGACTTAACTAAGTTGACTTAAATAAAGTCGACTTAAATTTCCAAGTGTAGACATAGCCAAAGTGTTCTGACTCAGCGAGAACAGTAATGATGATTGTCTTATTCTTGCCATCTGGAAAACCCATTTAACATCCTATCTCCTACTTTTTAAAATGTTTTCTGGTAGACCTTCATTAATTTTTTTTTTTAAAGCTTAAGGCTCATAAAGTTCAAAAGTAGAAATACAGTTAAACTTCACAGTGGTCAAGTATTAATTGCTTGGATGAACTGGGACATATAAAAAGCCCCTGTAACTCAAGAATAAAAGAGTAATTATTGATCACAGTAGCTATAAAACATTCTAAAGAACTTTTATAAATTTTATAAATTGTTTTATATGTTCTAAATGTCAATTTATCACAATAATAAAAAACAGTTCATCACAGTAAAAATCAGATTAATGTATACCAATATAATATATATTCCATCAAGTTGCACAATAATTCATGTTGATGGTTTTAGCCTTCCATTAATAACCTGACTGGATATTTAGGATATTTATAGTGGATTTAATTTATTAATAATAAGGTATTACTTGTGCCAGCCATGCTATACAGATTAATAGTTTTTAAATGGTTAGTACGATTTAATGGTCTCTTGCTGAGGAATGAGCAATGTGCATTGTATGTTGAATGATGGAGGCAAATAATTCAAGCAATATCATTCCACTAGCATCAGCGTGGGAAATTTGAGAATTTTTTTTAATGGATTACCAGAATTTTCAATCTACAATGCACAGAAAAGCACTATTTGCTTTAAAACGCTAAATTGAGTTTATGAAGGGGAAAAAGTGTTGAATGGAAAAAACTGACAGAACACAAGGAAATTTTATACTGTTTTGAATGTCTTGCCACTGTTCAGACCATCTGTCATGCATGTCTCATGAAATAAACAATTTTCAGAAATGTTTGTCCTGAAAATGCAATTTTAAAAATGTATTTCCAGTCATTTCCAGTTAAGCCATTTTTTCATGAAGATATTTGTACATTACCTACTTTAGAAACATTTGCCTTCTTCAGATTAAGCATCCTTATTCAAGAAAGGTGCTTAAGCACACATGCTTAACTTTAATTATGGGAGACGAGGTGAGGAAGAAACTAGGACCCCCATTCAGCAACGTATTTCAGTACATGCCTAACTTGAAGCACATGGGCCTTGATACATGAAGACACTTAAATATGTGCTCAAATGCTTTCCTGAGTCAGGGCTTTTCACTCTGCTATTTTCACTCAATGCCTCCACTCCTTCCATATACTCTAGTTCTCTCTGCCCCTTCACTTTCTGTTTCTCTCTCCTTCATTGCTCCATCCATTTGTCCCACCCTCTCTTGCCTCTTCTGTGTGTCAGCCTTCTTTGTTCTCTTGCTGGTCCCTCACTCTCTATGAATCAAAGCACACTGAAGAAAAATGTTCATTGATTTGAATGGGCTTTGGATTAGCCCCTATACATGCTCCCCAGGCCAGTGCCCACCCAATCTGACGTATGCTATAGAAGAACCATCCAACTCTGCATCAGCTCCAGCAGCCACACTATCCCGTTACCTTGAACATACAAATCCTGGAGTAGAAAAGTTTCTAAGACTTGCTGCCTAAAGTGAAACAGTGTTATTGGGGCAGAGTGAATAGAGATCCCTCAGCACAAGCAAGTTAGGGTCACGTGCTGGCTGAGCTAACTATCACTAGCAACTCTCTTTCTCTTTCCCTGGTCCTGCTTTTTAGCAGGGGTTGGACTAGATGACCTCGCGAGGTCCCTTCCAACCCTATTGTTCTATGATTCTATGATTCTAATTAATTTTACTCTGAATTACTCCACCAGCACTACACTTGAGTTCAACGTCCTAAAAGCTTTTGTTTTCTCAGTGCTTAGATTTTTAGTACCTTTTCAGTATGTGTACTCCACAGTAAAAGATTTATGGCATAATTGTGGCTGGCTCAGGTCAGCTGACTCAGGCTTACGGGGCTCAGCCCCAGATTGTGGGGCTAAAAATTGCAGTGCAGGTGCTTGAGTTGGACCTTGGGCTCTCCAAACCCCATGAAGCCGGTGGGTCTCAAAGCCCCAGCTCCAGCCCGAGCCCAAACTTCTAGACTGTGATTTTGGGTATGTTGGCACTGCAATGGAAGCCCAGAGTTAGTGGGACTCAGTCAGCTGCTCTGTGTTATAAGAATCTGGTGCTTGACCATCTACACTGAGTCTTAACCCTATGTTAAGAATTTTCTAACCTGGGTTAAAACTGGGCTTTACTGTCTGTACTGCAGCATGGAGACCTGAGTCAAATCAACCATGTACAAGACTCACTAGTGCCCACTCTAGCCCTTTGACTGTGGTGCACTGTGGGAAAAATTTGCTGCTCATCCTACATGTTGCAAGAAGTTTGAACAACCCACCGACATTGCCTGCTGAAGAACATGGAGGAGACCCCTTTTCAAGAAGTTCTTTTGCTTGCACTTTTACTCCTGTATCAGGAAACATACAGAGGCTCCACGAGGCACTGGTGGACATTTTGGCATGGTTTTCTGACTCATCAAAGGTGGCTGACAGAGCTTCGGATTGATCAGGTGGAGAAGTAGGAAAAGTAACCTAGCGTGGCAGATTCGCTCTAGCTGTTGTTGCTGGTTATACTCAGTCCAGCCACACTCCCTACAAAGACTGGTGCTTCTGGTGTAGTGCCACAAGCACAGACTGGTGGGATCACATTGTCACGTGGATCTGGGGTGACAAGCAATGGGTTCAGAACTTTCAGATGAAGAAAGCTACATTTCTGGAGCTTTGTGAGAATCTTGCCCTGACTCTTCAGCATAAAGCCAGAAGAGCACTCTGGCTACTTCAGAAGCAGGTTGCTGGTCTAGAAGCTGGTTACCCCTGCCACTGGACTGTGGTCAATCAGTTTGGTATTGGAAAGTTGACAGTGGATAAAGTCGTGGCAGAGGTTTGGCAAAGAGGAGTTTAGTTTACTCCAAGGTGGCAGGGATAAAAGATATGCCTGAGGTAAACTGCTAGCTTTGAGAGAATGGAGTTACCAAACTGTGCCAGGGCCATTGATGGGACTCATGTGTCCTTAGATTGCCCTCCTCGAGAAGCACAAGTACATAAATCATAAAGCGGTCTCCATTGTTATGCAGGCCCTTGTGAATCACAGCGGTCAATTTATGAAGTTCAGTGGAGGCTCCACCGGGAAAGTTCATGAAACCATGATTTTTGCCAGTCAGAAGTCTGCATTCATGGACAGGCTGGGACACTACTCTCACTAAATGATACTGCCATAAATGATACTGTCCCTTCCATTATTCTGTGGGACCCCATGTACCCTCTTTTGCCTTGGCTTATGAAACTGTGCCCTAATTTTCATAGGTCCAGGCAAAAGATGATTTAATTACAGACTCAGCAGGGGCAAAATGGTGGTTTGAATGTACTTTTGAAATCACACTAGAGATATCTATAGACATCTTTGGATGCCAGTCTCATCAGTGCTAGCCGCATTACTGTAGCTTGCTGTGCACATCACAATCTTCGTGAAGCCAGAGGTGAGCATTTCTTCCTGAATGGAGCTATGGCAGCAAGAGACCACTGCATCAGTACACCCAGCCAGAAAGTACAGCTACCACAGCTGGAGCTGCAGAGCTCAGGGATACTTTGTGCTCCTACATTATGGATATGCATGGCCCAATGGAAGTGGTGCAGTAGTACTTCTGTGAATGTGCTTGGGGCTAATTGATTTGGGGAGGGTTGATTGCCATGCAACATAGCTATGAATGACATGACAACTTATGAAATGGGGTAGAGGTTGAATCACAGTATGGGCTCAGATAAGGAAGCAATTGAAGAATGGATTGCAGTACCTAACTGTAGAGTGGAATAGGGTTTGCTTCTAATTCCTAATTGTTCTTGATCATGTGTTTTAGCTTTATTATTTCAAATACTGATTGTGTGATGAGATGCAGTGGTATCAGTAAACTTTCTTGATGACATAAAAAGCTTTATTAGTAAATGTGTTAATATAGTACAACAGTCACCTATTACCAGACAGGCCAGCTGCCCTTACAGCTCCTAAACACCAGTTACAAAAGACCATTTCCAAAAACAAGAAAAAAGTTCACAAAAAAGTGCAAATTCAACAGAAACTCCCTACCACAGCATGACCCCTGATCCTCCATTCTCCTTTCCCTTCTTTCCCCGTTTTCCACACACGTGGCACAAGGGAAGCGGTGGTGGTAGCCACCAGAATAGGGACCAAGCCAGACTGCTGCAAGATAGTTGCACTGCCCAGCTGCTGTTGGGGCATGAGTATGAAGGCCACTGAAATGAGGAGTTTTCCAAACTGTTTCTGGCCTAAGAGTGCATTGCAAGGAAATTGGGTCATGGTGTGGATGAGGCAGCAGGAGCAGGTGCTCTTGTAGATGTGATTGAGATGAGCCACTTAAGCAGCTCCTTCTGCTGAGTTTTGTTCTCCTTCATTTTAGCCACCATTCCTGTTCCAGGAACTGTGTAGCAAATGCCTGCTTCAGTGCTGAAACCTTGTCCTCAAGCTGTACAGTGAGCCTCAGCCTTTTTTCCTGCCTTTTTTCTATTCACAAGTCCTTCCGTTCCCAGTACTGGACTCGCTTATTGTCCCCCTCAAGAACTTCAGCCATATGTTCATCACAGAAATGCCTCATCTTGGAACAGTCTGGAGTGTGAAGGTCTGTTGGGGGCTAGTCTTTTACTGAACTGATGTCAACCTCTGGATGTACAGTAGCCATTAAAGGTGGAGGGACATGGAATAGAGCAAGACACAGAGGGTTTTTGTCTTAAAGAGCTTAGTGGAGGAGTACAATTAATTCTGGTGGAATTCCAAGGACATAAAATGTCACATTTCACAACTGAACTTCGGAATATTATGAAAGTGATGCTTAAGTCCACAGAACTTCCCTGGCCATAGCCATAGTTAAAGTGGTGCAAAGACCGTGGTAAGTTAAAAATTCTAAGTTGTTTTAGTTTTACAAAAATTGTATAACTATTTGGGTAGGGCAAGGTGGGGAGTGATCAGTGACCTTGCTACAAAAGCTTTTTCTATCATTTCAGGCCTTTCATGTTTTGAGGGATATTACTGTTCTTGAGCTACCTGAATGGCAAAAAAAGGTATCATTGTAAACTGCTCTGGAAAACCAACAGTTTATGCAAACAAACTTTTCAAACTTATAGTGACTGAACAGCACATTTACTCCACTCTTTATTTCCTTTTATTTGACTGCAGCTGTACCTTGAGTTGAGGATTAAAATTATGCCTTCTTTTTCACAATAACTCCCACTTTTCACCTAATTAGTACAATGGAAGATTTATTTATTTAGAACTTGTGGCCAAATTCTGTGCTATTTTCACGCTGGGAATTTCCATTGACTTAAGATGGATTGCGGGAATCATAAGCCAATGGTATATTTGGCCTATAGCCTCTAGTTGTTTTTTTGTTCTCAAACTAAAGACCCCATGCTGCTCTTTTGAAGATAAAAGTACTTAACCTAAAAAAAAAATCAACAGATCTCTTCTCATGACCAGTTCAGAGAAAATTATACAAAATTATGCCCTTTCAATTTTTTATGTGCATGGATATGGCTGTGATGGAGGTTTCCAGATTCATGATGTATCCTGAGTGTGGTCAGTATTGGATAATGCTGGAGAGAATTTAAAAAATGTCAAAACATTCAGGAAAATGAGGGGGAGAATTTAGATTTTTGCCTTTTTCCCCCCCTCCTTTTCACTAGTTATTGTATCTAATCTCTGCAAACCTTCCAGGGTCCTTTTATTCCAAAGTTTTCCATGGAGTCCACTCCCATTTTATTATTTATTTTTAAAAACATTAATTTACATTAACCTGTCACATAATTTCAAGTCTGTTGCACTAGAACAGCTGCAATGGCAAACAACCTCGACTCAGAGCATCAGGAGCTTGAGCATGCCCCGAAAATGAGCCTCTACATAAACATTTTGTCATGTGATCCGTTTTAGTTGTTTAAAGTAGAACAGACTTTTCAGTTATTTCTTTATTGGGCATGATCATTATACCAGTAACAAGAGTTTTTAGCACTAGAGTATTACTTCAGTATCTTGTTGAACTGGGGCCTTGCTAAATTGACTCCACTGCAAAGACCATCTCCAAATTGGTGTCAGTGAGACTCTCTGCACAGACTTCAGTGGGATCAGGTCCTAAATGATGTTCAATATTTTATTAGAAAAGTGATGTTTCTATTACAGTTTACAATATTTTTAATATTTCAAAACTATTATTAAAATATGTAGTTTTAATCTTTATTTTATCTTAGTAAGGAACAGATTGTTGCTTAATTGGCAACTGTCATGTATCAGTTGACTAGAAATGTACTTTGAGTATGAATAATTACTCATTTCCCTTCCATATCAGTTTATTATGGCTGAATGCTGTTTGGATTATAAACTGGATTATATATTCTGAATTTCTATGTGGAGATACAATATGTTTTAAAATCTTCATAAGAAGTCCAAAATATTTTCAGCTAATACAAAAGTTTGTGGTCCTTAATATATCATGTTTAGAAACCTATGGCATTCAGAAAAGAAATTTTACAGTGGTGTTTTAAATACTAGAAACAGCTAATTCCTAGCAGAATCAATACACAGTTATAGGGTTTTTTGTTAAAAACGCCAGATCTATTTTAAATATTTCTGTTCTGAAGGTGAGGGATATAAAAATATATTTTGCAACTGTATCTTGTGTTATACTCTCAGTATGAAAAACCAATCTGAAGAAAAATCTGAATTTTTCATCAAAGGCATCTGCTGAAAAATGTAGAACAGAAATTTTTGAAAAAATCAATTTTTTTCACAAAAGCTTCTATTTGTGACAAAAGACTATTTTTTTAATTGAAAACAAGTTAACAAATTTTCACTGTTCTATTACTGGTGTCCTTATTCTTCAATTAGGCTGAAAGACTTTCATGTGTTAAAGGATGATTAACATATGAGGATTTATATGCTGAAGAGAACTGGTGGAAATTTCTTAAATTTTCAAAATGTAGGTGAAGAAATTTTAATTAAAACTTTTGCTTTTTTACCAGCTGATTGAAATTATTGAAAATTTTCACTTTGATTAAATTATTTCCTGAAAATTTAAAAATCATATTCATTTATCAGCTAGCTCTATTGCTGAAATGTGACCATCTCTTAAAGACTTATTTTATGTCCTGAAGAATTTCAGTGGACCCAGATTTTGTAGAATCATAGGCTATGTCTACACTAGAAAAAGTTAGGTTGACTTTGTTAAGTCGACTTAATACGGTCAACTAACCACCCTTACTTAAGTCGACTTAATAAAGTTGACTTAAGGGTTACTCCATGTCCACACTGTCCTTGAGTCGACTTAAGGCTGAAGTCGACCTAATGTGTGGTTCTTATTAAGTCGACTTAAGGAATTTCTTAAGTTGACTTAATGAAAGTCTGGTGTAGACAGGGAGTAATTTAGGTCGACTTAAGCCTAAATTGCTAGTGTAGACATAGCCATAGAAACCGGAAGGGACCATGAGAGGGCATCAAGTCCAGTCACCTGCACTTACAGCAGGCCTAAGTACCATCTTAAACCATCCCTGACAGGTGTTTGTCTAACCTGCTCTTCAAAATTTTACATGATGGAGATTCCACAACCTCCCTAGGCAACTTATGCCAGTGGTTAA
This sequence comes from Pelusios castaneus, assembly GCA_007922175.1. Lineage (NCBI taxonomy): Eukaryota > Metazoa > Chordata > Testudines > Pelomedusidae > Pelusios > Pelusios castaneus. Next base: position 2,046,172 of record ML685888.1, on the reverse strand, counting down.
TCACCCTGACCGTTAGGATTTTTTTCCTAATGTCCAACCTAAACCTCCCTTGCTGTAATCTAAGCCCATTGCTTCTTGTCCTATCATCGGTGGTTAAGGAGAATAATTGTTCTCCCTCCTCTTCATAACAACCTTTTAGGTACTTGAATATGATCAGGTTTTGCCATCACATATCTGAAGTGGATTTGGTGACTTAGAAGTAAAAGGTTCCTGTAAAAATGCCTTGTCTTCTGGTCCTCCAAATTGAACTAATATTTATTTGACCTAGAATAAGTGTCTGAAACCAGAGGGACTGTCTTAGCTATTTAATTATTTATTTAAAACCTACTCATGATTCAAGGACCTTAAAATCCGATTGTACTTTATATTAATAAAAGACCAAATAAGTATAAGCAGCTAAAAGGATAATAAAGCAGCATTAAATATGTGCCAAGTTTTTTTCCCAAGATGTCATTAAAGTGTTTAAGTAATATTCAAGAATGACACATTGTACAGAGCAATACAATACCATAAAATGCAGGTAACCACAGGAAACTCTCCAGGTGTGTCTAACAGTTTATGACAGCACTTGTGGGGAGTTTCCTTTGTACTTGCTCAACCAAATGAGTAATTGAAGAAAGTGCACAAAGGGAACTACTATCTGACAATGAAGCAAAGGAGGGTGTTCCCTAATTTGTTAGAACACATAGCTAGCAAATACCTTCAAGGTAGATACACCGGCACATCCAGTTCATGAGGAAATCTTACTGGAATTTTAGCATTTGAGTTTTTTTCAGTTCCTGAACTCATTTTTTGAGTCTCAGTGTACCTGCAGCAGCAGCTGTGTTAGAAGGCCTAACTTTTATAGTGGCTTTAATATCTGAGAATTCCATTTTAGCTCAAGGTGCATTACTACCTCTACAAGTAATGGCCTGAATCAGTCTATAATAAGTTTTGCTGTGTTGGCAGCAATGCCTGTTGAAGATCTAAGCTTGTTAGCCTTCACAAACTCAGCAATATGAGGGCCTGGTCAGTGCTTGAATGCGCTACCTTCAAAGGTTGAATGGTGCTGGCCAGTGCTTGAATGGGTTACCTTTCTGATGTAGAAAGTAGCACAGGTCATTCAGTAGGTGGCACACTTCCCTATGAGACAGTACTGAACCAAATCACCAGCGTAGTATTAAAGGGCATTGTGCTGTTGGAAGTATCATGAGATATAAAACCAAGGTCTCAACCACTTGTGTTCATTAAGAGTCCCATGTCATGTTTCAGAAAAGTAACAGTGTTAGCTTCAGTAATATGGTCAAAATTCAACTGATTAGTTTGTGTGATTTAGTTTTCCCCATCTAAATGCCTCCTGCCATTTTAAATGGATATGATAGTCCTCCCCTATCCTCAGACTGACAGCTAGTATTACTGTGTGTGGTGTTACACCCCAAAGGAGTGAAATTCTCTCTCGGAATAAAAAGTCCTCTGGGATTCTTTGGAAGGAAGGTATTTTAAAAAATTAGGTTGTCTGTTTGAGAAAGCCACTAATCAGAGGATATTAGGTATTAATGACAATGCAAGTAGTTAATTTAAAAAAATAAATCCATTTAATTGGTAAGGTTATATAGCTCAGATGTTGTTAAATCATGCAATGATTTTGGCAAGCTCTTACTTCATCTGTGCTAGGAAAGACTAGGGAAAAAAAGATTGAATTTGAGAAGTGTTTTATTTGAAAAAGAGAGAGAGAGTGACCTGTGCTTGTTAATATAGTGTGGATTTTGACAGGGGAATTTTTTTTTTAATGCATAAAAGTAAGGTTTTGTTGTTGTTGTTTTTTAAACCCTAATCTGATTCTGATATTAAAATGCATGATCAAAGACAAGATAGGGGTGGCTCTCAAGGGATTAATTTATTTTAAATTAGAAGTGCTCTTAATGGCTTGGCAGAATATTCAGACAGCATTGTGTATTCTCCTATCTAGCTTGCTAATTAGCTGTGAAAAAATGTGAATAGTAAAATTTAAATTATTCACAAACGTCCCAGGATTTGTGAGCCTTAAAAAGTGGTTTTTTTCCTCTGAAAAGACCAAATATCTATAATTACAGTTTTCAGAAATATCTACCCTCTCTCATATTTTCCTAATCACCATGTCAAATGATGATGTTACTACCAAGTTACAGATGTTCAGACATAACAAGTTAGTTCTGCCCCTGGAAATGTTTAATTTAAGTAAAGGAAAAGCAAAAGGGAATTACATTTTGAATAGACATCTTAGAGACACATTTTCCTCAAGGAAATGGTTCCATTAGTTCTTTGCCTTGCAGACAGCACATCCCTTCTCCTAAGCCCTCTTCCAAGATTATTTACACACAGTGAAAAGCTAAAGACCTTCACTTTTGTGCTTTTCCACACCATTTGAGAGCGCTCTCCAAGTAATGTCTTGAATGAAGATCTGCTTCATTGTACTATGTGGAAAAGTCATGGAAAAACTGCCACATGAGGAGGGAATAGAATTATTTAGATTAGAGAGTGAATGGATATAATAGAGGTGCATAAAATAATGAATATGATAGAAAAAGTAAATTAGGAGCTCCTTACTCAATACAAGTATATGGTGAAATTCAGTCAAAATGAAAAGATTCATATCTAAAACTGATAAAAGGAAACACCTCTAACATAATGAATAATTGACTTGTGGAACTCCCTGCCAAAAAATATAACTCTAAAAAGACTGCATGTTTATATGAATAAAAATACCCTCAGTTACCTGAGAAAGCAATGTTCTTCAAAGAGACCCTTCTGCTCCTTATGGCAACATAATTAAGGTGGGAGACAAATTAAAACAATTACTTTCCTTTCTGCAGCTCCCTCTTGCTGACCTTTCCAGGATTCTAATACCTGGTCCTCAGAGCAGCTACTGTCCAAGCCTTCTGATCATCTCAACTACTGCCCTCCCCACCAATCCTCTCCTTCCAGCTGCAGCTCCTTTCTCTTTGTCCCCCAAATTTTCCAGCAGAACACATGATGATGGCTGACTGCAGCTCAGCTCACCCACCTGGTCTAATACTAAACTAAGCACAGTAAGCTGAGTGCAGACCAGTGCCCGGGCATAAGTATCGAGCTCAGTGACTCTCTCCTCCAGGAGAAAATAAAAGGACCCTGCTATAGCAGCCCTTTCTCTCATAGAGGGGGGAAAAAAGAACCCAATAAAACTGCTCTTCCTCCAGCATCAGAAAGACATCCCCAGGTGTGTGAGGAGTAGCCTTTATAGGCCTGAGGGACAGTGTGTATGAAGGGATATGTGAGTTTGGGGGGAAGTGAGTGTGAGCATACGTGTGGGTTTGAGGGAGTAGTGAGTGGGAAAACAGAAAAAGAGAAAATAAGATACATGAAAATATACTGTCAATTGAAGGGAAAAAAGGGAGTGAGGACTAGGGAAGGAAGTATAAAGACAATACATAAAAATAATATTAATAGAAAGTATATTGGTTTATTTTCTTGGTTTCTTGTTAACAAAAGGTTCACATCCCATTAGTTTCCTAAACTACCCAATCCACAGGAAAAAAAGGAATAATAGCAGATGAATGATAATAAAACTATTAATAATTGGCACCTCTTCTTTCTGAGGCCATCAGATAAGTTTATACATTTGAATTAATCTACAGTTAGAATAACTATTTTGAAGCAGGTAAATATCATCATCTCCTTTCTACAAATGGGAGAAATTGTCCTGATACCATTATTTCTCTAATGATAAAGTAGTCTGGGCCTCAAGTGCACAGGGTCAGAGCACAGAGGTCCAGTAATTTTTCTCAAGGAAAGAAATAATATATTTCCTTAAACATGTTAGCTATTTTTAAAACACTTATTTTACATTTCAATTTGATTATATTAGAGTAAGAAAAAATATGTCATTTTCTATTGTCTGTTTGTGGGAACAGCTGCAGTTTTCAAAGCTCGTAACTGGTGTAAGCTCCAAGATCAGATCAAATTGTAATATAAGTTGCAACATTTAATAAATTGTGTATAATGATGCTGATTAGTAAAATATTAATTGTATTTTACGATAGCAACAGCTGTGATGTGCGAGGTACTTTCCACACTGACAAGAATGAAAAGTCCCAGTGAGCCTGTACGTCTTAAATATCAGCTGTAAATCTCAACCTTTGGAATTCTCTTAGTTCTTGACTCCACTTAGTCAGAACAACAGTTCTGTTTAAAAATGAAATGGTAAAAATGTAAAGGGAAATTACATTATTTAGGTTGTTGTCAGAGTGAAGGAAGGAGAGAAGGGATTCACTAAGATGCCCCTGTTGCCTTTCCATGAAACTGCTAGTGGCAGTTCATTTAAAAAAAAAACAACCCCCCAAAAACACCAAACCAAAACTGCTCCAGCACCTCTGGCCATGTCTAAACTAGCTAAGGTGCTGTAGCTATAATGGCATAACGCTGTTGCAGCCTGCACAGTGGAGAGGTTTTCCTGTCAGCGTAGGAACCTCCCCCCAGAGGATAGACAGGTCAACAGAAGCATTTTTGGGTCAACCTAGCTGCATCTGCACTGCAATCAGATTCAGATAGCTACTGTGGATGTTTCACACCTCTGAGTTCTGTAGCTATGTTGACTTAATTTTAAGAGTAGACCAGACCTTAGATGCAGTCCCGACCCTGAACCTGTTTCCACCTGCTCTCTCCTGGTGCTGGGCTCTGTCCAGATGCATTTAGTTAAACTCCCTCCTAATATGGTGTGAGGAATGGAGCAAGCATGCCCAGACCTTTCTCTTCTACCCTGTGGGTCCCTCCCGAACTGGGTCCTCTGAAAATGCAGGTTCTGCAGCTTGTTTAAAAACAACTTTGGAGCCAGTATTGAAAAAGATTGTCATGAAATTGGCTTTAAAATCATGAGACTTTAAAAATAATAACTGTTGGGTTCTTTTCATTTGCCTTCTGGCATTTGTTTCTTCGGGGTTCACTTTTCAAACCTTTCTGCAACTATGAGGGCTAGAAAGTTTTTTAAATGAAAGCTGAGATCCCCATGTAATCATATGACCTCAGGAGCTGGTGATTTAAAAAAAATCACCACATGTTGCAAGATTAGTGTTAATGTTGCAAGTTGGCAATGTGGTAATGTCAGTTTAGTGTGGACCTGAATTTTCATTAGCTCTTTTCAAAACTTAGTATGAATAAAAAGTTTTCAGTATGAAAATTAGATTAAAGAATACTTAAAAAAATAGTCTGCTCAAGCACTGAGAAGCCAAACAATGAGGCCATTATGCTAGTACCTAGAAACAAAAGTGAAACTAGACAGTTTAATTTTACTCTGAGCAAAAAGGTAAAACCAAGAGCACAAATGGTGAAAAACTGATTTGCAATATCCATGCTGGTTTAATTATCAATGATATGATTACTCCACAAATAAGGAGTTCTATTTAAATATATTCTTTTATTTTGACATCATTTCTTTATATTTTATTACTGGTTTAGAATGCCAAAGACTTGGTTTATTTTATAAAGTAGTAAAAAAAAGGTGGAATGAACATAAATAAGTTAAAACACAGTAGTTTGTTTCTTTCTTGTTTTACCTAATACTTCAGTTGAATGTTTTTTTCTAAGTTATGTGTTTATTGGGGACAATTTATAGTAAGAAAAAGGTGGGCACAGATATTTTAGCATAAAATGAATTGGCCCCACCTTCTTATTTCTGCCCTTCGTATCTCCCTTTACTAGAACATGAGAGCAATAGCAGCTGACATAAAACATTCTGAATCTTCATTGGCTGGCAGGGTCCCCACTTAAGCTAACAGCAAACCACACACAGAGACCATATTGGGCACAAGTGTGTGTTAGGGGCACTTGTCCTCTAGGCCTCTGTACTAAGAGCAACAGCCTTGAAAAGTTGAAAACTGCCAACAAGTTCACATGTATAACATAAAATATTCTTTAAGATTAATGTCACCTGACTGACAACAGAGTCCTGTGGCACTTTTAAAGACTAACAGATTTATTTATCGCATGAGCTTTCGTGGGAGAAAATCCCACTTCATCAGACGCTTTGAAGATGGCAAAGTTACAGAATGGGAGGAAATTAAATGCAGGGGAGTGTATGACATAGGATCAGGTCTGGCTGTAACTGCAAATCAAAATAGGTGTTAGGATTCAAACACTGGGGAACAGCACATAGAGGAGGGGGAGGTCAAATCACTTGTTGTAATGAGAGAAAAATCCATAGTCCCTGTTTAACCCCAAGACAACTGAGTCAAATTTGCATATAAATTCGAGTTCTGCAGTTTCTCTTTGAAGCTGTGATTTGTTATTCATCTGTTTCAACACAGCTATTAACAAGTCATCAAGGGAGTGAGCAGGGAGATTGAAGTGTTCCCCTATTGGTTTTGTAGTGTTGTAATTTCTGATGTCAGATTTGTGTCCATTTATTCTTTGGCGTAAAGACTGTCCTGTTTGTCCAGTATATAAGGCAGAGGGGCATTTCCGGCACATGATGGCATAAATCACATTGGTGGATGAGCAGATGAACGAGCCCTTGATGGAGTAGGTGGCTTGATTAGGCCCTGTGATGGTGTCATCAGTGTAGATATGAGGGCAAAGTTGGCAGCGTGGTCTGTTGCAGGGATATG